>CM031243.1:401522324-401942324 GCA_018340775.1 Taxus wallichiana var. yunnanensis
AACAAACCATAATGGGTTCCCGGCGTAAATTCACAAAATGGGGAAATGTGGTACTGAAACCCAGAAACAAATAAACAACTCCACATCTATAGAAGCCGAACAGAAAAATCAATTAATTTGAATGCCATGGATTATAAGGATATTTAAACTAGATATGGAAAAATAATTAGTAGATCCACCTCTTATAATCAATTGAGATGACAGAAGAAAGACTGAAACCCAGATATATTTGTTCCCAAGAAAGATGTAGAATAAAAAGATAAGGAGCCAGATAACAACTCTATTGAGACTCCATTTCTAGAGAGATTTAAAAAATCCATAGAGACTAAGGAATCTTAGTTGGTATCGAAACTAAGGAAATTAAATATTGAAATACCATTATTACAACAATTAAGGACATTATAGAATTGAAAAAAGTTAATCAAAATGTTATGTTTAAAAATACCTAGAAGGAAGAAGAAGTACCCTAAGACTATTAAGGTAGATGAGAAACTTGTTGATTTATTAGTAGGAAAACTTTTCTTCCCAAATACAAAAGATCTGGAAGTCCTATTATTTTCGTCTCTATAGGGGAATAAATATATACATAATATTTTGGTTGATTTGGGAGGCGGATATAAATGTGATGATAGTGGACACTTTTAAAACATTACCATTAATAAGTATATATCCTAATAACACCGTATTGCCGGATGGTAGATCATTACGTAGAAAAACTAGAAGGAGTTATTGAAGATGTAGCGGTTTATGGTGGAGTCATGGGAATATCCAGTTGATTTCCTATATTCTTTGCTGAGCCAAAAAGGTAAAACACTTAGTTATGCCATTATTTTGGGAAGACCATGGTTAGCTCTGATTTACTTCCTTAATTGATTTGCGAGATCGGGTGACATGACTATCTCAAATGGTAGAATTCTAAGAAAATTTCCTTATATCCTTTACATGACCTTTTATTGATAATCAAGAATAATTATGGGTTGATTCTCCTGATCCTAATAAGAAAAACATTTCTTCTTTGGCCATGATCATGTTGCCAGGATCATGTATGTGAGGTAGAAGATATGATTAATTAACCATTGAATGAACACCAATTGTCCTCGGAGCAATCGGGGAATAGTTCTGAGAACCTGGCAAACTTATCTCTCTGGAACCTCGGACTCTATTACTGGAGAAGCATCAAATTTTGTTGGAACCATCACATTTAGTTTAGGAACCACACCAATAAACTCAGCTTGTATTTGTATATAATTTCACTATGGAGGAATGACATTTATCTTGGGGAAGGAGAAGAATTGGTAGCTTTAGTTTCCCTAAGATATCGAGAAAATGAGTGAAGAATGATAGGAGTTGACCTACTCTGACAAGATAAGTATTTCATAACTCTTTGTCCTTTTTTCTTCCTAAATATTCATCTCAAGGAACTTTTGGAGATGTTCTTACATATCACATGTCATGTTACTTACATACATGTCCATTAAATACCTTAATGCATCCAAAAATTCAATTCATCACACATTAGAACCAAACATTCTATTCTCAAATTTTCGAAGAACTTTGAGACAGGACAAGAATTGTTATATTGCTACATATCACATGTTGTTGCCACATACATGTCCAAAATACCTTACTATGCATCACTTTCAAAAATTGAGTTCATCACACATTAGAACCAAAACATGTTGAGATTCGAGCGGTGTAAAATTTTGAACGATTAACAACCTAGTTGTGAAGAATGATGAAGAAACTAGAATTGTTATAGCATTACTAAAAAATCCTAAGATATTTTTCTTGGGACTACAAATATATATATGAATACATCAATTATTTGCACTCATCACATCTATACTAAAAACATTAAACTAGTTAGGAAACCTCGGACCACCAATTAATCCAGGCCTTAAGAGAGATATAGTTGTTTGGTTTTTAAATGGTACTTTAAGCAAACCACAGTCGGGGACAACAAGTCCCTCCTCTTTAATAGGATAGGTTCCATTATTGAAAGAAAGCATCAAATATAATATAAAAATGTACAACTTTTAAAGTGTGGATTCTGATACTTTGAAGCGTTTTATGCCCGAAAAGATCATCAATACTGAAAGAATAGAAGAACTAAGGAGATGAGAGGAAGAACATAACAATAATTTTGGGGAAATATAGATAGTAGAGTATAACCTTATACTTATCAATCAAAGGAGATGCGAGAATGGAATAATTCACATTTATAATAGATATAATTTCATAGACACAAAGTTCTCAGAAATCATATTAATAAGAACAAAAAGTTTCTTATCATGCGAAGATGGATGATTCACAAATTGAATAAGGAAAGGAGGAAAAGAGGTAATAAAGGGAAAAACTTACGTATTGATTAATTTTGAATCTATTACATCTACAAAGTACCCGGGGATCAACAATGAACAATGGCATAGAGAACCCGTTAAATAGATTCCAAAAATTGGTTACATTGATTCTGAAGAAATGATGAAATTGATTCAAGCTGACATCACGAACTTCTCTAATGCCTCGGTCATATTTCCATGCTTGAGTGGAAAAACCCAGATGCATCATATCACATCCATTAACTTTCTTTTACAACTTTGAATTTGAGTCGTCCATGTGGAAGATATTCTTGAGCGTGCTTTGACTTGAAACATGGCCACGTGTCCCTTTGCGAGGTTTGTTTTGTATTTTTATGTTTGACTAAGTCCCTCTATTTGGCGAAAGTATTTATGTCTGACTCGGGACACGTGGAGGCTTACCACTCATTTGGAGACTCTGTTTGGACCTGACCTTAGGAGGTTCACTTGATTGGACACATGGAGAGTTGGCACACGTTTGTGGACCTACTTTTGGATTCTCTCCCCACTAAAAAGAGTGTCGAAGGGACACGTGGGGTTTTCCACTAGTTGTCATTTCCTTAGTCGAATTGATAGCGATTCTACCCCTTTGACTTGTGGGACCCTAGACACATGGAGTTGGTGCTTTTGGGGAACCACCTTTGGCTTCGACCCATGAAGGTGTACCGATAGAGACACGTGGCGCCGTCACTAGCCTTAGAATTTTCAATGGCTGATTTAAATTTTGAGGCTCCCAACCACATGTAGGGTTGGTGCTCATTTGGGGTCTTTCCCTTCGGGTCTCACTTCTAATGTTTGTAAAAGCGATGAGGCATGTGGAGGCTTCCACCGACCCTCTTATACTTAGTCAATTAAATGGCTAGCTCTATCCCTTTTGGTCCTTGGACACGTGGATGGCTAAGCGCGACAGTTTGGGTTTAATCTTTGGGTTGAACCTTTTGAATTTTCATAGATGAGGCACGTGCCACCTTCCATGGGTCCATTTCTTTTCCACTGAGTTGCCTCGCATGTGAAGTCTAAAAACTTTGAGCCCTTTCTTTAATCTTCTCCGCCATATGATCTCTTTTGAACGATGTTGGCCTCCTTGTGACCTTGGCCCTTCATTGTTGGACTTGGAATGTGGGCTCGCATGACTAAACCACCACCTTTGATTTTATTCTATGAAAGGATGAGTCATGTTTGACCAATTTTACGGGGTAAAATTTAGAAACAAGCACCAACTAAATTTTTGAAACTTGACTTGAAGAATGAGGGAATTTTGAAGGTAATGACATTTGGCTCTTTAAGGGATGACTTGGCTGGGACGGAGGAATGAGGCAAGATTAAGAACCATAGAAATTTTTGGGAAATAACACTAGTGCCTTATCCATTGGAAAATAGAGTCAAAGGAAAATCCAATACAAGAGAGATAACACACACGCATTTGAAGGGAAAACAAATAAAACAAAAAAGGAAAGACCAAAAATAAAACATTTGTACATAATAAATAGAAGGAGTGCCTAGTCACCTAGGACTTGAACAACTTCAAATACTACCCACTATAAAGAAGTGGGAGATTACATCCATCCATATAATCCAAATAGAAAGACTTTTCTCCGAGAGCAAAGTGTCTGATTTTGAAAGGAAAAACCAAAGAGAATCAAACTTACCATGGCTTCCTCGAGGTTCATGTCTTTTGTCCCTGACAGAGAAGTGTCTCCCACTTGAAAATCTCTAGGTGTATCTTTCTTGTCAAACAAGGATTTTACCTTTCGAGTTGATGAGATGATATTCTATCAAAAACTGCATCATGTCTTCATCCAACTTCCTAGAGATACATGATCCTCTTATCTAAGGAACTAATAAAGCTTGAATCTTCAATAGCCTTCATTAAGTGCAAGGCTGCTAATTCCACTATTACTTCGGTAGCTGAGATTCAACACCATACACCACTTGAAATGGAGACATCCCAATTGCTCTTTTGGGTGTAATTTTATCTGCCAAGAGAGAATCATAGAGCTTCTTATGCAAATTCCTTTGAGAGTCATTGACAAGATTCTAAACGATGGTTACCAAATTCTTATTTGTTGATTCTACTTGTCCATTCCATTGAGGATAATAATTTGAAGAATGATAAAGGTAAATTCCATAGCCATATCAAAAATCCACCATCTTAGAAGAAGAAAAATTAGAATAATTATCGATCCAATCATGTTTGGTACCCAAACCTTATCAATATGTTCTCTTTGATGAAATTACACACCACCTCGAAGTAGTGTTTTTGAGTGGAATAGCCTCTTACCCCTTTATAAAGTAACCTATGTAGTAGTTAGCATGTGAGTATGCCAAACACTAGAAGGTGGATTAAGATTTCAATGAAATCTAATCCCCCACTATTGAAAAGGCTCATCAATCACTACTAGTTTAGTGGCAAAGAAACCAAAATAGGTCTCCCAAAAAAAAGTCTAATAAGATTCACACTTACCTACCCATTTTGATGCATCTCTACGAATAATGTAGGCTAGTATTACCCATCACGAAGGATTTTATTTAGTGATTCTGAAGTAGAAGATGAATTCTCTCCATTAATCTGATCATGAAAAGTTCATAACAACTTCTTTTGTTGCTCCTTTTCCACACATTTAAAGAATCTTCCATCTAGGCCTCGCTTGAACACAACATTTTCCCATAATAATCATCGTGCAGACCTTAACTTAATAGATATATTTTCCTTGGCACTCAAGTGGGTGGAAACTCTCCATAAGTAAGAAAATGTGTAATATCAACATACCATTCATCTTTTGAACCAAGGAGGAGGAAAGCAGAACATCAACTACTTTTTTTTTTGGACAATTACGCATCATCTCCTTCAGCAATAAGATCACATAACCCTTTACCCTAGACTAGATTACTTGGCTTGATATCAAGGTCATATTCTTGGAATTTTTACCCAATTTCCTCTCTTAGTTCCAAACTCCTGTTGTGTAAGAATAGACTTGATGGTTGTATCAGTGCAAACACAACATAGTAAGAATTAAGAATATTAAAAATGAAACTGCTTGACATCTTTGACCACTGCAAAACATGTTCTCTATCATAGTATATTTCAATTCATGACGTTTTAGAACATATCTCATGAAGGCAATTGGAATTTCATGATCCTTAGAATTATTTTGAGTTAAGCACAGCCAAGGTATTCTCTATAGCATAGCAATAAATGATAAAATCCTTGTTGAAATCAGGACATGCTAGGATGGGAGTCTCAACAATGGATTTATTGATACCTTCAAATGATTCTTTACCTTTAGAAGTCTAACCAAAGCTTTTCTTTCCTTTCATCATGTGAGCAATGCTCATAGTCAGTTCTACAAAATGAGAATGAATCTCCTCGGGAATTTTATCTTACCAAAGAAATAGTGAACACCCTTTTTACTTGTGCGAAGAGGAATCTTCTAGATTCCTTGAACTCTTTCTGGATATATATTAATTCTTTCTTTGGAGAAAATATACCCCAACAACTTTCCTTGATAACACAAAAGAAAAACTTCTTAGGATTGAGAGAAACTCCATGTTCTCTACATTTTTGGAGGACTACTTCAAGATGGTGAAAGTGATCTACCCTTGTTTTAGAGAAAACAGTCAAATCATCAAGGTACACAACAATACACTTTCCTTTAGACTACCAAAATCCAAGTCCATTGCACTCTAAAAGGTGGAACCAACATTGATAAGACCAAAAGGCATCCTCTTGTAGGCAAAGGTGCCTAAGGAGTAATAAAAGTAGTTTTGTGTTGATCCTGACAGGTCCGACTTCCACTTGATTGTATCTAGAGAATCCATCAAACATAGACAACATCTCAAAGCCTATGAAAACTTGAAAAACTTGATCCATCATGGGGAGAGGATATTTTTCTTTCGAGAGAGGCTGATTTAAATTCTGAAATCCACACGGATGTGAATCTCACCATTCTTCTTCCTGATAGGCACAATGTTGGCAATCCATGTTGAATGATGTATAGGGAAAACAATTTTTTCCTTTAGTAACTTTTGGATCTCTTTAAAAATAGCGACAACAACCTTGGGATTTTATTGCCTTTGTTTCTTCTTGAAAGCTTTGATCCTCCAGAGTTCCTTAGGGATAAAGTGTTGCATATCCTTTGGTTGAAAAGCCTTGATATCATCATATGAATATGAAATAACATCAACATACTTTTTAACAGGTTTATTTCTTTCTTATTCTCTTCTTGAGTGCAACATTTTCCTATATTCACCATCTTAGTTTCTAATGACTTCCAATATTAATCTTTTCACATTCAATAGAATCGAGCTCCTTGGGAAGCTTTAGAATTAATGTACCTATCATGCTTATCAAATAGATCTTCCAAACTCACCATCCCTTTAGGGATCTTGTTACCTTTCAATTTGATGTAGCCATATTGATCCATATCTTCCTTGATATCTCCTTCATTAGAGGATACACAATCTCTAGGAAAAGTATTAATTCCTTTAAAATATAATTGGTTAAAGTTGTCCTTAATATCAGAGAGAGAGAAAATGTTGATCATCATTGAAAACCTTCTAGTTGTTTTTGCATTATCTCGGTACACTAGGCCTATGAATCATTTCAATGATAAATTTCTCTTGAGATAAATCAGGTGAGGATTCAACAGAGATCCTGAGACAACTAAAGAATCTACTCTAGTGTTTCTTTCTCTTAGCAAATCTTCAATGTAGAAAGCATAAATAAACTCAATGAAATCCTAAACAAGATTTCTATAATTCTTCAATCTCTTGTTCTTCACTTGAAAAAGATCTTTGACTTGTTTCACAATCAGATCTCGCATCACTATGAGCACAAAGATTCTTCACTCCCATTTCTTTTCCATATTTAATCCAAGTATGAGTGCCTCATATTCATTTGATTTGTTTGTATTTTCAAAACAAAGCTTGAATTAAAAAGGATTAATCTTCCCTTTTGGAGAGGTTAGCACCATGCCAGCCCTAGGAACCCAGTGAAGAGTAGCTTCCATCAAACTCTAGGGTTTAAATGCCATTGGGATCATGAATCACTCCTTAGGAAGTTTTCCTCATCTATGACATGATCATATAGATTACCATGCCCTATATCTTCATAGAGTATCGTGTTTTTGGATCATCAATCTTTTTGCACAATGTATTCAATTCTTTTTCTCAATAACTTCTTCATTTTCCATTAACCGGGATCAAAGCATGTGACCAATCCATCTGAATTTCACCTCCAACCTCCTTACAAAAATTCCTACTCGAACAACATACCATATGAGGGAGCAATATCAACTACCAAAATAGTGGCTTTAACCCTTTTCTCTGGAAAAACAACAAAAGCTACTTGTGCATATTTAATTCTTCCAACCAAAGGCACTTCTCTACTCTTGATGGGATACTAGGAACCAAAGCTACATGTTAGAGTCAAGCCTAAAGTATGTGCTACTTTTCAGGAATTACATTGTTATGATGCCCCGAGTTTATAAAACAAGTCTTGAGTTTATGGCCATCTATGAGGAGAGTCACATAGAATGGTTCAATTTTTTTGTTAGGGTAAGTGAATGCAGCCACAAGACTTGGTTGAGGTGAGGAAGAGGGAGTGAGAAAAAGAACTTTAGAATTATTGGATGATGATTTGGATTTATAATTGACAAATTTACCATTTTAGCAAAATATTTTCTATGGGTTTGATAAAACACTACCTCTACGAAATTTGGATTTTGGTCTTTTTGAGGTGATCAATGATATCAAAAGATCTAGAGGTGGATGAGGAATCATTGCTAGGAACTTGAGATACTTTTTATTTATAAATTTTAGGATTTCAAAGAGAAGAAGTTTTGGAAATAGAAGTAGAAGAAGGAGGATTAGCATTACTCACCTTTGTGTGGAGGTAGTGTGGAGTAAGAGCTTCTCTTATTACAACCACTAGAATAGTTATAGGAAACTCCTTGTATTTCTTAGTAGGTTGCATCACTTTTCTTTTCTATTCATTTTCTCCCAAGTCATAACAGTATATGACTCACTTATTCATATCTACCACTCTTTCATCATATTCATCTTCATCATCCATACCTTTAGTGGTGAGGAAATAAACTTGAGATCCACTAAAGCTCCTCCAGTTCTTCATCAACCTCTGTTCTTAGTTATTCATAGAGTTCATTAAACTCCTCATCATCATGTTCTTTAACTTCACAAGTTACATTGAATGGAACCTTGATGGGGGACTTCAATAGAAAATCTAGTTTGAGAAGAAGGCAAATGGTTCTGGGATGAAAATTCTTCCTTGGAATATCTTGGTAAAGAGTATGTTGAGCCATTTGTTTCTTGATAGCAATGGGATCATTTACAACATTACTGTACTAAGCTGATTAAAATTGGCTCCATGGGAGAGAAAGAAGAAGATTCTTTAGGTTTGGAAGGTTCTCTTTCAATTTACGGACATGATCGGGTCATCCTCAACACTTATAGCTAATCATTGACTAGCCTCCGAGTTGCAAGGTTAGCTCTCCTTAGTGCATAACACACTTGAGTAACTAGACATTGAGGAAGAAGCAATTTTGGATTTGATCCTTTGGACCAGTGTTCGTGGAATTTTATGAACTAGCTTGTTGAATTTATCCACAAAATCCTCATGGTCTCGAATGGTTCCTTATTGATATGAGAGATTTGAGCTAATGAGAGCATGCACATCTTGAAGCGAGTTTGAAAACGCTACTCAAACTAATTTTTCATGGTGTTCCAATTAGTGACCAACGATCGAGAAAGATGATAAAACCAATCAACAACATTGTCATGCAATGTCTCCACAAAATTCCCGACAAATACATCTTCATGTTGACCCCAAGAATTCCACATGCAACAATGAAGGCTTTAATGTGTTCATCTAGATGAACATTCCATTTTCCTATTACTCTAGGTAACTCATGCAATGGTGAGAAAAGCAAGAGGCCTAACTTTTGTTGTCCTCAAGGTAAAGGGGCTACCATCTTCAAAAAATTGACTAAAGGGGAATGAAACACTAGAAAGTATCAAAGCATGAAGATAAGGATTGATTTGTTCTTGAGGAATGCTATTCTTGGAATTTATGTCTTTATGAGAAGGTGTTCTTGTAAAATGAGTTCCTCATTCCTTCTTACTAGAAGAAGAGAGATATTTTGTTGCTCAGAAGTTAAAAATGGAATCCTCTACCTCGAGAGATTTCTCCCCATGTTTATATCGATTCGCTAGACCAAAAATGATCTTGAAGTTGGTCTTTTAGAAAGGGATACGTTTGAAATGAAATCCCAGTAGAGTGCCAAAATTGTTGGGTTTTTAAATCATACTTTAGCATAAAACCACGATTGTTCAAGCGGATAAGCAAGTCCCTCCTCTTTAATGGGAGAGGTTCCTTATTGAAAGCAAGCAGCAAAGCTTATATAAAAATGTATAACTTTCAAAGTGTGGATTCTTGATACTTTCAAACGTTTTATGCCCAAAGATCATCAATACAAAAGAATAGAGGAACTAAGGAGATGAGAGAGGAAGAACATAACAATACTTTTAGGAAAGATAGATAGTAGAGTATAACCTTAAATGTAAAAATCAAAGGAGATGTAGAATGGAATCATTCACATTTATATGAGATATAATTTCATAGACAAAAAGTTATTGAAATCATATTAACAAGAACAAAAGTTTCTTATCATGCAAAGATGTATGATTCATAAATTCGAACAAGAAAAGGAGGAAAAGGAGAGGAAGAAGTGGAAAAACTTCTATATTGATTACTTCTTCGAATCTATTACATCTACAGAGTACCGAGGATCCAACAATCGAAAAATGGTGCGAGATAAACCATTAAATAGATTCCAATAAATGGTTACATTCTTTTACAAAAAGGATGAAACTCGATTCAAAGAAAGAGATGTCTAAACTCTAAAGCCTCGATCATTTCAATGCTTGGTGGAAAAACTAGATGCATCATATTATAGCCATTAACCCACTTTTACAACTTTGAATTTGAGTCATCCACGTGGATGATATTTGCGTTGATCTTTGACTGAAACATGGGCACATGTCCCTTTGTGGGTCTATTCTATATTTTTTGTTTTGACTAAGTCCCTTTGTTTGGAGAAGGCTTTATGTCTAACTCGGGACACATGGAGGCTTCTCACTCATTTGGAGAGACTGTTTGGACCTGACCTTTGGAGGTGTGCCAATTGGACACATGGAGAGTATGCGCATGTTTGGGACCTAATTTTGGATTCACCCCTTGAAAGAGCACCAAAGGGACACATGGGGCTTTCCGCTGGTTCTCCTTTCCTTAGTGTTGGTCGTCAAATAGGACTTTTTAGAGCAAGCGATAGACGGGGGACGAAAAGTCCCACCTCTTTAATGGGAGAGGTTCCCTTATCTGAAACAAACCTATTTACAAATATACAGAACGTCATGGTATGGTCAAACTTGGATATTACGAAAGTGTTTTCCACAAGGATTATCAGTTACACAAGGACTGAGGAAAAGGAATAAGAAGGTGAGCGAGAATAGCAACATTAGAATTATAGATATGAGAATAATTCTTCGTATGTGAAGCTTCAAAGGATTTAAGACAAGATCATTTGCATGAGATTAAATTTAAGACAAGTTCATAAATAACCTCCTTGATTTATAAATCAAGGACACAAAGTTCCTTCTTGGTTGTACAAGATCGCTGTACTTGCAAAACTGAACAGTATGCAATCAGAGAGACAAAGCGAGTTAAGAACAAAAATGATCTTCACAATATTAAAGGAAAACACAGATATGACAAGAATCAGATAGACAAAGAATGAAAAGCCCTTTTGTATTGATTTCTTTAAGATCTATTTACACTTTTAAATTAAAAATTCCAAGTTCTTCCTCCTTCAAAAATGGCGTGGAAAGGCCATTATATAGCTCTACAAGTCGGTTACTCTTTTGTAACCGTTTCTTTTAACCAAGAATAGTTAAGTACCGCAAATGCAATACCTTAACTAATTACAAAGAATACGAAAAGAAAGGAAAGAAGAGGAAAGGAAGGAGAAGGAGGCAGGGTGGCGAGCTCTTGGGAGGGACCCCTTGTCTTGAGAATCCATTTGCTGAACCTCTTGATGACTCAGTATATATCTACGCCACGGGGACGAGATGTGTTGGTGCGAGGTGAGTCCAAAATCCCGAGGCATTTCTCCATCTCTTTATCAAACTCGGCGTGAGTATGATAGTCTTTGTTTGCTTCTTGATGGCGGTGAAGAGAACAAATTTCCTTTATCTTGTCCTTAGAGATGGAGTCCTCCTTGAAAAGATTATCTTTGACAAAAGCTCGAGGCCCGAGCTTTGATTTCTTGTAAGACAAGGGAATGCGAGTTTTCATCTGAAGATGACAATGCATATCTTTGAAGCAGCTGCATTATGATGTCTTGAAAGCTTCTCCCTTTTGCAGTTATTCTTCATTTCATCTCTGACTTCTTCGGGACTACGATTTTCCACTCTCTGGCATTTTGTAGACCCAAGATTTTGATAGATTGTCTTTGGCATCATCGAAAATCTTATTTGCGATAAGATATTCTCATCTGTCTGTCCCATGAGGCGAAGGTCTACAATCTGTTGCGCCCCGAGTTTAAGCTCTTTGTCCATGTGATGGTAGAGGACAGTTTACATTTGCAAATTATCTACCTTTCCATGTAGCTTAAAGGCTTCATCGATGAAGTTTAGCGGCAACAAGCATGTCATCTACCATGGCTTCAATAGCTCTACCATAGACGAGAATACTTGTGCATATCCTTAATACCCTGCACTTCATCTTGGCTTAGAGTTACGGGGAGGAGGTAGAAGCGATCAAGAGTGGGATCCAAAACTTTGTCTTTAGATAGAAGAGACTTGATGAAACTGTAAGAACTCGGGCTTGCTCTTCCAGGTACATTCGATAGTTTCTTTGTCCTTTTCCACTCTCCTAATAACTCTTGTATTTGTTTCACTGGAGGTTATGAATCTCGCCTTCGAGGGTAGATTCTCCCATTGGGATTCTCGGTAGCTCAGTCGAGATACTTGCAAGTCCTGTTCGATTTGTCCATTGCGGGCTTGGCGATCTCAGGAATTGCTTGACCTCGAGTATCGAGATACTATTGCAGGAGGTGGTTCTTGCTTTCTTGCACGGGAAGGCGTGGTGCCCAACATGGCTGCAATGACATCAAAATTTGGTCCCAAGTTTTGGGAGGATGGTTTCCTCTTCCTTTTGTCAACCAAGGGTTGCACCCATGCAAAAGAGGAAGAAGAATCTGCAGGCGAAGCAAGGGGACCAAGAGACAGGGAGCTCATGACACTCGGGAGTGCATGCATTTATTGACTCAAAATTTGGGATGTGGAAGGAGCTTGGAGACAATGGCAGTAGAAGAATCAATAGTACCTGGAAGTTCAGTGCTCTGGACCTCCTTGTCTTTATCTGTTGGGTCCTCAGGAACATTTGTAGGAGTTGGCCTCTCACTTTCTTCACTTTCACTGAGGATGATGATGTTCTCGGTCCGATAGGCAATTACACTGTTTCTCCTGAAGATCTCTTTCCACGGTTCCTTCTTTACTTCCTTGAGCTTCTTCTTATATACGAGTGGATGGAGAAGGAGTAGATTCATGAGTCCACTGAGCTGCTTTGAGGCGGAGGGTTTTCTTTGGTGTTTCGGACCCTGGGCTGGTGCTTCTCTTATTGGTGTCGATTCATCCTTGGAGGAGGATTCTCAGAGTGCCTCCTGAATTCTCGGACCTTCTTATTGAACCAAACCTTAGTCACGACTAAGGCAGGAGCAAGGATTTCAGTCGAATCATCCTTCTCTTTTTTGTTCCAATCCAGGTCCTCGAGGGGTGTGCTTGATCACATTTTCATACTCATATGAGTATAGCTCAGAATTATCATCTTGAGACCTTGGGAACTTGAGTACGAGACCAAGTTCTTGAATCAAGTATAAGAGAACCTGCCATAATGCCTTCTTACGGCCTCAAAGTAAATCTGCTGCAGTCAGCCCGGTAGTCTTTGTCTCTGCCACATGGTGATAGGCTATCTTGATATTACATTGATAAACTTCTTCAAGTCAAAGCGGGTTCTTGGCTTGAAGAAATGCTGCTGATGATAGGGACAAAGTTCTTTCTATATTACGGGCATCAGGGCTGTTTTACATGTGTAATTTCCCGAGAGAGATGGGAAAGTGCAAGCCAGAAATCTTCTTGTCTCTGCAAGTTACGTGCAACTTGTCCGGTTACTGCATATTTCGATCAAGGCCATCTTGTCATTTGCGAGAACATGGGAAGCCGCAGAGAGGAGTACTCTCATAACAGCAAGCTTTGATGTATGAGAATTTCTGAATTGGATGAAGTAGGCCCCATCCGTGATATCAAGTTCATGGCTTCATCATCGAAAACCTCTGGCGGTGTCACCCTCGGCAATCGGACCACGTACATAGTGAAAGCATCATTAACCCTTACAAATTGCGGTTCTTTGGTCTCGAGGTAAAGCTGCATGGGCAATAGGCATACAACATTGGGTTGCCTTTGTGGGCGTCATATATGAGAATCCAAACCATTGCCTTGATCTTTGCAGAGTATACATCGAGATATGAAGTCATAAAGAACTTCTTTGTTTGCGGCCACGTTGGATAGGCTGCTTCCGTCGATTCATCGATGATCTCGGCTTGATTGATATTTTGTGTACCCTCGCACACCATGCGATGGCGGGCACATCCGGAGAAATGGAACTCGGCTTGGTGGAAGGCAAACCCATGACCGAGCCAGCGGTATTATGAAATCGGCAGTTCTTCGTTGAAGTCTGCTCGGATGAGGGTTTTGGTGAGGCGGGAAGCTCCTTCTAGGGTTTTTAGCGAGGACTTCGCCACTCGTGCTCTGTGCCTTATCCTTTGTCTTGATCGAACATGGCTTGCGCTTGGGCTTGGGAAACAACTATGGAATTGTCAATTCGGGATCTTCGAGAGCGGCAAGCAATGATGGCGCGTCGGCAGCAATGAGCTCCCGTGTACGTTTGTCAATTCGCTCGAATCGGGGTCGAAGTGAGCTCCGCATGCAAACTCTTGTATCGGCTGCTTATCATTGAAAGTGGGAATCCTCCGCGTATCGCCAAACCAACTTTGTCATGAATTATCAGAGCCATTGGTGAGGATTTGCATCTTCCATCCTTGCCCAAAAATCGCTGAAATCGAGATGTCGGGCCTCGCTATCTCGATGTTGCTTACAATGGGACTCGAGTGGAGAAATCTGTTCTTGTCCTTGAAATTTGATCTTCATGTTGATAGTTTCGGGGGAACAAGGTTGCAAACTAGACTTGGAATGGAATTACTGAAGCGAGGAAGCGTCTTGAAGTTGGCAAGCGGCGAGGTTTGAGCAAAGGATAACAAGGAAGATGTGGGAAAATGCAAAGGGAAATGCTCATTATATAGCCGTTTGGGAGGCGGAGAGAATTCAATGCGCATTTAATTACTGTGCAACCACCAATTTGAAAAGCGTCTAAGTATGGATGACACTAGGCACGCTTGGGACAAGTGAGGCGAATCACATGGCTCTGCGGCTCGGGCGAAATGAAGAGAAAATGCACAAAAAGCCTTTTGGAACAATTGGGGCGAAAATGCGCGAGGTACAGCGGTTCGGGCATTTCGGCCGAAAGTGGAGCAAGCGGGCCCGTTTGGACTTGGGACTTTTGGGACGAAAAGTTCGAGTCTGCGGTTTGGCCAGTTCGACCCGAAAATGAAGCGGGCGCATTTTTGATTTGGGACAAAGAATTTTGAAGTACTCGACTAGGAAGCTTCAGTAGAAAAAAAGAAAGCTCGTACTTTTGACTTTGGGATATTTGGGACAAAAGGCGCGAAATCTCACAGCGGTTGGTGAGTTCGGCCGAAAATGAAATGATTTGCACAAAAGTTTGGGACACTTGGAACAAAAACTTCCGAGCGGGCAGAAGATAGGACAATTTAGGGATTTCGGCCGATCGGGAACAACTTGCACTTTGGAACTTGGGACAGATCGGGACAAAAATGTCAAGCAGGCCCGAAATACATGCGAAAGGCCCAATACTTGGATTTCTTCAATTTTATGACTTAGGTACCTCGGAGAAAAGCACTTAGACTCAAAATTTTGAAATTTGCTCTTGTTGGGGAGGAATCTTGAGTAGACAACGGTGGCTCATACAGGGATGACTTGGTGTAAATTCATAGAATGAGACAAGGCGAGAACTTAGATAACTCGGTGAAGCGGACCGATTGCCTTATCCATTGGGCAAAGGAGTCAAAAACAAACCAATACGAGAGAGGAAACACACACAATGAGAGAGGAAACACACGAAAGCGGGAAAAGCAAAACTTTGTACATAATATACAAAGGGACTCCTTAGTCACCTAGGATCGAACAACTTCAAATCTTGCCCACTATAAGGAAGTGGGAGGGAGAACCATCCATGTAATCAAGATAGAAAGAGTCCTTACCAGCAAAAGTGTCTTATCTTGAAAGGTCCAAGCCATGAGAGAATCAAATTTTCCATTGCCCACGAGGTTCATGTCTTTTGTCCCATAACGTGCACGGTATCACCAACTTGGAACTCTCTGGACCTAGCTTTCTTATCGAGGCAGAACCTTCACCTTACTGTGGTGGCGGATATTACATCGCTGCAACCTCAATCTATCCTCGTTCGGTTTGTGCGGTACATGATCCTTTTGTCGAGCATCACTTGAAACTAGTGTCTTGATGGCCTTCATCAGTGCAAGGTGGCAGTTCCCATCCTTTGTGATTGAGCCTCTACTCCATACGCTACTTGAAATGGGACATTCAGTGGCTCTTTTAGGTGTGATCCTGTCTGCCCAAAGAGCATCATAAAGCTTCTTATGCCAGTTTCGCTGAGACTCATTGACCAACTTCCTTATGATAGTCACCAGATTTTTGTTGGTGGATTCTGCTTGTCCATTCCACAGGGATAATAATCGAAGAATGAGCTAGAGAGATGCCATACCCATGCATGAAATCCATTATCTCATTTGAGGAGAAGTTGAAGCATTATCATTACAATCTTGTTGGGTACACCATACCTAACAAGATGTTCTCTTTGATGAAGTTGCATACTACTTGAAGTGGTGCTCTTATTTGGAATAGCCTCCACCCATTTGGTGAAGTAGTCGTGCTTGATTAGCACATGCGTGTGGCCGCACTAGAAGTAGGATTCAGCGTACCAATGAAGTCTAGACCCCATTCTTTGGAATGGTTCCTCAATCACTGGCGGCTTGAGAAGGCGGCGGCGGATTTGGGTCTTCCACAAAGGTCAGCGAGGCCTCGCATTTATCCACCCACTTGGGCGTATCTACGAACAAGGAAGGCCGGTAATATCCTCCGGAGTATCTTGTGGTAGCATGTATTTGTTGATGAATAGTGCCCTCCACATGCTTGATCATGAAAAGGCCGAGAGCTTTCTCTGTTGTTCCTTATCAACACATTTAGAATCTCCCATCTAGGCCACGCTTGAACAAAGCATTCTCCCATAGTACATATTACGCTGATCTCAATTTGATGAGTCCTCTTTTCTTTGTGAGTTAAATGAGAGGGCATTCCCATAGGTAAGAAAATAGGCGATGTCGGACATACCATTCATCGGTGAACTAAGGAATAGAGCAGTAGGGATGTCAACTTTCTCTTCCAATGACTCATGTTGGGCTCCTTGCCAATGAGCTCGCAAAGACCTTTTCCCAGAACCAGCTTGGTTGGCTTGATATCGAGTCATACTCCTGGACCTTAGCCACCGGTTTCCCCTCTTGGATCCAAATTCTTGTTGCGTGAGAATTGACTTTCTGATCGTATCTGGGACCCGGCCACCGTAGAGTGAGAGTTGAGGATATAGAAGCAGGAAGCGCTTGCGGCTTTGACTCTGCGAAAGGCATGCTTCTCCATCATGGTGTACTTTAGCTCATGGTTCTTGGGATATAGCTCATGAAGGCAATGGGTAGCTCATGTTTATCGAGAATCTTCTTGGGTTAAGGCAATGCAGCAGTACTATACGTAGCGTAGCAATAGATAATGAAATCCTTCTTTGAAATCGGGCGAGGCCAAAGCTGGAGTTTTAGCAATAGCTTTCTTGATACCCTCAAAGGATTCCTTTCCTTGGAAGACCAACCAAATGCTTGCTTTCCTTTCATCATCGAGAAATATCCAAAGTTAATTCAGCAAAATCGGGAATGAATCTTCTTAGAAAATTGATCTTACGAAAAGGAATGCACGCCTTTTTTACTAGTAGGGAGAGAATGCATTGGATGGCTTGAACTCGTTCGGGATCAATTTTGATGCCGTCCTTTGAGACAATGTGTCCTAATAGCTTTCCCTCGTAACAGAAGAAGACAGATTTTTAGGGTTCGGGGAGATTCCATGCTCTCTACATCTCTGTAGAAGCTTTTCAGGTGATCGAAATGATCTGCTCTTGTCTTTGAAAACTCTTTGTCAGGTCATCGAGGTATATGACAATACATTTCCCTTTCAAGCTCCGAAAGCGGATCCATAGCTCTCTGGAAAGTGGCACACGGCATTAATCAGCCCAAAGGCATTCTCTTGTAGGCGAAGGTACCCCGAGGAGTTGTGAAGGCATGTCTTATGTTGATCGAAAGCGATGTATCGACCTCTATACGATTGTATCAGAAAAACCATCAAGCATAGATAACATCTCGAGCACATTACCGCTTGCAAAATCTGATCCATCATAGGCGAGAGGGTAGTTATCTTTGAGAGAGGCTGATTCGGAGTTCTGAAATCAACACGGATGCGGATCTCACCGTTCTTCTTCCTAACAGTACAATGTTTGCAATCCAAGTCGAATGGTGAATGGGAAAGATGATCTTAGCCTTGGCGGTTTACGAATCTCTGAAATATGGTGTCGACTATCTTTGGGTTATCTTGCCTCTGCTTACTTGAAAGGCTTGATTCTGGCTTGAGAGGGATAGAGTGTTGCATTTCTTTTGGCTTGAAGGCTTTTAGATCTTCATAAGAATAAGCAAGCACATCCTTATATTTCTTTAGAAGGTCAATTGCTCTTCTCCTTTCATCGATGTGTGCAACACTTCCCGATATTTACGGCTTCGGGCCATCAGAACTCCCAATATCAATCTTATCATACTCGGCTGATTGCTGAGGTCCAGTGGTAGCTTTAGACCTCACGTATCTGTCATGTTTATCAAACAACTCCTCCAAACTCACCAAACCTTTGGGAATCTTATTTCCTTTGAGCTTAATGCACCCTTCACAGTCGAGTTTCTTCTCCTTGGGTGACGGCTTGAGTGGAAGACACGCTCTCACGAGGCGAGGTTGTCACTTCCTTGAAATACTGATTGTTCAAAATTGCCCTTAAGCTCCGGGAAGGAAAGCAAATGCTGTCGTCGTTGAAGACTTGCGATTACTAGTATTATCGGGGACACTAGGTGGTGGACCATTTGATGAGTGAACTTATCACGAGAGAATTCGGGATGAGGAATCATGATGACCACTGAGGCGGCCAGTGAATCAGCTCTAATGTTCTTTTCTCTAGGCATCGCTTGATGGAGAAGGCATCAAGGAATTCAATTGAATCCCAAACTTGGTTCGATAATGCTTCATCCTCCGTTCTTTACAAGCAGGCTTGACTTGCTTCACAATCAGCTCTGCATCACCACGAGCAAAAGATTCTTAACACCTCGTTCTTTGGCCACTTGCGAGTCAAGGATGAGAGCCTCATACTCTGCTTTGTGTTGTTAGTGTTCTCGAAGCTGCAATTTAAATGAAAAAAGTGCGAGGCGGCCTTGAGGTGATATTAGCGAGAACACCAGCTCAGGCGGCCGAGGAACAATGCCATGAATTCTAAAATCTAGACACCATTAGGATCTTTAGGTGATATTTTGCGAGTCGGACTTCATCGGGGACAAAATCATGTAATTACCATGGCCTCTGTCTTCATAGAGTATTTGTGCCTTGGGATCATCTATCTTTTGCACAATATACTCGGACTGCTTCTCAGGTAGTAGCTTCTTCATTTGTCCATTTGTGGTATGAGGCGTGTGACCAATCCATTTGAATCTCTCCACCCACATCTTTACTGAAATTACGCTTAGCAACATTCCATAGGAAGGAGGAATGTCGGCTACTAGTATGGTAGCCAAGACTTTCTTTTAGAGTAAAGCAAGCAAAAGCCACTTGTGCATCTTTAATCCTTCAACTAAAGGCACTTCCTTACTTTCCATGGAGTAGCGAGGATCCATAAGTGCGAGTAAGTCGGACCTAAAGCATGAGCTACTTTGGTGGGCATCACATTATCGGAGCTCGGAATCTATGACACGATTACTAAGCCTATGGCCCGCTATAAGGAGGGTAACATAAAAGGCTTGATTTTGTCTCAGGGCGGTGGCATTTCGAGACTAAGTGTGGTATAGAAAGAGGTGTGGGCAAAAGGCCTTTAGAGGTGGTCTTGGAATGGGAATTAACAAATTGGATCATCTTGGCAAAAGCTTTAGGATGGGTTTGGTAATATTGACACGAAATTTGAACTTTGGTCCTTTTAGATGATCCACAATATCAAAGGATCCAGGAGGTGGATGGTCCGTCATCATTTGGAATCTTAGGCTTATCGACCCTAGGAGAAAAGAAGAAGAAGCAACTTTGGGGGCGGGATTGGCGGTACTTACCTTGGTGTAGATGAGGTAGGAATAGGAGATCCTCTTCTGGCAATTACGGGAATAGTCGCGAGGTGCTCTTTGGACTTCTTCGGGGTTGCGTCACCTTTTCCCTACGGTGTGTATACATTCCCGAGTCATGACAATGAAGGACTCGCTGTTCATCTCTTTACCACTTCATCGTAGTCATCCGCATCATCAATGCCTTGGTGGTAAAGAAATTGACTCGAGATCCCTCGGGTTCTTACGCCTCATCATCGAATTGCTCCGGGAACTCCTCACAAACTTCGTTATCATCTTACGGTTCTTGACCTCACAAGTTGCATTCACCGGAACTTTTTGCGGGAGGTCCTTGAGTGCCGATCTGGTGTGGAAATTTGTGAGGACGGTTTCAGGTTGAAAATTTCTTCTCGGAACATCTGCATATGGTGCATCTTTGGGCTAATTGTTTCTTTATAGCCTTTAGATCATTTGCAAGTTTACGGACTAATGGATCGAAATTGGGTCGAGAGGTGGAAGAGGAAGAAGCGGCAAATTTGATTTAAGAGGATCTCTTTTCAACTTCCACGACATGATCAGTGTCGTCCTCGATACTAACTGACCAATTCTTGATCGAACTAGCGTTCCAAGATTAGCCCTTCTTAGAGCATAAGCTGACTTTAGGCGTTTGGGCATTCAAAAGAAACATTTTGAATTTGATCAGCCAGTCAGTATTTGCGGGAATCTTGTTGATCAATCTGTTGAACCGAGCCACAAATTCTCTCATGGGTTCGATGGATCTTTCTTTATCTCGAGAAATGCAGGCAAGCGGGGGCATGCACATCTTCTGCCGGCTTAAAGCGGTTTGAGGTTGAGTTCTCATGGTAGTCAGTCGGTGATGGCACGGTAGGAAGGTGATAGAACCGATCGTGGCATTATCACATAGCGTCTCAGCGAGCAGTCTTGCGAGACGTCTTCATGTTCAACCCCAAGACCCCACATGCAACTATGAATGCTGCGATATGTTCATCGGGGTGAATTTTGCCATCTCCTTTAAATTTTGGGAAGTTCTTTCGGTTACCTCGAGGTAACTCATGCGAAAAGTGCTTGAAGAGCCAGAGAAGTCCGACACGTTGACCCCATGGTAATTGTGCCATTCTTCTCGGGAATACGACTTGAAGGGAACTTTAACACGGCGAGGATCGAGCTCATGATTAGGGCTAGGCTGTTTGTGTAGGACTTCTATCTCGAGCAGGCGGAGTGCTCGTCGAGCGAGTTCTTCGATTTGAAGGGAAAGGAAAACCTGTTGCTCAAAAGCTGGCGAGGATCTTCGATACGAGGGCCCTTCTCCCTCGAGTGAAAGCGTGGAGTCGCGAGATCAAAGGATGATCAAAAATTGCGAGTCTTGGAATGCGATTTTCCCAGTGAGTCGCAAAAAGCTGTTAGTCGTCAAATAGGACTTTTTAGAGAAGCAGACAGACAGGGGGACGAAAAGTCCCTCCTCTTTAATGGGAGAGGTTCCCTTATTACGAAACAAACCTATTTACAAATATACGAGAACGTCATGGTATGGTCAAACTTGGATATTACGAAAGTGTTTTCCACAAGGATTATCGATTACACGAGGAGCGAGGAAAAGGAATAAGAAGATGAGCGAGAATAGCAACATTGAGGAATTATAGATAGCAGAATAATTCTTCGTGTGTATGCGAAGCTTCAAAGGATTTAAGACAAGATCATTTGCATGAGATTAAATTTAAGACACAAAGTTCCATAAATAACCTCCTTGATTTATAAATCAAGGACACAAAGTTCCTTCTTGGTTGTACAAGATCGATTTGTACTTATGGCCGAGACAGTATGCAATCAGAGAGACAAAGCGAGTTAAGAACAAAAATGATCTTCACAATATTAAAGGAAAACACAGATATGACAAGAATCAGATAGACAAAGAATGAAAAGCCCTTTTGTATTGATTTCTTTAAGATCTATTTACACTTTCAGTAAAAATTCCAAGTTCTTCCTCCTCAAAAATGGCGTGGAAAGGCCATTATATAGCTTACAAGTCGGTTACTCTTTGTAACCGTTTCTTTTAACCAAGAATAGTTAAGTACCGCCAAATGCAATACCTTAACTAATTACAAAGAATACGAAAAGAAAGGAAAGAAGAGGAAAGGAAGGAGAAGGAGACGGGTGGCAGCTCTGGGAGGGACCCCTGCTGTCTTGAGAATCCAGCATTTGCTGAACCTCTTGATGACTCGGCTATATATCTACTGCCACGGGGGACGAGATGTGTTGGTCATGAGTGAGTCAAAATCCCAGGCATTTCTCCATCTCTTTATCAAACTCGCGTGAGTATGATAGTCTTTGTTTGCTTCTTGATAGCGGAGAAGAGAACAAATTTCCTTTATCTTGTCCTTAGAGATGGAGTCCTCCTTGAAAAGATTATCTTTGACAAAAGCTCGGGCGAGCTTTGATTTCTTGTAAGAGACAAGGAATGCGAGTTTTCATCCACGAAGATGACAATGCATATCTTTGAAGCAGCTGCATAGCTTGATGTCTTGAAAGCTTCTCCCTTTTGCGATTATTCTTCATTTCATCTCTGACTTCTTCGGGACTACGATTTTCCACTCTCTGTTTGTAGACCCAAGATTTTGATAGATTGTCTTTGGCATCATCGAAAATCTTATTTGCGATAAGATATTCTCATGCATCTGTCCCATGAGGCGAAGGTCTACAATCTGTTGCCCGAGTTTAAGCTCTTTGTCCATGACCCCAATGGTAGAGAGACAGTTTACATTGCAAATTATCTACCTTTCCATGTAGCTTAAAGGCTTCATCGATGAAGTTTTGTGACAAGCATGTCATCTACCATGGCCAATAGCTCTACCATGACAGAATACTTGTGCATATCCTTAATACCTGCACTTCATCTTGGCTTAGAGTTACGGGAGGAGGTAGAGCGATCGAGGAGTGGGATCAAAACTTTGTCTTTAGATAGAAGAGACTTGATGAAACACTGTAAGAACTCGGGCTTGCTCTTCCAGTGTTGTTCGATAGTTTTTGTCCTTTTCCACTCTCCCAATAACTCTTGTATTTATTTCTGGAGGTTATGAATCTCGCCTTGGTGGTAGATTCTCCCATTGGGATTCTCGGTAGCTCAGTCGGATACTTGCAAGTCTGTTCTGATTTGTCCATTGCGAGGCTTAGCGATCTCTCGGAATTGCTGACCTCGAGTATCAGATACTATTGGAGGTGGTTCTTGCTTTCTTGGCACGGGAAGGCGTGGTGCCCAACATGGCTGCAGCATGACATCAAAATTTGGTCCCAAGTTTTGGGAGGATGGTTTCCTCTTCCTTTTGTCGACCAAGGGTTGCACCCATGCAAAAGAGGAAGAAGAATCTGCGAGGCGAAGCAAGGGGACCAAGAGGCAGGGAGCTCATGACACTCGGAGTGCATGCATTTGTTGACTCAGGCAGTGGGATGTGGAAGGAGAACACTTTGGAGACAATGGCGATAGAAGAATCAATAGTACTGGAAGTTCGGTGCTCTGGACCTCCTTGTCTTTATCTGTTGGGTCCTCGGGAACATTTGTAGGAGTTGGCCTCTCACTTTCTTCACTTTCTTTGAGGATGATGATGTTCTACGGTCCGATAGGCAATTGCTGTTTCTCTGAAGATCTCTTTCCACGGTTCCTTCTTTACTTCCTTGAGCTTCTTCTTATATACGAGTGGATGGAGAAGGAGTAGATTCCATGAGTCCACGAGTCTTTGAGGCGGGAGGGGTTTTCTTTGGTGTTTCGGACCACAGGCTGGTGCTTCTCTTATTGGTGTCGATTCATCCTTGGAGGAGGATTCTCCGAGTGCCTCTGAATTCTCGGACCTTCTTATTGAACCAAACCTTAGTCGGACTAAGGCGGGAGCAGGATTTGGTCGAATCATCCTTCTCTTTTCTGTTCCAATCCGAGTCCTCAAAGGGTGTGCTTGATCACATTTTCATACTCATATGAGTATAGCTCAAATTATCATCTTGAGACCTTGGGAACTTGAGTGAGACCAAGTTCTTGAATCAGTATGAGGAGAACCTGCCATAATGCCTTCTTACGGCCTCAAAGTAAATGCCTGCAGTCGGCCCGGTAGTCTTTGTCTACTGCCACATGGTGATAGGCTATCTTGATATTACATTGATAAACTTCTTCAAGTCAAAGCGGGTTCTTGGCTTGAAGAAATGCATGGTGATAGGGACCAAAGTTCTTTCTATATTACAGGCATCCAGGGCTGTTTTACATGTGTAATTTCCCGGAGAGATGGGAAAGTGCAAGCGAGAAATCTTCTTGTCTCTGCAAGTTATGCAACTTGTCGATTACTGCATATTTCGATCAAGGCCATCTTGTCATTGCGAGAACATGGGAAGCATGAGAGGAGTACTCTCATAACCAGCAAGCTTTGATGTATGAGAATTTCTGAATTGGATGAAGTAGGCCCCATACCGTGATATCAAGTTCATGGCTTCATCGAAAACCTCTGGCGGTGTCACCCTCAAGCAATCGGACCACGTACATAGTGAAAGCATCATTAACCCATACGAAATTGCGGTTGCTTTGGTCTCGAGGTAAAGCTGCGGGCAATAGGCATACAACAGGTTGCCTTTGTGGGCGTCTATATATGAGAATCAAACCATTGCCTTGATCTTTGCGGAGTATACATCAGATATGAAGTCATAAAGAACTTCTTTGTTTGTAGCCACGTTGGATAGCTATTCCGTCGATTCATGCTTTGATGATCTCGGCCGATTGATATTTTGTGTACCCTCGCACACCATGCGATGGCGGGCACATCCGGAGAAAGTGGAACTGGCTCGGTGGAAGGCAAACCCATGACCAGAGCAGCGGTATTATGAAATCGGCAGTTCTTCGTTGAAATCTGCTCGGATGAGGGTTTTGGTGAGGCGGGAAGCTCCCTTCCTAGGGTTTTTAGCGAGGACTTCGCCACTCGTGCTCTGTGCTTATCCTTTGTCTTGATCGAACATGGCTTGCGCTTGGGCTTGGGAAATAACTATGGAATTGTCAATCCAGGATCTTGAGCGGCGGCAATGGCGCGGCGTCGGCTTAGCAATGAGCTCCCGTGTCGTTTGTCAATTCGCTCGAATCGGGGTCGAAGTGAGCTCCTTTGTCTGGCAAGCTGTGTCGGCCTTATCTTGAAAGTGGGAATCCTCAGCGTACGAAACCACTTTGTCATGAATTGTCAGAGCCATTGGTGAGGATTTGCATCTTCCATCCTTGCCCAAAAATCGCTGAAATCGAGATGTCGGGCCTCGCTTATCTCGATGTTGCTTACACGAGACTCGAGTGGAGAAATCATTCTTGTCCTTGAAATTTGATCTTCATGTTGATAGTTTCGGGGGAACAAGGTTGCAAACTAGACTTGGAATGGAATTACTGAGACGGAGGAACGTGCGCGAAGTTTGGCAAGCGAGGTTTGAGCAAAGGATAACAAGGAAGATGTGGGAAAATGCAAAGGAAATGCTCATTATATAGCCGTTTGGGGAGCGGAGAGAATTCAATGCGCATTTAATTACATGACCACCAATTTGAAAAGCGTCTAAGTATGGATGACATTAGGCACGCTTGGGACAAGTGAGAGCGAATGCGCGAAACACGCGGCTCGGGTGAAATGAAGAGAAAATGCACAAAAGCCTTTTGGAACAATTGGGGCGAAAATGCGAGGTGCGCGGTTCGGGCATTTCGAAGAAGTGGAGCAATGAGCCGTTTGGACTTAGGACTTTTGGGACAGAAAGTTAGAGTCTGCAGTTTGACAGTTCGACCGAAAATGAAGCGGGCGCATTTTTGATTTGGGACAAAGAATTTTGAAGTACTCGACTAGGAAGCTTGAAGTAGAAAAAGAAAGCTCGTACTTTTGACTTTGGGATATTTGGGACAAAAGCGCGAAATCTGTGCGGTTCGGGCGGTTCGGTAGAAAATGAAATGATTTGCACAAAAGTTTAGGACACTTGGAACAAAACTTAAGCGGGCCGAAGATAGGACAATTTCGGGGATTTCGGCCGATCGGGAACAACTTGCACTTTGGAACTTGGGGCCAGTCGGGACAAAAATGTCAAAGCGAGGCCGAAATACATGCGAGAAAGGCCCAATACTTGGATTTCTTCAATTTTATGACTTAGGTACCTCGAGAAAAGCACTTAGACTCAAAATTTTGAAATTTGCTCTTGTTAGGGAGGAATCTTGAGTAGACAACACTTAGCCAATTCAATGGCCAAGTGCTTATTTTGACTTCTTTGGGACCTTAGACACGTGGAGATATGACGCTTGTTTGGGAAGGCGCCTTTGTCTTTGACCCTTGAAGGTGCGTTGATGAGACACGTGGCGTCGTCCGCTTACCTTAGAATTTCACCGGTCGATTTAACTTTTTGAGGCTCGACCACGTGGAGGGATGAAAATCATTTGGGGTCTATCCCTTAGGTCTCACTTCTAAAGTTGCATCGATGAGGCACGTGGAGGCTTCCGCTGACCCTCTTATACTTAGTCAATTAAATGGTCAGCTCTGTCCCTTTTGGGGCCTTGGACAAGTGGAGGAATGGTGCAAGTTTGGGGTCTCTCTTTGGGCTGCACCTTTTGAATTTACATCGATGAGGCACGTGGAACCTTCTGTGGGTCCATTTCTTTACCTCGAGTCAACTCACATGCGAATTCAGAAAACTTTGAGCCCTTTCTTCAATCTTCTCCCTCGTGCTCTGATCTCTTTTTTTCCTCCTTCGCCGACGTTACACCTTCATTATTGGATTTGGAATGTGGGCTGCGCGCATGTTGAACCACCCCTTGATTTTCTTGTGTGGGGTTGTGTTTGAATAATTTTTCCGAGGGGTGGAATTGGGATAGCAGAGAACCAACTCAAAAATTTTGAAACTTGACTTGCAAAATGAGGGGAATTTTAGGTTGACAACAATAGTCAAACAAGAAATTGAAAAACTTTTACAAGTAGGTTTTATCTACCCTATCTCAAATAGTCGAGTGGGTGTCTCCTCTTATAATTGTTCCTAAAAAATGGAAAATTGATCATTTGTGTTGACTATAGGGAACTGAAAATATTGACACTAAGAGATTATTTTCCCTTACCATTCATAGATCAAGTTCTAGACAACCTTGTAGGTAAGAAGTATTTTACTTCCTAGATGGCTTTAGTGGATATAATCAAATCGAGTTGATGTTGAGGATCAAGACAAAACTACCTTTACATGTCAGGGTACCTTTTCCCTGAGTATTACCATTTGGATTATGTAATGCTCGAACAACCTTCCAAAGATATGTATTATAAATTTTTGGAGACCTAACAAATGACTGTGTATGGAGACACATTTGATGATGCTTTGAGAAATTTAGATAGAGTATTAACAAGATGTGAGCAACATCATCTGTCTCTTAGTCATGAAAAGTGTTTTATGATAGTTGATGGGGGATTGTATTAGGACACCACATTTCAAAAAGAGGAATTCGAGTTTACCAAAACAAAATTAGAATTATTTTAGACTTTCCTATTCCTCAAACCCCATAGATATCAAGTCATTTTTAGGGCATGTTAGATACTATAGGTGCTTTATCAAGGATTTTAGTAAAATTGTTTCCCCATGTTTAATTTTATTATCAAGGGTGTGAATTTCTTTGGGATGATAGATGGCGGGATGCTTTTGAGGAAATCAAATAAAAATTAATCATTGCCCAAATATTGAGAGGACCTAACTGGGAAAAACCTTTTCACATTCAAACATATGCCTCAAATAACTCCTTTGGTGCGAGTTTTGGGATAGAAAGATGAAGAAGAAAAAAATGTATGCTATTTATTACCATAGTAAAAATCTTACTTGCAATGAAAAAAATTACACTACCCTTTGAAAAATAATTTCTTAATGTGATCTATACAATTAATAAATTCAGACATTATATCACAAGGTAAAAAATATTTGTACATACATATCACTCAACAATTAGGTACTTAATGAACAAACTAGTGATTGGAGGTAGGATAATTAGATGGTTATTACTTTTACAAGAATTTGATATTACCATAGTAGATAATCCATGAAAATATAATGTGGTAGCTGATTTATTGTCAAGCCCAGACCCTCTGGGAGCAAGATCTAGTTAAGGACAAATTTCCGGATGAACAATTGTTTGTTATTTCAGGTGATACACCATGGTTTGCTTGCTGATATGGAAAATTATATTACAGGGAAGTTTCCTCCTTATTTCACTAAGAAAAAAAAAAAATTGATCAAAACCAATGCACAATTTAAATGGTTAAATGAAATGTTGTTTAAATGTGGTCCTAATTTGGTTTTATGCAAGTGTGTGAGAGAAGATGAAATCATTAACATACTTAGGGCATGTCATGATGAACCAAGTGGAGGAAACTTTTCGAAAAGAACAGATCACAAGATACTTGCTGGCTATTATTAGCCATCTTTGTACAAATATGTGAAGAGATACATCAAGCGGTATGATCCTATCAAAGGATGAGACAACCAACTTTTACTAACGAAATGCCTCTAAAACCCAAGGGTGACTAAACCATTTGAAATATGGGGTTGGAATTTTTGGTCCCTTTAGTCCTCCTTCACAAGGAAAAGAGCACATTCTTGTGTGTATTGATTATGTGATAAAGTGGGAAGAAGTGCATGATTTAATAAATTCCACTAAAGAAGATTGCTGATTTTGTTTGGTACAAAATTATGGTAAAGTTTGGGCTAAGAAGTATAGTTTCATATCGGGGGGCCATAATTCATGTCTAATATGATCCAATCCTTCACAATGCATTATCAAATCAATCATAGGAATTCATCTCCCTATCACCCACAAGCAAATGGACAAGCTAAAGTAACAAACAAAGAATTGGAAAACATCCCTACCAAAATAGTTAAATCAGACAGAAGAGATTGGGCAAAGAGACTACCTGAAGTTGTCTGGGCCTATAATACAACTTGGAAAACTATATAATGATTTTCACCATATGAGTTAGTCTATGGTAAAAATCCCTTGTTACCTATTGAATTTGAACCACAAACATTGAGGACAGTAGCAAAAATAGGTATTGAGTTGGATGCAACACAAGAGGAGAGAATTATTCAACTTAATGAGTTGGATGAGTTAAGGATGGAAGCACTCAATAAATAGAGATAATCCAAGATCAAAGAAAGAAATGACATGACACACATATCAAGAAGAGGCAATTCAAGGTAGGAGATTAGTCATTACTATTTGATTCTAAGTACCAACAATTCAAGGGCAAGTTGAGAACTAGATGGTTGGGACCTATAATATTGAGAAGATATTTGACAATGCTTCTATTCAATTGCTTCCCATTTATGGCAAAGAAGGACACTTTCGGTCAATGGACATAGGCTAAAAATTTATAGGAAGCCTTCTACTAAGGATGAATTCTTGAGGTAGATTGAAAGCGACATAAAGAATTTGATCATATGGAAGAGCCAGTTCTTCAAAAATTATCAAATAATTAGATGGATAGATCCATAATAAAGGGAAGAAAATGAAAAATAGTAAATGGCGTTCTCTTCCCCCACCCCCAAAAAAGAAAAAAGAAATAAAAGGGAAGAGAATGAAAACCATTAAATGAAATTCTCTTCCTCCAAAAAAAAATTCTATTAGAGATCAATTGAAAACTAGTAATGGTGGTTGATCTCCTCAAATAAATGGCTAATCTAAAATAAAAGGAACTTCATTGAAATTATAGTTGTCTTTTCTAACTATTTTCCCTTTTTGTTTCACTTTTAGGAATGATGACTCATCATGATGGAGGGATCACATCATCGAGGATGGTATTTATGTCTTTAACTTATTAAAGGTTGATTAAAAGTTCGTATATGTGATTGGATTTGATTTAAAAGTGGTATGATGAGTCATCTATTGTATATTATGATTAAAAGAGAGTAATCATGAGGATGATGTTAGCGAAACAAAAGTGTCAACATATTTATAATGATATATCATTTTTGTAGAATAAAAAAGTGAAGAAGTAGTTGCGGAAGGAAAAAATAACTTCATGGAAGAAGGAAGAATTAACTTTGCATTCTACACTAAACACAACAAGCTCCATAGCTAAACAAAGAGTTTTGTAGCCAATATAGGTAGAGCAATAATTTGAAGGAGAAAGAATCTGAATTCCCCTCTTTACCATGGGGATTAAAAAGAAGTCAGAACCAGAGGATGATACCCAGCTTCTTGTAGATGAAGAAGTGGCAGTTGTCTTTGAACAGGCAGGGTGGTTGGAATTCCTGAAAAAGTTCTCAAAGTATAACGACGAATTAGTAAGAGAATTTTTATAAATTTAGAACAATCCAAAACAAAGGTTAGAAATATTGTAACTCCATTTTACTGTGAATAAAATAAGTAATGTATCTAGTGTGCCAATTATTCGTGTCCCAAATCATCGAAGGGACCTTAAAATAAGCTGGTTGAAACCCCTACTACAAGAGGGGGAAACTGAATCCTAATATATTTACAACACTAAGAAAATCATAAAAGGGGTCAAAAGGGTCAGCTTGCCCAAACCCTTTGATAGAGTGACATTTTGGATAGTCAGTATTTAACCGATGGTCAATTTGGGTCGGTGGGAAGAGAAGTCCTAAAGATGCTCATACATCTTAGATATGGAGCTACAAAACTAGAATATATAGTAAATTTTCCAAGGTTTCTTTTTACTCCATTCATATAATGTCCCAAAGGTATTCTGGGGGTGTTGGAACAATCAAACATCATAGGTTAGTTCATTTGGTGTGCAACATCATTTTCTTGCAAAGAAAATGGAGAAGAAAAATGGGAGAAATTTCTTAACAATTTTAAGAGAAACCCACGATATTATCAAGAGGGTAATATCAACTCCTTTTCTCCTACAAATAATTTGTAAATTAATGCCCCTACAAAGGAAAAGAAGGAAATATGTGGGAGACTATACCAAAAATGATAATATCTAGAAGAAGAATTAAAGCGTAGAATCTATTATACCTTTAAGAGAAACTCCTTCCCTCTGTAACAAGCTGCAAGGAGAGCTAATATTTGTCTCGATGTGCGGTGATAGTTCACCTAGGAAAGAGAAAGAAGTTAAAATTAGAAGAGGATCTAGGAGGAAACCTACTTATGAACATACAGAAGATCCTCAATGAAGAAGAATTCATAATAGGTCTAGATAAATTCCATATGATATGAAAGAACATGACAAGTTGGAAAAAGAAGGTGCTAATATTTTGGGAAGCATGGCCATGACTCTTCCTAGACCAGGCCAAACTATTATGGAAAAAGAAGATGAAATATTTGAGGAACGAGTTTTCAAGAATTGGTTGACTCAACGACATTATCACATGAAGAAGAAGAGTTTGCATCTTGGAGAAGGAAAGGAAATTTTCTTTGGTAGAAGAGGAATGCTTAACCCCAAAGAACTTTCAAAGAAAGAAGAGAAACACCAAGTTATATAGGCTTTGTTCTTGTCTAGAGAAGAAATCATCATCAAAGAAAAGGATGAGGAGTTGAACTTCCTCAAAATCAAATTGGAACAAAGAGAAATGCTCATTTGGGAACTAAAAACTTAGCTCACAGACAGGACTGAGGAATTGACAAGAGTTAAATGGCAGATGATGGAGAAAGAGGAAGAATTTAAAATTTCCAGAAGACAGAGTACTATGTCAATAGTCTCTGCATAAACTGAATTAACTTATTGGCCACTCAAGAAGTTATGGGATGATACTTGTAGGGAACTCAGTGAAATCAAAACATCCAATGAGGATTTGAGAAGCAATATGGAAGACGAAAAGAAAGAAAGAAAGGAATGGGAAGAAAAGTTTTACAAAGAAGAGGGAGAAAAATTTAAATGTCTTGTAAAAATACAAATGGTTTGCATAATGAGTGAAAAATTTCTTGCATGCAGGATACCTTCTCTTGCATATAGCGTGTTTCTAGAAGAACAATTTATTCAATGGCAAGCTGTCTAGAATTGCATGTGGACTTCCAAATGAAATAAAATATGAATTTTAGTTCATGGAAACCTATTCTTAAGCCAAAGGCGAGCATAAAAACTTCTCGTGAATTCTATCTCTTCAATCTTATGCTAGAAAATAACACATGCTTCATGATCAATTTGTATGTGGGAGAAAGCTAGCTTAATGCATTTATTTCTGTTCTTCAAAATCAGATTGCATGGAAGGAAAGGGATTATGAGAATCTATTGAAAGCTATCTCATCGGTCTCTCAATGAGGATCATTATGGTAAACCATCTACTTTCGTTAAATAGTTTAGAACTCATGCCTTTGATAGAGGGGTCCAAGACACATTATCTTTCCGGTTCTGAGAAAATTATTGATGCCTTGACTTTTTTAAGGTGGAAATTTTTGAGGAGATTTATGATGGATGCTTCAAAAGATGGGAGCTTCTTATAGTTTCCTTGAGGAGAAGGGAAGTAATATCTCTCACAAATTTGATCGGAGTCTGGAAAGAGAAAAATATTTATGCACACTAATCCCTTAGATCAATCAAAAGCACGGGGCATATGGATGGGAATGAGAAAAAGGCCTCCCTTCTTCTCACTCCCATGTATCCATGGAAAAATAGAGAACCTCAAGATCCCACTCAATTTGAGGAATGGAAGAGGAAAGTAGAAATAGGATCGGGGTATATTGTTTACGAACTAAAACACTAGGATGTTCGATTTCAGCCATTTGACTTGAGCTTGATCAATTGGAATGCGAATACACAACCCAAGGTTTGAAGAGTATAGTTTGTAAGAGTACTTACAAACAAGAAAGTATGGGGAGATGATGAGGCCATAATATGTCTCGTTAATGTATAATAAATGATCTTATTTTATTCTTCTTTTTATCAAAGTTTGATTGCATTTTGTGACTTTTGTTTGATCTAATATAAGTTAGGATGTAATTGTCCATATTTTTTTGATTGTAGTTATAACATTTTAAAACTCGTAATTCCTAAAAAGTGATTTGTAAATTTAGTTTTGTAATAAAACAGGTCACAATCAGTCAGAAGAACAAAGTATGAAGTGGTCAACATGTTTTTGGAAGAATTGGTTTCAATACGGCTCAGTTCCGGAACTTCTAGACTTAGTTCTAGAACTCCATTATGCAATTACGAGCTCTATCATTTAGTTCTGGAACTTTTGGACTTAGTTTTAGAACTCCATCACTTAGTTCCAGAAATTTTGGACTTAGTTCCGGAACTCCTGCATGTAGCTCCGGAACCCTCACGAGTTAGATTTGGAATGATTTCCTTTAGTTCCATAACTTCTCTAAAGTTCCAAAACCGGTGAGAATTTGTTTATTCCAATAATTTCTGGTGATTTAGCAATCAATGATCCTTTCAATTAGGATAAGATTAGAATATTTCCAATTTTTCATACTCGTACATCAGGATAACTATCATACTGATAGTAATTCTAGCCATGATCCAATTCAACATCTATTTCGGGCATGATTTGATTCCATCTAAATTGGTAGGACATCTATGGATGTAAATGTACCTTTGAAAAGATTATATATATGCAGATTTGAAAATAGATTTATATATAGAATAATATAGAGATAAATTTATACATAGATAAAGGCACGAGAGAGATAGAAAAGAGACAGTACATTTTTGTAATGCAGAACATTTTATCAATAAAATAGCCATTTCTGTTTTGAGAGAATATTAAGTTATTAAATCCTATTTCAAGGTGGAGCAAGGGCCCACTCCTCCAAGAACTAGGATCTTCATTTTATTGGTATTTATATTTCCAGAGAAAATAGTATAGATCATTAATTCATTAAAGCTTTTGAGTACTCAAGTTGAAATTTGTCATATACTTGTTCTGTAGGTGTTCTAGATTAGATTCTTATTTCTTTTCAATCATCTTTCAGCGTTCCCAATTGTGTGTTTATTTCAAAACTAAGTGTGTTTATTTACGTAACATGTGTTTACTTACATCAATCTATTCCATTTTATAAATGTGTGTTTATTTCTAGCAATTTATTTCGAGAGAGTGTTTACTTCCAACAAGTTTTCATATTTTGAATTTAATAAGGTTTTGGCCAAGAAATTCTCAAGACATTGAGAAAATACCCCAGAAATAATAAAAAAGAAAACAAATACCTACAGGTCAATTACTAGATCACTAAGATTTCTTGTTGCATATATCTTCGGACACCACTTATGGTTTGAAAATTTCATCAAGAAAGAGTTTATTAAATAAAGGGAATAACGACACCCATCATGATCTGCATCTAAAAGAACTCAAATGGCATGTCGTTTGTGTGGCTGACTATTTCCTTCCATAGAATGGAGTTTTTCCATTACTTGTAGACTGGATGATGGCATAAATCTCCTTATCATATGTTAGGTACTTCTTGACTGTGTTATTGAATATTTCACTATGATATGCAATAAGGTGGCCATGTTTCATGATAAAAACTCCTATGGCATACTCAGATGCATCCATCATCAATTTGAAAGGTTGATGCATGTCAGGTAAGGAGAGAATAGGGGCCGAGCATAATCTTCCTTTCAAATTTTCAAATGCTCTCTATTGTACCCCCACCATCGAAATTTATCATTGTTTCTTGATTTATTTAGTTGGTGTAGTAGCTAAGAAATATGTGAAAATGAAAAGACAAACCGATGATAGAAATTGGCAAGACCCACAAAGTTACATAGTTAGTAAGAGTCTTTGGAGTACATTTCGAATAACCTAGATCTTCTTTGGGTCAACATGGACTCCTTCATCCATAACATATCCTAGGTACTAAACCTTCCTCATCCCAAATGTGTATTTTCTATATTTTCATACAACTTTGTGCTTTCAAAAGTTTTGAAGTATTTTCAGACATGTTGTAAATGTATCTCGTATTTCTAACTATAGACAATTATATCATCTAAATAAACAACCACGAAGGATTTAGTGTAGGGCCGAAGAATGTCATCCATCATCTTGATGAATTTTGTAGGAGCATTAGTTAATCCAAAATGCATGACCAACCATTCAAATATACCTTCACGATATTTAAATGAAGTCAATCTAGGACATCTATGAGGCTCAATGGGAATCTTATGATAGATAGACTTGAGATCAATTTTGGTGAATAATTTCACACCATGGATTTGTTACTGAGAAAATCATCTATCCTTGGAAGGGGATAACAATTCTTCAAAATATATTTGTTCAAGGTCCGATAACCAATCCAAAGTCAACATGTTCCATATTTATTTGGTGCCAAGATAATTGGGCTTCCACAGGGTGAAGAACTTGGCCTAATGTGTCCTTTTGAATCAACTCTTGGAGTTTCCTCTTGATCTCATCATTTTCAAGGACTGACCTGTGATACACAAGGTTGTTAGGTAAAAGAGATCCCGAGACCAAATCAATAAATAAAATTACTTTGCATGTACATGCCACCCCTATGGGTGACTGGAATAGATCATCATACTCAACTATGATTTGGTCCATCTGCTTATTTTGTTGTACTGAATGTGTGGTCAAGGTGGCCATAAAAACTTTCTTTGTGGTTTTTGATTGATCATCAAGATGACAAACTACTTTTTTTCTCCACCAACTTCTTACATTGCTTAACACTTATAAGGGAAACAAATTTTGATGAGATGAACTTGAGTATCTGATAGCACTAACTCCTAATGTTAATGGTGACCCTTCAAGTTATGACTCATAGATTACATGTATATCCCACATGAATGGCTCACCCAAGAGCACATCACAAACATCCAATAGAAAAAAATCATACATGTCCTAATTGTGGAAGGGTTTGATTGCATATGGGAGGAGACATTGTTGTGTGACATAGAGATATCTTCCTTGGTTCAACCACTGATACTATATGGCGGGGATGTGTCTTTATATAAAGGTTGAGACTTTTCACAATATCGATAAAAATTAAATTCTTTTGACTTCTACTATCAAGAATAAAATTTGAGGCTTACCCTTTACCAAATCTTAGAGTGAAATAGCATTTTCTTCTCATCCATGTTCTTGACTTGCGAGGTCACGATGATTATATCCATTCCACCATCTATAATTTCATCTTCTTCATATCTGACCTTAGGGTGTGTCACCGATGGAGAAATTGGTGGTGAAGATTTTGACCCTATTAGTAATGACTTGATGGCTCAAAATTTTTCCTGGAATGATAATTAGTCTTATGGAGGTTGTACCACTTCCTTGTATTCTCCTTATGTGTTTTATTTCCTTGTGACTCCTTTTGTTTCCAACCCTAACCTTGGGTTTGACCTTCCTTATCATTTTCCCCTTGAGGTTGGTTCTTTTTATTTCTCTTTCTATGCTTTTATTCAATCTTGATCATGAAATTGTACGCCTCGCTAAGGGTATGAAATTAAAATAGGTCCATGTCCTCCCATATGTACCATTGTAGGACACTATACGATATTTGAGGATCTTGTGTTTCTTTGTGTCTTGAATTCCCAATCTTGTAGACAGAGAATGAAAATTATCAGTATAATCTTGAACCGACTGGTCCTTACCTTGGCAATTGATTACTACCACTATATTTAGAACATCATAGGATCCAAAAGGGTATTATTATTCATGTATGACATCTAAAAAATCATCCCATGTGGGTTCCTCTTTGATGCTTCATTTTACCTAGTGAGTTTGTTCTTGTACACCCCCACCAATGTTTGACAGAAAGTGACGATTTCAAGAGAGAAAATGCTATATTCTCATTATCAATGAATTTATTGAAATAAAATTAGGAGGATAATTACTCAAAATAGTAATCACATTGCATAAAAATTTATTTTACCCTCAAAAATAGGAATATCAAAATTTACTAGGCACTTAAAGGGCTAACTCACGAGAGGAGGAGGCAACATTTCCCATTTATAGTTGTTAAAGGATCTGGGTGAATTGTTGTGACATTTGATCTTTTTTCTCCATGAGAAATTTCTTCACCATTTTCTTAAGCGGATAATTTTCCTAGTTTTTTTCACCATTTGAAGTCTCCTACACCATGCAGTCAAGTATTTTGAAGGATCTTGTGTGGACCACCCAAGCTTCTTATATCCCGACCTCATTCTGGGAATCATACACTCTCAAGAAAACTTTTCTCTTATACCACTAATCCAAAACTTAGGGGTTTTGGTATTAAATGATAGAATAAAAATTGTTCCAGATGTAAACAATAAATCTATCTCTAAAAAGAGATGTATATTGCTTAGAAGATTGTGATTACAATAACTATCTCTGCAAGGATATGTGTCCTTTCCTTTCAAGTTACATATACTTATATACCTAATTATGGAAATATGAAGAGACATATAGAAGAATATGTAAGTTCAAAAATCCCAAGGGAGATGAGGTGGTTCATCTTTTATGAATTACATATGAAAATATTTCGTGAAATTACTATTTGAGACAAAACTACAAAAATTACATTTTGAGGTCTTTAGGAGAGGTTTTCAAGGTCAAAATTCATCAAATACATCTAAACTTATTCCCTATATTTGACATGTTCCAAGATTTATGAAACATTTTGTAGGGACTCAATAAAGATACGGTGAAAAATTTACGACTCTGGAAGTTGCTCTACTAGAATTGTTTCTTGGATTGTTGTCTGGATTAATTTGATTCATGATAAACTATTGTATTTTATTATTAAAATGAACATCCATGAAAGGTTTAGTAACTTCCTTTCTATTTTAAATTCAAAATATCAAACTAAACAATATATTCCAAACTTATCTACTCTTAGTTCTCTCCTAATTCAGGAAGAGCAAGTCATGTCGAACTTTGATTCGAAAGAGAATGTCACTCAAGAATTCCTCGTATAAAAACCTCATAATAACTTTTCTATTTTTAATAAGAATTAAAAATAAAACTTCATACCCCTAGTAAAGATAAGAAAATATGGAATAAACATATAAAAGTTAGTTTTGATGGGAAATGTCACAATTGTTGGAAATTTGGACACAAAAAGGAAGACTGTGGGGTAAACAAAAAAATAAATATTTCAAAAATAAAAAAGGGAATTAAAAAATCAAAATAAGAATAAAAAACCTAATGTAGTTTCTTTATGTGATGGATTAGCTACATCCAAAAAAAAGAATTGATATTAGACAATGGTGTATCTAGGCACATGAATTATATATTTTATGTTCTAACTAATATCAAAGAATATAATAATCAAATATATCTATGTGACCATCCATTCGCGGTGTTCAAAGTCGAAAAAGAGCTAAAGTTTTCAATGGTTTTATAAACGATGTTTTGTGTGTTCCTAAACTAAAAATAAATTTTCTTTCATATTCAAAACTAACTCAAAATAATTATATTGTAATTTTACTAAGTATAAATGGTTTATTAAAAATGAGCTAGATGTCACTATTGTTGAAGGAATACAAATGAATCGTTTACATGTATTTAAATGTGTTGCATTTATTTCATATTTTATACTCAAAATAGGAATGTTGTTGAATTTTGGCATGAAATATTAGGTCATGTTAACTTTAGGAGCATGTATGACATGTCTCATCTTGATCTTTTTATTTTTCTATTACCTATCTCCCATGCTCGTGAAACTTTTGAAGGGTGCTTATGTGGTAAGCAATCTACAAATACCTTCTAAATGCATCATGAAGCTAACTCCTCAAAACCACTTAAACTTGTCCAAATTGATGTTAAAGGACCTTTAGAAGTTCCTTCCCTAAATAGTTCATTTTATGAAGTTACTTTTATTGATGATTATTCTCACATGATTTGGTCCTTATTTATATAAAAGAAGAAGATATTCTATCTAAATTTAAAGATTTAAAGCTCTAGTGGAAAACAATTCTAGTCATCAAATTACCATACTTAGAACAGATAATGGAGGAGAATATCTTAGTAAAACATTTGATTCATTTTATATCAAATGTATAATACAAATGGAACTCACTACTTCCCACTCTCCTTAACAAAATGGTATTTTGGAAAGGAAAAACCACAACATTCTTGAAATGGATAGAACCATGTTGCACTCATCCGAAGTCCATACATTTTTGTGGGATGAATCTCTGAATACCATTGTTCATATTCTAAACAGAGTCCCTAATAAATCCCTATTTCAATCCACTCCCTTAGAAAAGTGGACTAATAAGAAACCTAGTGTATCTCATCTAAGAATATTTGGAATCCCTTCCTCTATCTTCATTCCTGAAGAAAAAAGGAAGAAGTTAGATCAAACCTCCTATCCTTGCATCTTTATAGGATATGGAGGTAAAACAAAAGGTCTAAGGATCTATGATCCTACAAAATGTGAATTTATTGAAAAATGAATATTAAGATCCTAGAAGAACCTTTTTGTAATTCACATTTTGTTTCTTTTGTTTATGATGAATCTAATGAGTTATAAAAATGATCTTAATGAATGTAATGAAAAAATAAAATTAATAATGATTTTATAGTTGACCAAGAGTATCTTCCTATATCCTCTATAACTAAAATAAACCTAAATGGGCTCCATCTCTTTTCAAAACTATAATCTCGGTAACCTTGGTAAGATGATTAGAAGCCACAATACCTATCATGCATTAATGACTATGTATGAATGAGAACCCTAATATTTGGAAGAGGTATCTCACGATGAAAGATGGGTAAAATCCATGAAAGAACAATATTTTGCTTGAATTAAAAATTAGACTTTGGATCTTGTCCCTCCTCAGGAAAAACATAGTATTGTTGGCTCTATGTGGATTTAAAAATCATGTATAAGGCCGATGGAAATATTGATAAGTTCAAATCCATGTTAGTATCTCGTGGGTTTACTCAAAATCCTAATATCGACTATGTAGAAACATTTTCCCCAATTACAAAAATGAGCATAGTTAGTATTATTATTTCCTTAACTTATTAATATGGTTTGGAAATCCACAGATGGATGTTAAGAATGCATTCCTAAAATAAATTAATAAATTTACGTGACTTAACCTAAAGGTTTTGAGGAAACTGGAAAAAAACTTCACGCGTGTAAATGAAAAAATATCCATATGGCTTAAAACAAGATCTTAGAGATGGTATGCAAAAATAAATATTTTTGCAAAGATATTGGTTTCACTAATCGCTTCATCTAATAATGATATTTTTGTTAAATTTGAAAATATTCATATTATTCTTATTGTATTATAAGTTGATGATTTTCTTATTAATAGCGAGTTAAAAGAGTTTAATTTATAAAATTAAAGTTACAGTGAAACAATATTTTGAAATGATTGATTTAGGATACTTACATAATTTTTTAGGCATGCTGAATTTTTAAAAATAATTTTTTTTATTGTTGTATCATAATAAAAACATGCTAATAATTTACGTAAAAGGTTTAGTATGGTAGATTGTAAACAATTTGTTACTCTTTTAAATTTGGGTGTAGACTTGATCTTAAACCTACATGTGAAAAAGCTTATCCTAATTTTTACAAGTAAACTTGTAGGTAGTTTAATTTCTCTTGTAATTACTAGACTTGACATTGCATATGTAGTAGGTATTGCATCTAGATTCATGGAGGAACCATATGAGGATCATTAAAATTTGGCAAAAAGAATATTAAGATATATTAAAGCAACAATTAATTTTTGTTTACATTATACTTCTTTTTATAATGCATGTTTATATAGATATTTTGATTAAGCCATGTTGGTGATGTGATAGATAGAAACATATACAATTGGATATGTGTTCTAGTTTGGTACATGTGTTATTACTTGGAGTAGAAAAAGATTCCAATAGTCTCCATCTCTTCTACCGAGGAAGAACATTATAGTGCAATTGAAGCAACGCATGAATCCATGTATCTAAGATGGTCATTGTGATAAATTCACATGAAAGTTAAAGGAACTACTCCTCTTTTATGTGATATTCAGAGTTGCATTTCTCCTACTAATAATCTATTTCATCACAAGAGAATGAAGCATATAGAGATAAATATGCATTTCATACGAGATAAGGTGATTTATAGTGAAATATATCTCAAGTACTACCCTACCGAAGATTAAGTTATAGATATATTTACAAATCCATTGTGTTCCATGAAATTATGAATTTTTTTTACAATGATTGGCCTTTCATAGTTTCCATTTAGGGGGAATGTGCATGAAAATTCCACCTCCTAATAGCTGAAAATATTTTTACTTCTCCACCTTTATACTTTAGCTCCAATTTAAAGCATTGAAAAGAACTGTTTTTATGATTTTAGTAAACTTATCACTCTAATTTTAGTGTGTAGTCCAATAATGTGACATCATGTTTTAAAATAGGTCCTTACTTTATACAAGGATCCTAGAGATGCTAGTATATATTTTCCATGAGCAAGTGAGATTTAGTCTCACAAATCACACTTATCCTAAATCATTCCAAATATTTTTGTACCAAAAGGTAATTTTAACATAATGAAGGTGTATTAATACTTCAAATGTGATATGCTATCCTAAACCCTCATTGTGTTTTAAGGATTGTAACTCCTATTGTGTAAAAAGGTAAATTTTTCATATAAACCCCAATTAATATTAAGGAGAGTGTTAGAACATTAATCTTAAGTATGTTTTAACCCCTCTTAAGTGTTCTTAATATTATCCATGTTTTGCATCTCTTTAATTTATTCTATAAAAGTTCAATTTTTAAAGTTGCTATCATTAGTTACATTTGATTGATGAATCAATTTCTACCAAGGAAATTGAATACAATATTGGTTGTATATTTCATCATGGAACATGCCAACACCAACACATCAGGACAACAAGTAGTGAGTATAAAGTGTTTGTGCACACTCAACTATGTTTTTCCTTTAAGCATGCACTTTTCAATTACATGATCAAATGGGCACACATTTAGACACTCAAATTTTGTAACTTAGCCTTCAAATATGATTTTTTATTCTTATTATAAGACAAATGCTCAAATTATAAGACCAACCAATAATTTTATCTCTCTTGACTTGCTCATATTATATTATATTATGTCATTCATCTAAAAATATTGATCAAATAAAATAATAACTTGAACCCCAAGTGTCATTTAAAAAATATAGATTTCACTATTGAGGATGTTGATATGGGAACTAATTAACTACTGAAATATTTGAACTTTTTTGGTTAATAAGCTGTAAAATTTTATTTGTAGATAAGAAGCGCGAGTTAGAGTGCAACTCGGTAGATGCAAACTTAATTAATTTTATATCTTTATCCATTCTAGCCAAGAGGTGGGGTGACATTTTTATGTTTAGATGACTAAATTTAGCATGATGGTTATCCATTTCTATTATTATAAGAGGTTTTGCACCTAGGTTGACTAGGATGCATGATAGGTGCACATGTGTCACTTAAACTAGTTTTGGTTTTCGGTATGCTAACCATATATTAGTAGTGGATGATACTTGTCATATTGATCTATTTTAAACCATATTTATCCAAATTTAGTTCAAATAGGATTCATAGGATATATTGTTAGTATTCTAATTTTCATGGATGTTGGGACAAGTCTTGTTCTAATGGTTATACTATCCTTGTTTATTGTTTAATTGTTTTAATGCAAAGTGGGCTAATTTTTTCCATTTTTTTTTAAAATATATTTATCTCTAATTTTATTTTCTGGTATTTAATTATATAAACAAAAACTATTTAGCTTCATTAGATGTATTTATATAGTGCATATTCTATCATCGATCTCATATAAAAACATCATAGTTCAATTGCTAGCTATTATGGGAAAGATTTGGATGATCACTAGTTTCATTTAGAGAGTATTCCAAGTCACTTTTTTTACTCCTTCCACATAAAAACCCATCATTTGGTATCAGATACTTGTTCAACTAGAGGTCTAGAAAGGTTTTATCCATTATTAGGAGAATCACGGCTTTAATGAATTCTACTTTTATGAATATCCCCATCTTTAAAGGTGACAACTTTGAGTACTAGTGATATCGATTACAAAGGATTATTTTTGTAAGGAGTTTAGAATAATGTCATTCATGGATACAATCTAGATATAAATTGGAATACCTTTCCTCAAGATCGAGAAGATGGAAAAAGAATAAGGAAAGGCGGATGCACAAGATTTATTCTATCTCTAGAGTGTCATATATCATAGCATTTATCAAAGAATTATAGGAAGAAATCCCATGAGACATGAGATAACTTGGAGATGATAATATGGATACATATTTTGATCACTCTTGAAGAGCATATGGGCATGAACATAATAAATGTTAATGAATTAATAGTCCTGCTAGTCCCACGAGCATAAAATGATATTATATTATTGAGATTCGAGAATAGAGACGAAGGAAAATAATTCAAAACTCAAAGAAAAAATAAAAATAGAAATAAGGGAGATTAATAATCTAAATTAAAATAAGAAAGATAAAGCTAACATCATAAGTAAAGGTAAGAAAAACCTAAGAGTTTTCTATGTTCCTATAGTACATGAAATTTGAGAGAATATTTATAGGATTAAACCGATGAAAAAATTAGACACAATTTAATCCCATTAATATTCTCTCAAAAAAACTAACTTATCATTATTTGGAAAACTATGTCATTTTATCAAATATTGTAGGATCTTTTGAAAACTAAAAATAAAGGTAACTAAGAAGGTAAAAACACATTTTAGGATGAACAAAGTGAAAATAAATTCAACTCAAATTATTTTCTCACATGGAATGTGGGATTAGAGGATAGTGATAATTTTATTGTTTCTTGAGTCGGGTTTCTCAAATCACCATTACAAGTCAAAAAGAGGGTTTCAAAATTTAGATGATTCTCTCAAAAGATAAGTACAATTGAGAGATGAATATTCCATCCTAGTTGAAGTAAAGGGAAGCATAAAACTCACAAAAATTCAAGGTAAGGGTGAGATAAAAATGTTTAATTCTCTCCAAATATGAATCATAATTTGATTAGTGTTAGACATTAAGTAGTTGAAAATGAATTTAAGCTACCTTTTGAATACGGTGTTAGTTTGATTGTCGATAGGAATTTTGAAATAGGTTGATTGGAAAAATATATGGGAATGAATAAGATGTTTTCATTATGATTCAATATGATGAATGAAGGTGTTTGTCTCTCCACTATTGAGGATGTTAACTTGTTGTGGAATTCAAGATATGGTCATATCAGTTTTGAAAGCTTGCGTCGGAAAAATATTCTTTACACAAAATGTATGTAGTACGAGGTCTTCCCAAGCTAGATTCAAAGAAGGATGAAGCATGCAAATCATGTATTATTGGGAAACATCATAGAGATTATTTACCTATAAGAAAATGGATAAAAATTTCACCTTTGGATTTGGTTAATTCAATTTATTTGGACTAATGTCTCACAACAATAATGGTAATAATTTTTATTTAATTTCATTCGTAGATGATGTAACTAGATTTATTTGGGTATTCTTTTGAGAAAAAAGAGTGGATATTTTTCATTTTGTAAAAAATTCAAAGTTTTGGGTAAAAAATAATGTTTTCATTCCATCAATGACTTGAGAACATATGGAGGAGGTGATTTTTCCTAATAAGTTTCATGAGTTTATGCTTCACATAGATTCAAATGAAAGCTAAAAATCCTTGTGCACCATAAAATAATGGTCTAGTAGAAATAAAAATATATCCATCATGGATTTATCAAGGAATATGACGGAATTTAAGAATATAAGTCTTATAATATTCTACATCATTAGCAAGAGTATTATAACAGAAGTCAAATACAAGACACTATATGAAGCGTGGTTTGTAGAAAACCAAATATAGAATATATAAAGGTATTTGGTTGTTTAGATTTTATTCATATTATTTATTATTTAAGAAATAAGTCATATACTAAGAGTTTGGATCACATATTCATGGGATATAGTGATGAAAACAAGGCATCCAAGTTTTATAATCTTGCTAGTAAAACCAAGTTGTTTCTACAGATTGTATTTTTTTAAATAAGAAGCATGACGATTACGATAAAATTTATTAAATTTTATTGAGTGAAGGGGAAAAATATAAAAATAATATTTCTATGGATTATAAATTCCTACACAAGTTTATAACTCAAGAGGAAACAATGTTGGCTCTTTCCAAGAGATTAGTCATCCATCTACATCAACACCAAGTAAGCATAATTTTTTGTTGAATCCACATCCATAAAATATAATGTTAGATAAAAATTATGATAGGATTATCAAAAGGATGAAATATCATTAATTTAAATTATCTGATGATTCTTATGATGAAAATACTATGTTTGTATTGTAATTTATGGCTATTTAACCTAGAAGTTACACATAACCTAGTCAAATGATAGATTGGGTTGATGCTATGAAAATTGGGATGGATTTTATTAAGAGGACTTATAAATGAAATATTATTCAGAATCCATATGATAAATATTTCATTAGAACAAAATGTTTCTACATGAATAAATTCAAAAATAATGGTACAATTGACAAGTTGAAAGCTATACTAGTTGCAAAAGGGTTTGCAAAAACATATGGGGTTCACTATGAGGAAAATTATGTACGCGTGGCTTGTCAAAATACTATGAGACTAATGATTTATATTTATAATCTCAAATAATGGAAAATCCATCAAATATATGCCAAGAGTGCATTCCTAAATGGAATGATAGAATAAGAAGTATATGTTGGGTGGTCACAAGGTTTTGAGGTAAAGGTTAAATAATTTTTGTTATATACGTTAAAGGATAATTTTGATGGGATGAAAAAATCAACAAGACATTGGTACTCAAGAATTTAAATATTCTTATTGGATAAAGTATTTTTAAGAATTCAAAATGAACCAACTCTTTACATACAAACATTGTTATCTAATGTGCTATGTGTTTGTATCTATGTAGAGGACTTGATATTTATAGGACACTCTATGGAGATATTGTAAAGCTTCAACGAATATATGAAATGAGAATTTTATATGAATAATTTTGGTCTCATGAAGTAATTTATTATCATGAAATTTGATCAAAAGAAAGTAAATGTTCATTTTTCAAGCTAACTATGCTCATGTCATATTACAAAACTACAATCTACAAGATTGTAAGCGTGGCCTCTCCAATTGCTAGTGGATAAAAAATTATGACGGTGGATGAAATTCCTTCAGTTGATGAAAATAATTTTAAAACATGGTGGGGAGTTCGATGTATCTCATTATGAAAATACATTGTATCAATTATAGTGTTTCACTAGTTTTTAATGGAAAATCCATAATTGAAGCATTTATAAGAAGTAAACATATTTTTAGATATATAAGAGGAACTTATAATCATGGCATTTATTTTATACCAATAATTTCATTATTTCAGATTGGATACATAGATTTAGATTGGGAAGGTTCTCTTGAACACATGAAGTCTATTTCAAGTTATTGATTCACATTGGGAATTTATTTGGTTTCATGGTCATCAAAGAAGTAAGATAGAATTGATTAATCCTATATTAAATTTTAATATGAATATCTTACATATTCTTGCACATAAGGTAGGTGGTTGATAATAATTTTATTTGATTTCATATAGGCTCAACATATGCCTACATAGTTTTGTTGTGATAACAATGGGCTAATACAATTATCCAAGAATCTAGTTTTCATTGCTATAACAAAATATATAGAAATCAAGAATAATTTGATCATAGACTTGATTAATGGTAATCATTTTTTATTGAGTATGTAAGAAATGAAGATAAATTTATTATATTTTCGCCAAGGGTTTGTTGCAACAATTTTAAGGAAGACTCAAGCATATGATAGGCATTTCTACTCTTTGCATCAAAAGGGGGAATGTTGAGTATGATGTCAATATGGGCACTAATTAGTTATTGAAAAGTATAAGTTTTTTATGTTATTAATTTTTAGGATTTTTTTGGTTAAGTGTAAAAATTTATTTTTAGAAATTTATTTTTAGACTGGAAGTTTTAGTTCACTAGATGTGCACTTAGATAAGTGTAAATCATTATCCATTCATATATAAGAGGTGGAGTACCATTTATATGTTCACATTAATAAAATTAGGCTTATCTTGATCCATTTTTACTATTTTAATATTTTTGGGAACATAGGTTGACTAGGATGCACGATAGGTGTGCATGTGTCATTTAAACTAATTTTGGCTTCTTGCATGTTGACCATATCTTAGTAGTGAATGATATTTTTAATATTGAGTTTAATTTTAGCCATATTTAGTTGATTTCAATTCAGTTAGGATTTGTAGGAGTTATTATTATTCTTTTAATTTTCATGCAAGTTGGGATAAGTCTTGTTATAATGGTTATATTAGCCTTGTTTATTGTTTAATTGTTTTAATGCAAAATGGGGTGAATTATCCTAAGTGGTAATTTTTGTAATGATTGTATATATAATTTTAGGTTTAGGTATTTAAATATAAATACAAACATGGTTTGGATTCATAATATGGAGTTACAAAGTACATATTTTGTCATCAATCTCACATACAAGTATTCTAGTTTAATTGCTAGTCATTCGCTCAAGATTAGATGATAACTAGCTTCATTTAGAGAGTATTTCAGATATGACTAAACTCCGTACACATAAAAATAATTCATTGACATAAATGTATACTTGGGAAAAATTAAACAACTTAGGTCCACAATGGACTATGATCTTGATTGGTCTATATAGTCTTGGTGTTTTCCATCTAATGAATCTTTTCCATTTTGAAAACCATTATGGGATTCATTTCATCTTCCTAGATTAGAAATAATGTAAATATGTAAACTATGGAATCATATATAAGATATTTAATTATAATTTAATACTCATCTGGAACTCTCATAAGCTCATATTGTAATTTATCAACACTAAAGAACTCAAATATTTACCAAATATTCCTAAAGTAGTTACACATCAATTAGAGAATATATTACATTAGTTTTAAAACAATCAACTAGGTCAAATAGTTTAAGTTTCACCCATTTCCAAACATTCAAAATATCCTATAGCCATGTCTTATCAAGAGAAAATCACTCCAAACATCGTCAAATGTATTCAATGGAAAAGGGTTTATTCTATTAGTGAAGTACACAAAATCACACTTCTACCACCTTGGTTACATTCTAAAATATATAGTTATCCCACTAAATATTTTCCAAGGGACACAAGGACACATAGAGGGGGTTGTATTAGATCGCATACACTATGACAACTACATGGGGTTTTATCATGTTGAAGGGGATGTCATGCAATTGATTGGATTGGTGTAACAGGGGTTGACCATTAAGGGTACTCTATCCTCACCCACACATTGATATCTCATTTTTATCTAATATTTTAATGAAGGGTGTTGCAAAAATCTATGTTTTCTTCTTATTTCCAATAATTACAAGTTATGAAAGCTAGAGTGACACACAAAGACACACATTTGTATGAAATATAAGGGAAGGATAAGTTACTGAAAATGAAACTTCCAATAAGTGAGAAACCATACAAAAGAAATTAGAATCGTACCACGTTCTAGGAAGAGTTGTATGGTCTAGGAAATAGATAGTTTCAAATTCTAGTTTTAGAGACAAATGATTTATAGGTTCATAATAAACCATCCATCTAGTTTTCACACCCATATTTCTCTATACCACTTTGCATAGCTAAGTTATTGTCCCTTAGTGTGGTTTAAGAAATGTTCTTCTTTCTATAACATAATAATAAGTATTGATGTGTTGTTTTGAATGTACATGGTAAATGTTAATTAATTAATTCATAATAATCCCTTGTAACAAACCCTTACATCCTATATTTTATTATATCATTTCAACTTGTAAACAATAAGAAAAATGTTAATTTACATAGATAATGCTTTTAATTGACTTTTGTAGTATTTTAACTCTAACGTTTGATCATCCAAATATGACCTTTAAGTCCATCAATGCTAGTGTAGAATTAAATATTGTTGTTCTAGCCTCCCTAACTTTGAAAAAATGCATTTCGTTAATTTCTTTATATAATTATTTCCCTTTTCCTATACATTTACCTATTTTCCATCATTAAATAGTTCTTCATAAGAAAGGATGTAGCTAAGTTCATTCATTGTATTAACAAAATCATTTTCATTAGAATTTCCATTTTCTTCCTTAATACAATCATGATCATAAATATGACCAAAAGGATGAGAAAACAAATGAGTTATCATATCATCTAAACCTAAATATTTAATATTTCTATCTTCGATTCATGTATTACACTACCTTGATATTTATAACATGCCCTACCTTATGGTACTAATTATCTTCTCCATTTTTTTCATATTTATGGAATCAAATTTTCATTCAATATCTTTTAATTTTTCAATGGTTCATATTATTAGGGAACATGGTATGATTAAGGTGTAAAATGAATGAGATATTTAAGTTTTTTTCACAACATTTACACAATCTCATTTCAACCAAGGGAAGTGATCATCAATCTACAATATTAGAAATAAAAAAATGAACATAAATATATAATCACGTAAATTTTTAATTCATATGATAGAAAACATGTAATTCATTCAAAATATCTTTGATATAGGATGAATAATAACTTTGAATATAATTAAAATTATCTCCAAATTTTTCCTACAAATCCATCTATTCAACATCATAATTGAATAATTAATGAAATTTACTCAATTTGAGGCCCTATTTGTATCCCATTGTATTAAATTTGTGAGAGTGGGACAATTATAGTAATTATAATCAAGAAACTATTCCCTACTCTAATATATCTGATTTTCTCAACCATTATATATTAGAATAATTTATTTGACATGTAGTAATCATCATTTTCATTTCTAAACTCCATAAATATACAAATAGTTTTCTTTGACCTACATCCTTTAAAATAGTAATATAATTAAAGGTATACACACCATATATATATATATATATATATTTGATATATATATATATATATTATATATATGTATATATATATCTATATATATTATCATATTATATATATATTTGATCATAAATTTTGAACATTTTCACCTTATAAACTATAATTTGTACGCATTTGAACATAAACTATAATTTGACACTAAAATTATACATGGCCAACATTTTCCAATATTTGATTGAATATTTAAGTCCATAATATGGTAATGTGGAATGAAATGTTCTTAATGGGATTTTGATCCAAAAATGATGAGGTTCAAAATTAAAAGACCTAAACCTCGCATCAAATATAGTGGATGTTAATATTATACAATATTTCCCCTAAAAGATAAAGGTTTATACACATGAGGAATATATTCTAATTTTTTTTATTAATGGTAAATAGTTTTGAAGGGATTGGACCCTATTTACATAGAGGCCTAAAACCCAGATAAAAAACTAATAGGTTCCAAAAAAAATGGATCAACATCCAGAATAGGCGTTAAATCCAACCGTAACCAAAAGAGAGTTACCATAGAAAAGCATAATAGAGCGTGCGCTGTAATAGTGCAACCAAAAAACAGCCAAAAAAATAGCAAAAAGAATGATGAAAAGCAACATCTGCAATGAAGACCTCCTTTACTTCTTGGCAGCTCTGTTAATTCTGGATTTAATAGTTTGTAGTGAGGTAAAGAGAGCCATTGTTGCCATGTGTGTTGGGTTTAGACTACTTTGCTATGGTTTGACTACTCTCCTTGTTCATTCCCCACAGAGTGTCCGGGATCTCACTAAGCACAGAAATGCTACAAACATGTTGTTCAAGGAAATCACTGATTGCATTAAAAATTAGTGTACACCAAATACTTTAATTTTTGAAATCTACAATATACAATTTCATTTATTTTATTGGAATTTATAAATCAATCAAAGAATACTCCTCATAAGGACTATATGGTACCTTCACTTTTTTGTGATCAATTTATTAAACATAATTAAATTCCAAATTTTTGTTGACCACTTTGTGCTCCTCTTATTCATTATAGATGTTGTAAAAAGAAGGAAATGGTGATTTTTTGGTGCATCTACTAAATAACTATACCTTATGATAGAGGATACAAATGAAAATTTTGAAGTAGTATCCCTATTGGGATTTACCTTGATAAATTGAAATTCTCCCACTTTAATGGAGGTCCCTTCCCATTTATCCTCTTTAACCTTTGCCTCTCCTATGTAGTTTTTATTAAATTTATTTCCTAAAATGTGAAACTTATTTTCTAATAAGCACAAAAACTATATATGTATATGTATACATACATAAATACATGCATATGTACATACATACATACATTTTAACCCTTAATTAAATTTTAGGTCAATTTAATTAGTTTTATTGATTAGATTTGATTATTTAAATTTATTACTGAGTATAAGTGCTAACTTATATTTATAATTCAAATTAAATAGAAATAATTTTTATACACCAATAAACAAAAATACAATCAAAAGCATAAAATAAATTTATAGAAGCACTTAGCTGATTTATAATGATTTATGGAGATGTTTGGGACTGTAAAAATGTGAAACTAGAAGCTCTAAAAATAGGTGTTCTTTAGAATTGAAGTTGTAAATGCGAATCAACTTAGGTCAAGGCCATACCAAACTACTAGGACCATACCATATGGTCCTAACCTATATGTACATTCTTGCATATTCTTCACTTATGATTCTACAAATTTATAGGCTTCTTTCCTTCTTGGATTTGTCTACCGCTATCAAACCCTAGTTTTCACATATACAACATATGTTTTTGAATGACTGAAAATCACTTGAAATCCTAGCCATGGATAAAGAGTCCTAGAAAACAAACATTAGAGGGGTTATGTGCACCCCTCGTGCATTTTTTACATTAGTACTAATCGAAGAGGTCTCAAACCACATTTCATTCTCCACATAGCATGTGATATCCAATTTAATGAATTAAATCTTAATCAAAGGACTAAGATCAAATAGATATAAAAATAATGAGTAAGATATATCATTCAAGAAACTATCAAGTGTAAGTAATAGGAAAATGAGAATGACTTATCTTTTATTCAGAGGTTTTGGGATGATTCTAACTTAAATAGGTGGAAAAAGATGGGCTGGATTGAGTAAACTTCTTCCGAAAAATTGGAATCGAAAATCCTTTAAATAGAACCACCTAGAGAATGATAGGACCTCTCGGGCTCTAGTTTCTAAATTGGTGTTATTGTCTGGTAAATGTTCTACTTATGATATTTTCATTTTCTAAACTTATATTCTTCCTTTCACTCAAATAATGCATATGCTTAAGTCACATGGATTATATTGGAATGTAATTTAGAAAACGTATATATTGATTGAAACATATTATTTGATGTATCTTTATCAATTTGAACCAGCTTTGAATAATTGGATTACCCCAAATTAGGTCATTTGGGGATTAAATTGTGAGAATATGAGAAATTGTGAGAATTTGAGATAGTTTTATACTTGGAATATATTGAACTTTATGATTTCAAGTGAAACTTTTTGTAGGATTTGAATATTGCTTCATGATCAATTGAAAATAGAGTGATAGTACATAGTGTGGTTATATATTCCACATTGGAAATTCACTTGAATAATTATAAGAGAGGTAATACAATAACCCCAAATATTTTCACCATTTTCGGAAAAGGGTTGAGAAGGGAGAGGGCAAACGATGAGCCAAAATAAAAGTAGATAAATTGTTTCAAGAGTATTAAGAAACATATAGAATAGAATAGGTAGTGGAAAAATTAATATAAGTGTAACATGTAACAAAATATAGGAAGTGTGGTAGTCAAATTTTCAATGTGGTAAATGTCAAAGATACAGTTCAAAGGACACTAATGGTGCTGAAAATAGATAAATGAATATTAAGATATGGTGGAAACATTTTGGTGAATTAGTTGATGCAAGAAGTATAATAAAAATAGTAATTATAGTGGTAATAATATTTTACTATAAATAGTTAAGTTGGAAAATTCTTAAGAGTCTCATTTGCAAATTGAATTAGTGTGATTTGAGATCTAGATTGTAATGGTTATTCATGCAAAAGATGAAATACCGATGATTTTGAGAGGTTCATAGAGGTAATATCAACTTATACAAGTGGATCAATTAGTGAGTATTGTGTTTTTGAAGTAGACTAGGTAGTATTATAGTGATTTTGAGACCTTTTTCATGTTAAAAATTTGTAAGAATTTGGGCGTTTTTGTCTAAGATGGAGCCAATGAGGTCGGTTTCTTCCTTTGGATAGTAATATATAGTTCTAGGAACTAGTTTGTAAGCATCTTGTGTGGTAGTGTGTTTAGGCTAATGTAAGTTTTTGTCCATATGTCCGATAGGATTTTTTTATCATATTTTTATATGAATGAGATACTAAATTATGGTTTGTATGATTGTTTGTGTCATGTAAAGATATATACATTGGCATGAGTTCGAGTGGAAATATATTTGTCTAATTTATTTGAATTAGGTTTAGAGGAGGATGGATGGGACATATTAGATTGTATTGTGTTAAAACATCACTAAATTTGGGGAGGTTCCCCATAATATGCATTTAATTACTACACTTTGTGAGAGATGGTGTGTAAATACATGTACATTTTGTTTACCTACTAGGGAGATGATGGTGACTCTGGAGGGGAGATGATATATATATATATATGATATATATATATATATATATGATAATAAGGTTTCTAATAGTGGGAGAGAAAGTTTAGTTTATGTCTCCAAGTGATACACGATAACACCATTAAATTGTGAGGTAGTATTTTATAGACTCTCAGACATAGGAAAAGTCATCAATTACCATGGATGACATAGTGAGATTAGGTGTTCCATAGCTACAAAAGCTTTTATTGCAGTTATATTGGCTCCTTTTGTGGTTTTTAATAGATTATGGGTGTCGATATCATATATGATACAAGAGATTTATATGAGTATATTGTAGCATGGGAACCAGTATATTTAGAACCATTGTGTGTTGACTCATTTATATAAAAATTTTTACAAGTTTACCCTATAGGATCATGGTTCATGGGATAAGTGCCACTTCACTTTTTCATGTATGAGCATATGAGAACATAATATTAGTGAGGCCACCGAGTGGTCTATGAATCGATCGGGCATGACTAGATATTTTGTAGCTATATTGGTTAGATCAAGGGGTTTTGGATTTAATAACATGATATATAGGTATATTTTAGAAAGAATGGGGCTTGTTTTTTTTAATTTTGAGACCCATACGATTACTATGGTGGTTAGGTTGAGGACCATGTTGATATGAACAACACTACAATTCTGAAATGAAGAAAAAAACTACAAACTCTAAAATCATCATGTTGACTAACGAATGCCAAAACCTACAATTAAAAAATCTAGAGAAGAGAAAATCTTCATCACTTTGACAATAAGCTATCCTCTTCATTTTCTCCCGTCATCGGCGTGACCACTTGCATTATTGTGCAGGTTGCCATCGAAGTAAGTCTTGTACTATTTGAGGACCAAGTGGCATTGTGTACAATGATATGCGCCCTGATGCATTTAGTGTAATATGTAGTTTAGACTACAAGTTTCCAAGAGTGGTCAATCTATTAATATGAGCATGTGTCGTGGTAGTTTGTGATAGCCTAGAATGTACCAAAAGAATAGATTCGTATGTATGGAATATATCTATTTATGTTTTGAGGAGAGAAGGGGTAAGGTCATGTCCCATATGAACCCTGAGTTATTTGTGCATTTGGAGAAATAGGAAAAGTACATATGAGGTCGATGTGAACATAATACCAATTCACAAGTGGATGATGTGGGTGTACTCACACCACATATCCTATACTCATTTGACTAACGAGGGTAGATAAATGATGGGTGTTATTGTTCTTCATCACTTTATCATTGTGGATGTAGTGGGATATCCATCATTATTTGTGTACATGTATGAGGATAATTGTAAGAGGTCACAAATCTTCCCCAAGAATAATGCATTGGAGGAAATGGTGCAAAGATGATGTAATTATGAGACAATGTGATATGTATTTTTTACTTTGTATAGTAATTTGATAATGAGGTGGTAATATGAGTCACGCTTCTTATCTTAAGGTGATCATTATATAGCTAAAAGCTATGATCATGAATACATTGGTACACATGTTAACTAGAAACGTGCCAAATATTCAATATGTTTTTGTAGGAGAAGGGATTTTTGATAGAGTGGATCATATTTCGCATAACATGCCCACTTGTTTTATCATGGAGTAATGGTAGATGTCACATGTATAGCAAATTGTACATAGCTTAGAGTAAGATGAGGCGAGGACAAAATTATCTTGAGTGAGGGATGAGTGCAGGGAAAAGGAGATAGCCTAACACAGAGAATGTTTAAGATATACGAGGAGATCTAGGGTTGATATGGAGATGAAGTTTTCAATGAATAAATCTAGATGGAGATGCAAAGACCATATGGGCATGAGATTTGGATCTCCACATTGACTAAAGGAGATGTAGTTTCAGGAAAAAGTGGGAGATCTAATAGCAAGGCTTCAAGTTTAAGAGTTGTGATAGTGGCATGTTTCTCCACTAGTAGTGAGGCGGATGTATGTCACATCTTATAGTGGGAATTTCTCCTTGATTTTGGAGTTGTTAAAGCAACATATTAACAATAACAACTTACTTTAATATATCTTTTGTAGGAGAAAATTGGATGTATTTCTATTATGAAAATTTCAAGATATTTATATATATAATGTGATCTCTTTTACTAACATTGTATTTAATGATAGGATGATGTGTACCGTGTTTTATGTGAGATATTAATTATTTGATTTGATTTTATATGATATTTTGTTGAAATTATGATGATATAATTTTATAGATGATAATTATGTTCTAGTGTACATAATATGTATTGATAGAATGGATAATATCATGATGATAGTAGAATAGATAACATAGTGATGATAGGACAATGCATGTAATATTATAGTTGAATAGGTATTATAGTAAAAGTGATAAAAATGGTGAAGATAACTAGGGAATAATAAGCCTTACAAAGTGATATAAATAGTGGCATGTATTTATAGAATGGGCGTGAAAATATGTGGCACTAAATAATATATAACATCTAGCTAGAAAGAAGGAAACTATGCACAAGTAGATCAAATGATGTAGTGTCATGAACATAAGTTCTAATGATGAGTGTGAGGTGATCACATAGCATGAAACATTAGGAATGTTTGAATAATATAATGGTGAATGGCACTCCTTTGGGACCAAATTAGGTCAAGGGTATATGAAAAGTGGGTTAAATTTCTCATGTGTAGTCAAACATGTGGTTAAAATAGGAAAAATAACCTTAGGAAGAGGATAGGTATTCAAAGTAAAAGATATTGGTGTGCAATTTCGTGGGACAGAGAATGTGATCTATCGGTATGAAAATGCATGAAAATAAATGACACCCTTATCCTTAAGAAATTGAAGCCTATCATGGAGTGCATAACAATCATTATCTCTATGACCATTGATCCTATCAAAATTACAAAAGGGATGGTTACCATTTCTTAATAACCAATGAGGAAGATGATGTTCATTATGAGGTATCCTAATCACCTTATCATCAATAAAAGTGTGTAATATATCATGAGGCCTAGAAGAATGTGAAAATTACAATGGATCCTACTTAGGAGGGGGATTGGAGCATGATGGAGGTCTACGAAAATGGGGTGAATGATTTTAGTATGTCTAATAAGATATGGAGAACGTGAGGGTGGTGTAATAGGACATGAAGATAAAATGTGCTAGGTGGGGGAGTGGTGTAAGATCTAGGAACATCTGCAACAAAGCATTCATTAAAAATCTCTTGTTATAAATGTATAACCTTAATATTAGAAAGTGTGAAAGAATCACATGTATCATATAATAAATTTTATTTGAAATGAAAAATCAAGCCATGATAAAATATATATTGTATCTCTAAATCTATGTGTTGATAAATTAAATGATACATGCAATATTTGAAATGTAATATATAATCATTAACAGGTTCATTATTTCCTTAATGCAAAGAAGGAAAATGATCAAATGTAACTTTACGACCATTGTTATAAATAAAACATCTAGTATTTTTTTCTTCCATATCAAGATAAGTACAAATACTTCCATTAGGAAAATGATGAAGCTAATGACAAGAAATATCAATAAGACTACTAGGAAATGCCTTGAGAAGTAATCTATCGCTAGAGTGTGAAGCCATGGATAATAAAAAATCCTTAAGATGCATTTAAGTATTACTTGTTCCATTAAAAAGTTTAAAAGTAAAAAAATTAAAACCCTAAATAAAAGGTTAATTATAAGTTTGATTAGGAATAGGATTGTCATGGGGAGAATTATTATTAGTACTAGCATAATAGGCCCTAATCTCAAGTGTAATGGTATGGATACTATTTTATAAATCACCTACAACATGCATAATATAAATAACTTCTTGGGGCAGGGTTAGAAATGATATAAACATTAAGACGTTGAATATTTCCATTATGAGTTGTCATGGGTACTTATTGAGGTGAGATTCAAATTTTAGATCAATAAGCGGAAAACTAGGAATATAAATATGGTAAGAGGATTCAAGCAGAAAATAAGTTTACACACCTTTATCAACAAGCTAAATAGAAGAAGGAATACAAGAAACATGCACACTATCCTTATGATCATCATTATGTACACTATCCATGGAAATATCAACAATAGAAACACATGCATCAATAAATGTTGCAGATGTTAACTTATTATGAGAATTATAATGAGTAACAACATCATTAGCAAGAACACAAGAGGTGGAGTAAGAAAGATAGGAATGTTGAGGAAAAATATTCAACAAACAAGAACTTTATTATGAAGAAGGAGATGGGATCTGAATTTCATTATTAATAGTAGTAGGATCATCTTTAATGATTTTTGCATATGTAAGTGGAGGAGAAGAGGAAATAGGAAAGGGCCATTTAGGATAACATATACAACATCAAAAGAAGTGTGGGTATCACAAGAATCATTAACAAGACCTTATTCATATAAAAAATTAACCAAATATTCAACACATGTATCATTTGTAGCAATAGAAGCAACATCACTATCAAATTCACAAGAACTAGTAGCCTTAATAGGGGGTAGGAGTGAAACATTAGGAAGAGGGTGTATAAGATTTGTAAAGACAAGAGAATTTTGGGATGACATGTAGCAGTAGTATGTGATTTACAATAGAAGGAAGATTCTTCTTATCCATTTACATAGATAGTTTGAAAACTAGTTATAAGAATAGGATCATACTTGGGGAAGGAGATTCGGGATGACCAATTTGTAACACTATTTGGTAAGCCGTGGGAAACTCACAAAATGAGTGATCCTAGGGTAAGCTAGGGTTCGATCAATAAATGTGTTCACAAAATGATTTAACATAATTTTGTCTTAATCGATGTCCGAGCTAAAATAAATATAACAATAATGAGAAATATATATCATGTAATAAATAGGAAAGTGTAAGCAATAGTGAGATAGGAATGATTTAACTTATTTTGGAGCTTTGGATTGATTGTAAGATAGAAATTAAGTGGAATAGGCTATGTTTTACTATTTAAGCTTTGTCTAGAAAAATAGAATTTGAAACTCCTTCGGATGAAACCTCTTGGGGAAGGAGAATAATTCCCTAGTGCTAGTGTCGAGTTGAGTTCTAGTGTCCTCGTAAAGGCTCGCTTCTAATATTTTCAAGGTTTGAACTTGTCTTTTCCTTTTACTCCTTTTCACTCTAGATTTTTGTCTAGTTTCACTATCACAACCTGAACCTACAAAACAAACCTTATCCATATGCGAATAATTACAAAAACATTAAATGAAACAAATAATACATGTGTTTGATTCAAACTAACCCCAACAAATACTCGAACGTTATTATCACAAATTATTGCACTATATTTTAGAATCTATGTATTTATGTGTGTGTGTGTGTGTGTGTGTGTGTGTGTGTGTGTGTGTGTGTGTGTTTGTGTGAGAAAGAGAGAGAGAGAGATTGAATTATGTCCCTTGAAGTCAGGTTTCCCTTGTGCCAGTTGTAACAAGATAGTGAGCTACAAATATTTGCCTTCAAGATAAATGTGTGATATGCAATTAAAAATATCACCTCATATACATTGAATAATGCATCCCAAATGAATTCCTTGAATGTTTACCTTTTCACAAGTAACATATACTAAGTAATAACCCAAATTGTCTAGCCCCTCAAAATAATGAGTAGGTTGGGTATATATATGACTTACTTGTTTGAATTTTGATACTTAGTGACACAAATAAAAACCCATATAATTATAAAATACCTAAATTTTAGTGTAAAATGGTAATTTAAAAAATTAAAGAGAATAGACAAAAGTTAACGGAAGGGACACTAGCGCCTAGGTGGCATTGACCTTATTGGGTGGTAATGTGCCAAAAGCTAAAAAATAAAAACAAGACCAAGAATGGGGACATGAATCCCTATGACACAACCAAAAGGTGTAAATATAAGAGTTAAAAGACATTGTCACAATCAAAATCAATCAAAAACAATATAAGGACTAGGAAAAGGTGTCACAAGTATTTAATCTTCATGTTGAGAAATCATGTATACAACAACATAGTAGAGGCATACTATAATAGTAATAAGAGCATTATTTTTTGTCTACATTCCCCCACTTTATAATATTGGATGAAATTTTCTAATATAATGGGTATAAGAAGAACATATATGTAGAGGGCCAAAGGAGTTGTAATTGAGGCTTGCGATAGTATGAATCATAGCATTGTAAACCATTGATCACCATTTTGATCATGTGGGGTGAATGTGTTTCCATAGAAGCATTTGTTAGATAGAAATGTGTTATGGAGACATAAGAGAGTCTAAAAATTTTGATATTTGAAGGAGTGATCGAGAGTGATCAATTCCTAAACCGATGTGAAAACTATACGTATTTTAACATCTTATCTCTATAGAAAGAGTGTCGAGAGAGAGATAAATTTTCACTCCACCATGAAACTTCCTCAAAATAGGTTCCACTATTGCAAATAGAAATGAACCAATTTTACTTGCCTATTAATCATAGAAAAACCCTCATGCAAAGTGGGAAAAGATATGAAATGGAATCTCATTTCACCCGGTTCATGATGTATGTGTGAAAACTAGGCCAAATGGAAAAATGATTGAACTTGATTGGCTCTAAGCTAGGTTATTTATGAGGGATATTGATACTTATTGGAATGGAATTTATAAATAGACCATATTCATTGAAACATCATATTCAATTTAACTTGATTTATTTAAACTATCTTTGAAGAATTAGATTTCCTTAGAGATTAGGTGATTTGATGATGAAATTGTGAGAATATGATATAGTTTCATACTTGGAATAGATTGAACTTTGTGATCTAGAGTGAAAAAATTTGTAGGATTTGAGTATTGATTCATTATCAATTGAAAATCAATTTAAATTGTGTGTTGTGGTTGTATGTTTCACAATTGAAATTTTCTTGAATTTTTTTATGAGGGGTGATAAGATAACCTAGATACTTTCCCCCCTTTTAGTGAAGGGTGAGAAGTTAGATGACATACCATGGTATGAATGCAAAGTAGATAGAGTGTTTAGAGAGGAGTTGGAAACATATAAAATAAAATAGAATAGGTAGTGGTGAGTGAAATATAAGTGTAACATATAAAAATATATAAAAAGTGTGGTAGTGAGATTTTAATGTGGTAGACGTCAAAGATATGGTTCTAGGGCCATTGATGAAGGTGCTAAAAATAAACAAATGAAGCTCAAGAAATGGCGAAAAAAGTGTCGATGAATTAGTTTTTCAAGAAGAAGTATAGTAATTTTAGTGAAAATAATATTTTACTATAAATAGTAAGGTTAGAAAATTCACTGTGTATCTCATTTGCATATTGAATCAATGTGATTTGAGGTTTGAATCGTGACGATTACGCATGCATGAGAAGAGATGCGATGAGGATCAAGAGGGTGTAGAAGTGATATCGACTCAGATGGTAGATAAACTAGTAGGTATTGTGCTTTTGAAGTTGACATGGCAGTATTATAGAGATTTTTAGCCTTTTTCCATTTTTTTAGCTTTTGAGAATTTGGGTGTTTATATCCAAGATAGAGCTAGGTGGGGCCAGATTTTCCTTTCGACGATACCTCCCAAATTGGGAACTATTGTCCAATTATTGGGTGGTAGTTTCTAGGCTAATGGGAATTTCTATTTAGAGGTATGGTAGGAATTTTCAATCATGTTTTTTCATGTGTTGTCATGAAAAATATATAACATGAAAATTGTAAACTTTAAGCATGACAACTAAGCTCCTAATAGAAAATTAGGCTTCCCATTCACTTTGAATCCTTCCTATGGCCAACCATCCATTAGTTAAACCTTCACCCAACTTGAAAGGAAAGTCCTAAAAAGGATTTAAAGTTTTTTTATTATGTAGGGATAATTACCCAAGTTGATAAATGAATTCCACAAGATTCGAGTTAAAGATAACTTCCTTTGGAGCCTTAAAAGGGAATTTTGTTTTCCATTTCACATCTTGTAAACACCCCTGAGATTGTTCAAGAAAATTCTAAAGAATCTGAGGGTGATTTAGAAGATAATTCAAGGTGTCTAAATAAATTTATGTAAATTTCGGAAATAAAAAATAGGAATCTATGCAAGACTAGATTTCTCGGTGCATGGAATGAATGTTATTAGGTAGAAGGATGACTTCTCTATATGATTATGGGAGTTCAGAAAGTAGTTATGAGGAAATCAAATAGGAATAAAAAATGTAATGGAAATCCTCTACAATATGGAATTATAATCTTTTATTAAAGGCTCATAGACTTCGGGGTATTTTGAAACTCTATAGCTACCCCTCTTAGTTCAAAATGAAATAGGACCTAAATTTTGACTTGTAGGAATAACTAGATTTTAGTAATAGTTCAATTGATCATAAAATGTGATAATTTTGGTGTCTAAAAATGGACATCCAAGGAAAAATTGACTTTCTAAATCAAGACCCAAGGGGAAAAGTGGGACAATGGGGACACTAAAGTACAACCTCTTCCTCCTCCCCAAGTCACACTTTAGAGACCTAGGTGTCATAGGTGTCCCCATTGTCCTCGATGTCCCCATGGTGTAAGAGGAAAAGAGGGACATTAAATTTTTACCTCACTCTTTCACATAGGTTACACTTTGGTGTCCATTGTGTCCCCTTTGTCCCTAAGGGACACATGTGACAGAAAAGTGAGACCAAATAATCCATGTAGCATCTGGACACCCATGTGACCACATTCATCTTTGTTGTTGTCATTGTCTAGCCCTAAGACATCACTTTCAGCCCCTAAAAAAATCCCACATCACACTTTAGACACTGAGGTGTCCCCTCTATATCCTCCATACCCAAAGGGAAAAGGGGAACACAAAATTGTGACCTCACCCCAATCATGCAAAATTTTGTGTGGAGAAGCTATCGAGTGGTCTCAGAGAGGTTAAAAACAAGACAAAAGTTGAAAAAAATATTCCTCTCACAAAATTTGGATATTTTTCACTAAAAATGTTGTGTTCTTTTCTCTTATTCCATTAATGACTGACATGTCACTACATAAATTTAACATAAACTTTCCTTTTGATTTTATGGAGGTTCGATGGGCAAAAAACTTTAAAATCTAGAGAAATTGTTCCTCAGAAAATTTACTTTCATCCTAGCCATTTTTTGCATAATGAGGTTGAATATATTTGTGATATGGAATACTGATTTTTATCTCAATATTTATCCCTCTTCAAATAAATTTTTATTTTCCTAGTAATCCAACAAGCCAAATTACCTGAAATTTAAAGTGAATGTTCCTTGTAAAATTAAATTTCATCTGAGCCATTCCTTATATGATGAGGTGGATGATTTTTTAAGATATGGAGGAGTTATTTTTTATCAATATTCTTCACCCTTCAATGAAATTATCCTTTTATAATTATTATGGATGGTAAAATCATTTGAAAATTGGAGTAGTGCATCCTCGATAAATCACAAAATGTTTGAGTCTAGTTTCATTTCAATCTAACACATGTAGGTCTAATTTATACAAATAACAATTATTTATGACTAAGCATGTCTAAAAATATTAATTATTTAAATGAAGTGGATTATTAGTGCTTATAACACTCTAAATGAGCTAGAAACATCATAAGGAGAAAATTGAGAAAATTTGCTAAAAATAGTAGTCCTAAATAGGACCTGCTAAAAATAAGTAACTCCTGAATTGAGATCAAAATGATGGGAAACCTCCCATTCTTCATTTCTCACTAATTTTCCCACCATTTCAAATACATGAAGGTATCTTTCCAAACAAGAGATAAACTCCCACGTGGGATCTCAATGCATCAATTGTGAGGTTATTTCCGAATACATAGTTAGATGAAAGAACATGAATTATCTAAGTGATTCTAATTTTGTTATAAAGGAGCAATCCTATTTGAATTAATTCATTAAAAATACATCATTAAGATCACATTGTGTTAAGGAAAAAATCAGATATAGTCAATCATAAAATTGGTGAAATCGGGAGCATAATGAGAGAAGCTCATCGTGGATCGATAATGGTAATCACCCAACATCGTAAAAATACATACCTTATGAGAGTGATTTTAAAAACTTAATCAATTCTTGGTAATGAGATCACATATTTCAAGTTAGAGAGATAGCATTCATCACGTTTCAATACAATTTCGACATCAATAACATGAAACTCATTCTCAGATATTCCTTCAAGTTCCATTCAGACATCAATCTTTCTATCAAGAGGAGGAAACCTATCTTCATGAAAAGCAATTGAACAAAAAGGGGTCATCATGTTCAAAAGTGAAATGAGAATCTCATGGAGTAATTTTAGGATCATCATATCCTAACTCTACCATCATAACCAAATCTCCCCGTGAAACAAGTTAGAATGAGATAATCAAGTTATCAATGTACTCAAGACCATCATGTGTGAAGGATAAAAAATCCATCTACTCCCATGAGAAACATGTGAATAGGAGGTGCATAAGAATCTTAAATTTGATCCCATTCAAGGAATATCTTGGAGCCAAGAAGGGAAATTAGGTGGTCTCCATGTGAAGTACCATGTTTGCAAGAATGGGAAATCATCTCAGTTTCACTTGATGTCATTCACTTGATAGTGTTCCTAAACACTCATTCAACACCTGATAGTGTGATCAAAAATAAAAGGAGGAAACACATTACAATCACATCATTTCATTCCAATGGGTTTGCATAGGACAAAAATTCCATTTGGAGAGAAACCCTTCCATCTGCATGATGAAGACTCATTTTAGTAAGAAACAGACAAGCATAATGAGGTTCAAGCATCAAAGATTTTATTTGTGATCACTATGGTGAATTGTGAAAGGCCAAAAGAAGTAATAAAGTTATCCCCACTCTTCCTTTTAATTATAGTAGGATCATCACATTCCTACCATAATGCAAATATCATAAAAGTGTTGCTTCACATCTCACGAAGAGGAGATTGTGATTATAAACACTCATTCAATGTAATTATTCATTAATAATATAGTTTTAATTATAGTAATGCTTCACATCTCATTCGATGTTGTGTAATGAAGAGGGATATTGTGATTATAATACTTCAATTCAACAATCTCTTCATTAGCGAAGGTTTCATCTTCAGCAGATTAATCAACCCTCTTCTCTATCTCTCATCCTTTTTTCTCTCTATATATTATAATTATTCATTAAGAATATAGTTTTTCCTATTTTGTCTTATTCACTTAAGTGACCTTCAATTTAACATTGTAAGAGTCCTTTTTCATCAATAATTAAAAGACTCATTTTCATTTCCTAGGAATATGGAAGTTCAAAAGTGATGAGGAAATGTGAAAAATCATGTGGGGAGAAGACAAAAGGGAAGTTTTTAATTCTATAAATTGGGAATGCTTCTCCATTGCAAAGGGTTGGCAATTGTTTATTACTATATGTTGTTGAGATTTACCACTACTACATCAAGAGATAAAATCTACATTATTCCATTTCTATGCTTGTGTTCCTCTACTTTATCTCTCTCTTTCTCTACTTTCAAACTTTGTAAGCATGGTGATATTACATAATGAAGAAGGAACCATGTGTCCTTGATTGATGAACCTATAGAATTGTGTGTCTCTAGTTTGTTAGTGTTTTGATTGCTTGAATTTTTGCATTCTTATAAGTGAATGTGGACATAGTATGGTTTATATATCTGAATTCAGTAAGAATACTCACAACACTAACCCTATCTCCTTATTTCTCTCACTCCCGTTTAACTCTCTACACATGAAATTCCTTCCTTGTACTTTGTACAAGAACTTTTCCATAGGTTTAATAGAGTAATCCTATGTGATCCCTGACCTAACGACCATACATTGTTTTTAGTTAGTTTACATTAAATAATGGGAGCCTCCCCATACACAAGAAGGATGGGCTTAGACACCTGACTGTTTCTAGAAACCAATAATTTGCACTATAACACATTATTTCACCAAAAACATGAATGGGACACTAACGTGGGGTTTTTGTGCTTGTTTTTGTCATGCAAAGAGATATACATTTTCTTGAGTTTCAGGATGGAATACATTTGTATAATTTATTGGCATTAGGTTTAAAGGAGGAAAAATGGGACATATTAGACCATGTCGAGATGTAACACATGACTATGTTGGGGGATGTGATCATAATATGCATTTTATTACTAAACTTTATGAGAGATGTCATACGAGATACATGTACCTTTTGGTTATGTACTAGGGAGATGGAAATGACTATATAGGATCTATATATGATAATACTATTTACATAGTCAGAGAGTGAGTTTAGGTTATGCTCCCATGTGATACATAATGGTATAAGAGGGCTAAGAGTTAGTATTTTATAGGTTCTCAGACATAGGAAGAGTCATCGATTACCATGGATGACATAGTGAGATCATGTGTTCCATGACCTGCAGATGTTTATAGTAGCTTTATTGGATTATTTTTTGGTTTTGAAAGAGAAGGGGTTTCCATATCATATAGGATGCATGATATTTGTATGAGTATAGAGCATCATGGGACACAATATTCTTGGATTCATTACATGTTGGCTCATTTGTATAGATTTTTTATAAGTTTACCTATGAGGATCATGGTGGAGGGATTGGTGCTACTACACTTTTGTATGTATAGGAATATGAGTGCATAATAATAGTGAGGCTATTGAGTGGTCCACAAGTGGATTGGACATGGCAAAAGATTTTTTAGTTAGATGGGTTAGGGCTGAGTAGTCGTGGGTTTGATACCATGACATACATGTCTATTTTGGATAGGATGGGGTTTGGTGTAGTGATTTAGAGACCTTATAGGGACTATGGTGGTTATACTTGAGAATCATGTTTTATATGATGAATTCCACATAGTATTTGGCTAGAGGACATGTTTTTAGGAGTGGCGAAGATATTTCAAGTATGAGAATGTGTCATGGTAGTTTTGGATAGTCCAGGATGTGCCTCCATATCCATATATGACATAGGTTTATTCATGTTGTGAGGAGAGAAAGGGTGAGGCCAGTCTCATAAGATCCTAGTTACACCATCCTGGTGTAGATTATTTTGATGTAGAGATAGTATTGATTTAATCACATGATGCATGTTGTACCTCGGTCTATACTCGGTGGTGGGTGGAATATCGAAGGGTGATATTTTTCCTTGTAGTGTTGGATGCAAGCGGAGAGCCATCAGTGCGTAGGTAGGAGGAGGAGGGCCAAGAGTAGTTCATAGACATACCCTCGGAGGAAGATGTTGTGGCAACACTAGTTGTATGACACAAGTATGAGACAATGTGATTTGTATTTGTTAATTTGTATAGTAATGTGATAATGAGGTGTTAATATGAGTCACATTTGGAAGATGATGAGTATTGGAATGTGATCGTGGATACATCGATAAAAATTATGACTCACAACATTACCCCATGTGTGTTTTTAGGAGGAGGGATTTTAGAGAGAGTGGATCATATCATCTAAGAGTACGCTCACTTGTTTGATCCTATGGCGGTGGTGGAAGCTATGTGTATGGTGTTGTAGTTAGAGTGAGATGAGGTGAAGACAAAGTTATCTTGAGAAATGGAGGATGTATGAGGATATTTCCTAGAATGGAGCATGTTTGAGAGATAAGTGGATGTTCATGGTAGATATGTAGATGTAGTGGATGAGGTAGTGTCGCTACTCGCTCGACTAGAGAAGTGGTCCAAAGCATATAAGAATAGATCTAGCGGCGATGCTTTGAGTTCAAGATCTATAATAGTAGATTCTTTTAGTAATGAAATGTATTTATATTTTCTAGTGATAATTATTCCTTTATTTTATATTATGAAACTTTTAAGATATATATATATATATATATATATATATATAATTATATCATTTTTGATATGATGACATGTACCTATATTTCTATATGATCTATTGATTGTTTGATTTGATATGATATGATATTTTGTTGAAATTATGATGATATAATTATGTAGATGGGAATTATGTTGTAGAGTAGAGTGTATGTGTTGATAGTGTGGATAATATCTATGTGATAGTAGAATAGATATAATAATGAAGATAGGCATGCATGTAAAATGATCATTGAATAGGGATTGTAGTAAAAGTGATAAAAAAATGGTGAAGAAAACTAGGAAAGCATAAGCATTACAAAGAGATAGAAATAGTGGAATGCATCTATAGAATGGGAATGAAATCATGTAATACTAAAGAACATATAACATCTATCTAGAAAGAAAGTGATGACTATGCATAAGTGGCTCAAAAGATGTAATTTCATGAGCATAAATGTCAAATGATAAGCATCAAGTGATTGAAATAACACTATGAAGGTGTGAATCAAATAATAGTGAGTGGTGATCCTTCACGACACACTTAGGTCTAGGGTGTATGAGCAAAGTGGGGGAAACATCTCATGTGTAGTTGAAGTCGAGGGTGGAATAGGAAAAATAATCTTATTTGGATGAGAGGTAGTAAAAGTAGCATATTCCGGTGTGTGGTGTCATGGGTTGGGAGAATGTGACCTATTATCATGAAATGCATGAAAATAAATAACAACCTTGGCCTCATGAAAATGAATCTTATCATGGATTTCATAACAATTTATTTTCTCTATAACCATTTATTCTAAGGAAATTACAAAAGGGTTGGTTACGATTACGTCGTAATCGATGAGGAGGATGGTGATCATTAGAAGGTAGCATAATCACCCTCTAATCAATCATAATGTGCAATATATGATGAGGCCTAGAAGAATGTGAAACATTCAATGGATCCCACTTAGGAGGGGGAGTGTAACATGGTTGAGGTCTAATAAAATAGGGTGAATGATCATGATTATGTCTAGTAGGAGATGGAGAAAGTGAGGGTGGTGTAATATGAGGAAGAGAAGATGTACTAGGTGGAGGAGTGGTTGAATAACTTGAGGATCATGTGCAATAGAACATGCATTAAACATATCTTTTTATAAATGTATATCCTCAAGACAAAGAAGTGCTAAGGATTCACATGCATAATATAATAAATTTTCTTTCAAAGAAAATTTTGAGCCTTGACAAAACTATATATTGCATTTCTAGATATATGGGCTGATAAAGTAAATGATATGTGTAAGATTTGAAATGTAATATATAATCAATAACATGTTCATTATTTCCTTGATGCAAAGAAGGAAAATTCTCAAATGTAACTTTAGGACCATTGTTAGAAATAAAATGTCTAAGAAATTCTTCTTCCATATCAAGATAAATACTAATAGATCCACTACAAAAATGATGAAACCAATGAGAAGCAATATCAGTAAGACTACTAGGAAATTCTTTGAGAAGTAATCTATCATTAGAATGTGAAGCCATAGCTAATATAAAATCCTTAAGATGCATATAAGGATTACTCGTTCCATCAAAAAGTGTAAAATTAGGAAAATTATAAAATTAGGAAAAGTAAAACCCTTAGGAAATGGTGAATTGTAAATCTTCTTAGGAATAGGATTTTCATGAAGATAATTATTATCAAGTACTAATGTAATAGGCCTTACTCTCAAGGGTAAGGGTATGGATATTATTTTTTAAATCACCTAAAACATGCATAAGAGAAAGAAATTATTGTGTAGGGATGGAATTAACATTAAGGGGTTCATTAAGGGGTTGAAATATTTTTGTAAGAGTAGTCATGGGTATGTTATTAGGTTGAAATTTAAATTTTAGATCAACAAGTGGAAAACTAGGAATAGGAACATGAGAAGAGGAATCAAGAGGAAAATAAGTCACACTAACTAATTGGCTAAATAGGGGTAAGATCTGAAGCATCAAGGTGTGGTTTTATAAGCTTTGCAAAGACAAGGGGATTTTTGGGTGACATGTAGTAGTAGTATGTGATTTATGGTAGAAGGAAGTTTCTTATTTGGAGTTGTCTTAGATAGGATGAATACTAGTTATAGGAATAGGATCATACCTGGGGAGGATATTTAAGATGATAGGTTTTGCAACCCTTTTTGGTAAGCCATGAGGAAATAATAAAATTAGGGGCCATAGGTAAGATAGGGTTTAATCAATAAACAGGTTCAAAATGATTTAATAGAATTAAATCTTAATCGTGGGATTGAGATCAAATGGATATAACAATAATGAACAAGATCTATCATTGAAAAAATACAAAATTATAAGAAATAAAGAGATGAGAATGAATTATCTTGTATTGGAGGTCTGGGATGATTGAAGCAATAAACTATGTGGAATATGAAGTATTTGACCGAGTAAGATTCATTGATAAAACTAGAATATAAAATTCCTTCAGACATAAGCTGCCTAGAGAAGGATAGTACTACCCAAGAAATAGTGTCTAAACTATGTGCTAGTGTCCTCGTAAATGCTCTACTTCTTACGTTTTTAGGATACAAACTTGTCTTCTTCCTTTCACTCTAGCTTCACTATAGGGTTTCACTATCACACATGAACCTAAAAAAGAAACCCTAGCTACTTGCATAAGGATCAATAAAATATTATATGATACAAATAACACATATGATTACGTAAAACTAACCCCGGTGACAACCCCAATGTGATTATCACCGAGAAAAACACTACATTTTAGACTCTATGTAGTTCTATTGTGTGTTTGATTGAATAATGTCCCTTAAAGGTAGGTTTCCCTTGTGTCAAACGTAAAAGATAGAGGGATACAAATACTTTTCCACAAAGATAAATGTGTGAGATAGAATTCAGAAATATCCCCTCCTATGCAATCAATAATGCAATCTAAATGCAATCATTTAATATTACTCTTTGTACAACTAATAGATTGTATGTAATAGCCCAAATTTTCCAACCCCCATAATAATTAGTGGGTTGTGTATGTATATGAAATATTTATTAAATTTTGACACTTAGCGACATAAAAGGCCAACCTATAGAATTAAAAATACCCAAAGTTAAGTCCCAAATAATGATTTAAAAATGAAATAGGATAGAAAAAAGTGCCTAAAATGAAACTAGTGCTTGAGTCATAGTTTCCTTACTAGGGGTACATGTGTTAGAAACTAGAACACCGAGAGGGGGTGAATCAATGTTCAATTCAACTTTTACAAATCACAAACTCAACCACTTAATCTGAAAAACAATTCAAAAGAGAGCAATCATCAACACACATACACAAGAGACAAGAAATTTTAAGTGGGAAACCCAAATAGGGAGAAACCACTGAACCAGTACACTATGTGGTAAAAGGTTACAATGATTTATTGAGTTACAACTCAGCTCTTGAGGCTACAACCTCAGTAAAAATCAAGCTACAACTTGGTGAAGGAAGCACCAACTTCCTGAATGATTTAGCCCAACTGACCTTTTATAAGCTCCTACCTACAAGGAAGCAAAAAATCCCTGATACAAAAAAAATAAGAATCAATTACTCTTCAAATTGATGCTTTTAACATATAATGATGATCTTATATTTGCACTCTTTCTTTTCTACCTTGTTTCACTCTATCTCAATTACTCCTGAACACCAAAATAGTCTTCTTATTTATCAACACAGTCTAAGATTTGTTTAAACTTTATTCTCACACCTTCTTCAACTAGCATTCACTATTGTTACAAAAAAATGTCTTTGTTGTCTTTAGTTTCCCTTAACATGTCCATTCTTATTCATTCTTGATTAAGTTCACACACACCTTGTACTATCTCTAGGTTCATACACTAAAACAATCACTTGTCTCCATCTTCCCTGTCATCCATCTCTATTTTTGTCTCTCCAAAAATCTTAAAAAATCATACAACGCACTCTAAACAATCATACCTCATTGTTTATCCTTACACATTGCAATCACTATCATTCATGAGGTACTTTTTCTATCACATAATTCTTTATGCTTGTAAAAAAATAACATCATCCAATTCACTCTCACTTATCACTTTTTCAACTCATAGTTAGTACTTGCATAGCATAAAACTTCTTCTATGTCTCATCTAATATTAATTCTCCTCACTGTAACTTTTTCTATTCATATTCTTCATTACATATCAATATTTTTAATTTTGATTTCCATATCAATCCATCACCTTGTTCAAATCTTGTAATTCCCTATATCCCTTTGACTTTTACTTTCCACATGAATCATCTTCATTCTTCATAATTTTAGTAAGACCAAGAGTATTTTTGTTTTTGAACAAGAAAAAAATTTGTCTTTCTATCTTCTCATTTGAAATTTGAAATCATCTCATTCATTTAAAATTGTCTTAAGCTTTTCAACTTTCATATGGAAACATAAAAATTGATTTTTGATACAATACAAAGTATAGCTTTTCACATAACATGTTATGTACCCTTCAAGAGACTGCTGTTTGAGTCTTAGAGGCCAATATTAAAGGAAACTTGTTCAAAATTAAAGAATATTTCCAAATTATTGATACACCCTTGATACTCCAACAAACCATGATAATTATCTTTGAAATGGCCAAGATTTAAGACAAAGAGACAATATTGATTTTCTCGGTTTAATAGCGCTTATTTGTCTTTGAAGAACTCAGTCATCTAACCAACTATGATTTGAGATTATTCATGAGTTGGAGATAATTTTTAACCTCCATATATTCTTCCTATAGTTTTCACCTTCAAAAATTTCAATCAATTGCTTCAAAGACTCCTAAGAATGTGAAGAAGAACCATCTCTAGACTAAGCATGAAAATTCCAAACAATTGTGAAGAAATTATCATCCAATACATCATATTTTGATCCAAAATTTTTAAATAGATTTATATTGGTAATATATATATATTTTCCAAATTTTATCAAATTCCATCAGATGAAATGATCTCAAAGATAAAAACTTCTCCATCGAAACCCTAGGTCAAGATATATGCACATTCCTTTACCGAGAGAGGTAATAAATCAATTTATTCAAAACATTTGCATGAGTTTAGAGTATGAAATATTTTGAGGGTTATAAAAACATATTACCTTATTTCCAAAACAATTAGATTCATTCACTTGAAGGAATTTTCTTGAAAAGATTAGTGTTTGCATGTAAAATTTAAAGATAGACTATACAATTGATAAAATAAGCAAGAAAACTTGATGAAAGACATGGTCACTTCTCCAACCAAGTGGATGCATTTAATTTGGATTTTGTATGCATTGATTCTCTAAATTTTTTAGTGGTACTTGTATCACAAAAGCTATTTATGGTCTTGATTTTGTATGGCCTTCAAATAGGACAGTGAAGAATTCCATCTTGCAACCCTGAATCTAGGAAAACTAGACTTTCAAGATTATCATTTCAAACAAGTGATTTCACACTAAAAACATATCCTTTATCTTATATTCAACCCTATATACATATTTCCAAGCTGATCAAAGCTTTGAAATAGAATAAAAGACTCTTGGGATAGTGCTTTGGGTATATTTAGACAAAGTGGCACTTTGGGACAAATATATGCCAACTGAGATTCTAGGTATAACTACACTAAAGGAAATTTTATATGCTTAACCAAATTTCCAAATACATGTGGAATGATTCTGATCTATTTTTCATAAAGTTCTCAATTGATAACAACTAGAGCATTCACATGCCAAGAGCATTCACAAACATGAACAATGATAAGAGAAACTATATGCACCTTCAAGGAGAAAGGCCTTAAAATATATTCTGAGCTTGGAAAACACCATGAATGAACTATAAAATCACTATAGAGATGATAAAACAAATTTTTGGAGGTCAAATTCATCTTTTTGTTCTTATCGATTTGGAGCATAGCCCAGGAGAGAGAGAAACTGCTCCACTAAAATGATCATAACTTTTCAACTACACCTCCTTTTGAGAGAATTATTGTTACACATTATTTATATGAAAATTTAATACAAATTTTTTTCTATGATTTATCTGAAGAAGTATCCATAATTTTTTTGATCTGCTAAGAATCCTTGAAGCTCAAAATGAACTTTTCAATAGACTGTTTTGCAAAAACTCACATAACTTGATGAAATGACCTCAAAATGACTTGAAATTTTACATGAAGCACCAAGAAATCTTCCTCCACCATCTCCCATGATTTTTTTGAAAGGTATAGGTCTTAAATCATCCATCACATCTCATTCACATATAATAACATTTCTGTTCTCAACACCAACTTTGATTTGAGCAACATAGATACTTGACTCCCGGGGCTAAATGTGTGCATGAATAATAGGATTTCTACTCAAAGTTAACTATAGGAAGTCTATTGTTAGAGCACTTGCATGTTTTTCATCCTTTTTGTAAAGGCGCATGGCTATTATTAGCATGTGGCCTATTTTGAGATAGTGCATAGGTGATGAAGGGAAAGTCCCCACCCTATATATATGTATTGATTTTCAATTTTGGTGTGTCAATATCGTAGAGTTATGTTATTGGTTTTATCGCATGCATGACTCTTGGAGATACCTTTATAATGTATGAAGATTTTGTGTTTTATAGTATTTAATACAATGGATCATATTGGATGGATAATGGTGTTGAACATGACTGAAATTGGTTCTTATATGGTAAATCTTGTTATAGTCATTGTTTAGTTCATCTTATATATATTCTAAGATCTAGATTTGGTTTATGTATTGTGGATTGTTTATTATTGGTTATGAATCTGAATATACATATGCACTATCATGCTAACATTATATAAAAAAACTCTAAAGAGGACTTGTTTCCTTTGCACACTTTGGGTGAGCACTCAACTCAGGCTGAGTGATGTGCCAGTGTGCTGGGTCATTTATAGTGAATTCTAGGCTGCATCATTGGTTCCATTATCGGGACCTCTTTCTCAGTTTTTTAGGATGTGTGATGAAGACATATTGGTTGACCTTAACAAGTGTTGAGGAGTGGATAGTAGATCTGGAAGAAGAATACGCTGGAGATTCAACACTTGGATTTGAGTTTGATGCACACATGTGGGTTGAGTAGAATCTATATGATTGCTTATATGAGAGCTTCTTTTGTTATCTTTCCCATAGAACTATATGAGTGGTTGGTTTCTTATACATCTAAAAGGAATTGGAGGTTTTCACACACTTTTTGGATGGATGAAGAAGAATTTTAGGATCTCTATGATGTTGATCTAATTTGGACGTGCATTGTGGATACTTGGTTCATGTGGTGTTTGAATAGCTATATTTTGGAGTACTCAATTTCCACTTACTCTTGTCGAAGGTAGTTGAGTTTCAATTTTTACGTTATCCCAAGGGATCATATTTGCATGGAATTCCACTAGTGATCAAGATCTTGATGGTAACCTAAATTTGGAAGAGAAGTCGATGGCTAGCTAAACCCCACCACATGCGGGGGAAGGAGTAGGTGTGGTGAAAGATGTGGGACCTAGTGGGAAGAAAGGAAAAAAGAGAAGAAAGGTGCTTAAGTTCAATGAGGCATGTGAGAGGGATTTAGAGAAGTAGCATGAGGTTACAGAATGGATGGCATTGTGGAGAGAGATGGCTCGTGAAGGATTTGGAGCTCACGTAGAGGATGTGGAGCTAGAGCATATAGAACTCCCCATTTGGGAAAGCATGATAGGGAACCCTCATCGGCCTCTTATGAGAGCACACCAATAGAGACAAACATGGGCCATGGGCATGCATCTGAACCTACCTGGTGACCTATCCCTTGTGCTTGGTTTTCTAGTTTCTAGTATACCAATAGTCAGCAAGCTAGTTTGGGTAGTAGAGTAGCAAGAGGTAAAGTTGACTTATCAATAGGTTCAAGAGTAAAAAAATAGCAAGTACATATATGTTTGGGAGACGTCTTCCTTTTATTTGGAGGTCCGGTTCAAGGTACCTTTTAGGTGCATCATCGGTCAAGTGTAGAACATAGGCATGTAAAAATTTGGACTCATTTCTGGGGTAGTGCAACAACTTCACAGACTATGGGAGTTCATTTAGCACCACTGTTGGGACACAAGGTAGTGCATCCTCTTGGTTAAATTCTTGTTATAGGAGGAGGATCAAGAGGCACAGGTGGCTCGGGATCTACGGGTGGATCAGTGGATCTGGAGGTGGAGGTAACACATGAGAGGTTCTGGATCTGGTGGGCATGGTCCTCACCAGCCCCATAATATTTACATGGAGATGTCACTTCATCTCCCAGAGTATAGGGAATAGAAGATGTTGTTGAGCATGTCCATATGTGTGAGATATTATGGTGTGTGAAAGGAATTACAACTTTAGAGCACAAGGCTAAGTTAGTTTGTAACTACGTTTTAGGGATGTGCACACAACTGGTATAGGAAGTTTGACCCTGATCAAGACTTGTGTGGATTATATATACATTATGAGATGCTTTCATTAAAGAATTTTATATCCTGAGTTTGAGTAGAAAAGTATAAGTGCACTCAAGGATATCAAGTAGGGAACTACTGAGAGTGTTTGGGAATATGATGCTCATTTCAAAACACTTTGTCTAAACTATCTTATGATATCCATGCAATTCAACATGCACAAGTGGTTCATCGGAGGCCTGATCATGCCTTTTAGGAGGGCACTCTCACATAAGACTTATATAGACCCCATGTGAGGCACTTGAAGTAGCTTTGTGCACTTGAGGCAGTTGGGAGCATAGACACTAGAGTGAGCCCATTCTTGGAAGCTCATATTTTGCAATGGAAATGGAAAAATAGTTGGAGAAACTATCAGCCAATACAACACATGAGACATGCACTAGAATTTGGTGCACAGATTGTGAAGTAGAAGGGCATACTAAGGATAGTTTTCCTCACAGATCGTGTGCTCCTTGTTGTTGGATTGTGAGATATGTCATTTAGACCATGATGTAAGCCATTGCCCATTATTGCAACACGTGATAAGGAAGAACATGTCTCTACTACTGTAATATTTTTGGTCCACAACTCACAATAATAAAGATTAGGTTGATTGATCAGATCCATGATGTCATTGATATTGGTGTATGAATACTGGAGTTTGAATAGCTCTAAGGATAAAAGTGAGCAACATGATCATGATCACACTCAAGGGCACTATGATCATAATGAAGGGTTTTTGAGGGAGGCCGTGGTAGAGGTTGAGGATACCATGTGGTGGATTCAGAGGCCGAGGTCATTGTGGTGGTGGATGAAGTGAGTTCCCTCATGGAACATGTTATATACGTGTGGATCCCTGACCATTACAGGTGTGAGTGTCCCTCAGAACATTACTTGTTATTTTTGTGGAAAGAATCACAACTATGAAGAGTTCCCAGACTTTATATGAACATTTGAGAAAGAAGCAAAAATAAGAGAACAAGGGTGTAGGGATGGTTAGAATACAGCGCGTCATGGAAAACCAATGGATGTTGAAGTTAGCACTAGATCCTGAGATGGTACCTATGAATATTACTACATGTTGAGAGTTTACGCACGCAGAGAAACATTACAATATAATCCTACCATTACTAAGGAGGAGGTTTTACATGCAAAGTATCCAGACCCTACACATCAGAAGGAGGTTTATCAAGAAACCATGGAGGTACTCAGAATTTGTAGGGTGAATATGATTGTTTAAAGGAAAGTCGTGGAAGTTGGAAAAAAGAAGAAGGAAGCTGAAATTCTCTAGTTGGATGTTGATGATCTGAAAGAAGTATACAAATGCTACATAGGAGAACATTATTCCATTATTAGGGAGTTGGTTAAAAGGAAACACTCGCATGTTGGTATTGAGAATGGATGGAAGATTTTGCATGCTAATCTCCCTCCTCATAGTTTGGATTATGAAAAGGAGATCACTCTGAATGTTGTTGTGGATGGATGGATTTTGAGTAATATTTTGATTGACATAGGCGCGGAAGTGAATGTGCTTACTTTAGATGCATGGGTTCAGATGGGTAGACCTCCATTGCAGCCATCTTCTAATGTATTGTTTATGGAAAATTGGACTAAGGCCATGCCAATTGGAGTCTTGAAAGATGCATCAATCACCATACATGAGGGGCTAAGTTCACTGGAGATTTTGAGGTTTGGCACTGCAGAAGCGGACAACTTCCCAGCTCTACTTGGGTGTCCTTGGTGTTATGCAAATAATGTTGATCTATGTTTCAATAAGGGATATATCAGTTTTGAGAACAAGGAGGAAGTGAGTTATTATCCCTTTGACAGATGGAAAATATGCACCTTATGTTGAGCCCTTTAAGTGAAGAAGACCTGAACAAATTTATGTGTGCACCATTCGAGATCCGAAAGTGCTTGAGCCATCTAAGGAAGGAATTCTCTAGTGGGATGATGATGCACATTCCATAGTGATACTACAAGTATTTCTGTGAAAATTGGGCACATGGCACTTATGAGATGGTTGGGGTGATGAGGTAAGAAGCACAATTGTGCATGTAAAAATCACATTGTGTTAGGTGGTTAGGAAACAACCATGTACCTCAGTACACTAGTGAAGGAAACCCTGAGGTATTCCTATGAGCCATGGAAGTATAAAGTGGAAGGATTAGGTGGAAGAAGGAACATGTTAGTTTATACCCTATATGGGACAACAATGTGCTGGTGGATGGTTCATAGGGATAATCTCATAGAATGGAGAGAGGTGAGAATTTCCCTATCAGCAAGATTTCTCAGAAGTAATGCACCTACTCAAATATGTGAATATCATGGTAATAATCTGTTCAACACCACGTTTCAAGTAGTGTGAGAGACTCTAGATAGAGGGTAGGAAGCTTTACCACCTTCATTGTGGGTGCACAAACTTTATTTCACCTTGAGAGGATGATGCACACACGCATGGTATGTTTATGTGGAGTTGAATAGAGAGACTAGAAATTGGAAAGACTTGACTGTAGGTATGATCTAGAATTTTGACTACTTCTCCACTAAACCTCCATGAAAGAGGCATTATAGGTTATGAAGCACTTGACTATGGGAGATAGTGAAAAAGATGAAGAACTCATTCAAGATTTATTTGGTGAGTCAGACCTAGAAGCACATTTTGATGAAGTAGATGAGACAGATGTAGAACTGCTTGAGTGTGCTTCCTAGAGAAGGAGAAAGGAAAGATGGTCTACATAGTGGATGATGAAGAAGTGGAAAATTTGGACATAGATCATTTAGAGGGTACACGCGTGAGGTCTTAGACAGCATGGATGAGAAGGCGTGCCTACCATGAACCTATGAAGATGAAGAAAGTGAACATTGGAATGGATGTTGAACCTAAGGAGGCCATAATTGGAGATTTGGTCTGACTCTGAAGTGGCTAAGATAATTGAGTTTCTATGTGATTTCTAGGACTTGTTTCCTAGAGGCTACCATGAGTTGAAAGGAGTGCATGAATCTTTGGGTGAGATGAAAATAAAGTTAAAGGAAGGTGTGTGCCCAGTTAGGAAGAGACCTTACAGGATGAACCCTAACTTGCACGTAAAAGTTAAAGAAGAAATTGACAAGATGTTGAACTCTGGCATCATTGAGCCCATAGAGGAATCAAAGTGGGTTAGCCCTATGGTAATCAACATAAAGAAAGATGGAAGAATCAGGATTTGTGTGGACTACAGGGAGTTGAATGTTGCATGTGTGATTGATCCTTTCCCTACACCATTCATTGAAGAAATATTGGAAGGCGTTGCAGGGTGCAAAATTTATTCTTTTACAGATGGATTTTTGGGTATCATCAAGTAAGGATTGCTAAAGAAGATCAAGAGAAGACAACTTTCACCACTGAATGGGGAATTTTTGCATACATGGTGATGCCCTTTGGATTGAAGAACATGCTGTAGTATTTTTGTGCATTGTTGTTCAAGCATTCAGGATTTTATTCACAAATTCTTAGGTTTACTTGGATGATTGGACCATATATGGGATTATCAAGGATCATTGTGACAAACTTGAGGTTAATGTTTGAGAGGTGTAGATAGTTAAGCATCTCTTTAAATATTAGAAGAAGTGTGTATTTTCTACACCTTTTGGAACTTTGCTAGGGCATATCATCTGCAAGGAAGGTTTGTTAGTAGATCCAGCTAAGGTTGTAGTCATTTTAGGCTTGGAGGAACCCACTAGTCAGAGTGAGGTGTGTGGATTCTTGGGCCACATAGGGTATTACAAAAAATTTATCAAAGGATATGCTAAAATTTTCATGCCTGGAGGAGTTATTAAAAGGTAAAGGTAAGTTCTATTGGGGAGAACCACAACAACGTGCATTTGAAGCACTAAAGGAAAATCTTACTACGATGCCTATCCTACATTTTCCTTCATGGAATATACCTTTTCATGTACATGTGGATGCTTTTCTAGCATGGCCTATTGTATTCTAGCTCATCCTAGAGAAGGTATTATAGATCATCCTATTTTTTTTGCTAGCAGAAAGTTGACTCTACATGAACATAATTATACAACTATGGAGTGTGAGGCTTTGTCAATGATCTACATGTTACATAAGTTTAGATAGTACTTGCTAGCAACACCTTTTGTTTTCTATACAGATCACATGGCATTGAGATACTTGGTGAACAAGCCCATCTTACAGGGGCACATATGCCGATGGGTTCTCTTATTCTAGGAGTTTGACTTTATAGTGGTGGTAAAGCTAGGTAAAAGTAATTCTAGTCTAGATCATTTATCAAGGATTCAATCAAGAGAGGATGTGCAAAGTATTGAAGATATAAATCGGATGCACAATTATAAGTTAAAGTTAAACCACACACCCTGGAATTAGAGGATATTGTTGTTTTTTTTGCATAGGTATGCACCCAAAGGAATGAAGGCCTTAGAAAAGAAACAACTTACAATTCGTGTCACACCTTTCATGTTGATCAGTGGTGACTTATACAAACTAGGTTGAGATGAATTATGTGTCGGTGTGTACTAGAGCATGAGTGTATGGAAATTATGGAGGAGGCTCATGGTGGTATCGCAGGTGGACACTATGTAGGGGATGCCACCGTGATGCAAGATTCTACTAGTTGGTTTATGGTGGGAGACCTTGTATACAAGGATTGTAAAGAATATTGTAAGGCATGTGATCACTATCAACACCTTGGAAAACCTGGGTAGAGAGATGAAATGCCTTTGAGGCCTATTACTAGTGCAAAACCTTTTGAGAAATGGGAAATTGACTTTGTGGGTCCTATTTCCCTAGCGCATGTGTAGAACTAGATCATGCTACATCATCACTTGTATAAATTATCTTACAAGGTGGGTGGAAGTGGCACCTATGAAGGATTTTACAAAGCTACAACAACAAGGTTCTTGTGGGAAAATATTCTTACCAGGTATGGATGTCCTTTAAGTTTGACAAGTGATAGAGGCACTCATTTCCTTAATGAGACCATCAGGATATTATTGGATGAATTTATGGTTGCACACCATAAGACAACACCCTATCACCCCCAAGAAAATGGGACTATTGAGGCTTTCAATAAGATATTGAGCCAAACGTTGACAAAAATTTGTGATGTTGGAAGGAAGGATTGGGATGATAAAGTTTTATGTTGTGCTTTGGGCATATAGAACAACCTACAAATGGTTGAATAAGGAAACACCTTTTAGTTGGTGTTTGGTGCAGAGGTAATTTTTCCCATGGAATTCATGTTACCTTCTTTGTGTATTACACATGCGAGGAGGTCTGGATGATGAGAAAGCATTGGAAGAAAGAATTGACAAGTTGATACAACTTGGATGAGAGGTGTGCCATAACATGATGGAGTTAGAAGAAAAAAAATCTAGGTAGAAGGCATGACATGACAAGCACATCAGGGAAAAAACTTGAGGTTGGGTAGATGGTGCTTCTTTATGATTCAAAGTTTTTGTGCCACCCAGGAAAGCTTAAGGTGCATTGGTTGGGACCGTATGTTATCACTCATATACTTGACTTGACTCAGGTGCTTGCCAACTAGAGGTGCTTGATGGAACATGGTTTTCTTGGTTACTTCAATGGGAGTAGGTTAAAGCCCTACTATAAATAAGCCTTCTTGGTGTTTGTAATAAGGAAATATTTCCATCTAGATTAGATTTCCCTTAATGTATTTTCCTTTAGATGTGTTTCCTTCTTCGTTTGTTATGCTTTGTCAATTTCATTCTTTGTTTTGTGTAATAAGTGTGCACTTGCGTGCACGGAAGTTGATTATAATCTAAAGTGTTTTCATGCATGTGAGGACCACATACCCTTAGTGTGGGGTGGTTTTCATCCAAATTTGGGTATGCATAAGGAAATATTTGTGCAGATGGTATGGAAAGGTGTTGCTAGAAATAAAATTTCTCCTAATGAAGACCATAGGTGAAAAAAATGAAATGCACAGTGTAACATGAGGTAAGTTGCACCATGGAAACTACTCAGAGGAAGGCACAATGGAAAATTACTTCACCGCATGGGAGTGCGTGAAAGGAGGTCTATGTAGCAAGAGGTAGAAAGGCATGCTAGAAGGTTATGAATATGGTGCATAGATGTATTGCGTGAAAAATTTGGTAAATGGTGAGTTAATGTGAGGATCGGTGGTAGGTGGAGGAGTAATAAATGTGATTAAATGTGATAAATTTTTCAAAATCTATATAAGGATGGGATGCGGGTTCAATTTTACCTTTGCGATTATGAGTATTTGAGTGAGCTATTTGTGAATGAGCCAAGCAAGATGCGAAAGTGAGATAGTTTTAAAGTGCAGAGAGAGCGAGAAACCAAGTGAGGATAATAAAAGTGTGCATGAAATTGGCTTGTGTTCCCATTGGAGAAGGGTTTGAGTGAAGAAAAGGCATGCAAAGAAAGGAGAAATAGAGTTCAGGTTTGAGAAGAAGCTAGGACATGTTTTTGAGCTAGGGCATGGGAGTTTGGATCACATAGCTCAAGAAGTAAAAAAAGGTGCACCCTTTTCTTACTATGGCACCAAGGAGAGCACCTGGAGTAGGGAAAAAGGGGAAGAAGAAGGTAGAGACCAAATTTGAGATAGAGGATACCCCAAAAGAAAATTTTCTGAGATGTAGTATCTAGAAGAAGTAATCATGGGATGGGATTGGGATTCTCATATCCATCGGAGAAAAGTGAGTGACTATAATCATCGAACAATTGATAACAAGGAGGAGTTAGACGTGTTGTTGAAACAAGAAGACCAATAAATGAATAATTGATGATATGCCCATCTACGATGATGTTGGAGAGAATTTTTTGAAGAAGGTAGGGGTCTACCAGTTGTATGAACTCCCTTATTTTGGAAAACCTAGAAAAACTCTACCAATGGCTCATGAGTAGAGTCCATGAGGACTTATTTTATTTTTTTGGGTGGTGGATGAGGATCACAACACCCTTAATTGCTATCTGATAGGATTAAAGGGTACATGTACATAAATTAGTAGTGATTTAACTGACAAGGCAACTATTTTGGCCACAGAGCAAGGATTTGGGTTATTCAAAGGGTCCACGTGGCATGGACATCTATAAACTAAGGAAGTATCCTGTTGTGCAGGTGGCGCACACCTACTTACAAAACTGAATGACCAGAGAGATGGTCACAAGTGAACACCATGTGGCTCCACATCGCTAAGAGGATGTCAGGGAGAGATATACAATCTAGTAGGATACATAGTTGATACAATAATTGAGGAGGTGTGCAAAGGTGAGAAAATAAGCTTTGGTGCTATTTTATTATCTCTTGTATTTGTGGAAATTGGAGTGCCCGATGGGCCAAAGAATAAGATTTGGGAGTATCCTACAGAGAAGAAGTCTCTCGCATAAAGGTTTGAGAAATATTTATGTGAAGGATCTATGAGTGGCCCATTCAAGCAAAGGGAAGAGATGTGGTATGACCAACTTTGCATGACATTCAAAGAGGAATGGAGAATTCCTAAGGAGCTACCCTCAGTGGTAAGAAAGTTGGTATAGTTTGTAGTGTACCAACACTTTTGCATCACGTGCTTTGTGATGAAGGATGGGACATGGAGTCCCTTGGTGTAAACTACCATATGCCTTCACAACATGGTTCTTCTAGGACATAGTTCATAGGTTTTCAGACACATGCCTGTTGATATACAATGCAGATAAGGTAGATTGTGACTACCATACCTGAGAAAGACTTACGCTTACCGGGTAGGTCTTCTTACATTGAAAGGTTCATCTTAGATGATATAACCATGAGGCTAGTAAGCTTTGGCCATTGGTGATAAGTGGGGCCATGCTAATTTACATTCATCTTAAGCCTAGGCTGGAAAATGGAAAGTATGTGGAGAACAAATTCATGCTACTAGGCCCGCCTAAGGGGAAGCATACAATTGGAAATTTTAAGATGAGAAGCCTACCTCACCCTAGAAGAAGAAGAGGAAGAAGACCTACATGAGGACAAGTGGTGGTCTAGTGTGTAGGGTTTGGAGACAGCCCATAGACAAAAAGGAAAGTGAGTGTGAGGTTACTCCTCCACAACAAGAAAGAAGAGGAGGAAGTATTGGAAACAGATGCCGCTTGAGACTTGGACAAACCCAGTCAATGAGGAGCACCAATTCAAAAGGGTGTTCAAGAAGAACTAGAACTCTTAGGGCATAGGACCATCACAACCTTTGTGAAGGTCACCTTGGCTCTCCCCTCAGAAGGAAGCACTGAGAAGAAGAGAAGAAGGAAGTTGAAGCTCAAGGATGATGAGGAGGATGAGTCTGGGGAGAGCGCACCAGAACCCTGGTGCAACATGAGGATATAGAGGAGCCTCGTGATGAGGAGATGAAGAATGATGAGGAGGGGTTAAAGGAAATAGAAGTAGAAATGGGTGAGCCATCTAGCGTGCCCCACACCACTCAAGAAGGTGAAGGACCAACTCCAAACTCTGGCACCCGGGTTCCTAAGGGGGAAGAAATGAAGGAGGGGAAGGTGAGAGAAGAATATGTGGCTCTGCTATGGGGTATGTAGAAGACCCAAGAAAAATTATACATACCTGATTTTAGAGCATTGTAGGGCTAAAGGACTTATATGGATGGGAGTTGATGGATCCAGAGATGGCCATTGTGCGTACTAGAAAGCAATTTTCTTGGTCCATGTAAACACATATGGATGAACCAAATTTTGATATATGTGAGGAATCATGTGTCTCATGTAGAGTGAAGAAGGCACCACAAATCAGGCACATGACTATCAAACCTCCTGTGATGTCGATGAACAAGTGAGAAATGCCTTGGTCAAGGTATTGTTGAGGTTACGTGGAGGAATGTGGATAAAGTGGAAACAATTAGAGTTTATTGGAAGACAATAAGGATAAGACTACATAGATAAAGCACCTAAAAGCAGAGAAGGAATGGGAAGAAGAAAATAATGAGGATTTTGTTAGCATGGTTGAGGAACTTGGTGACCATATTCTTAAGGTAAGGCCTCATTTAGAATCTTAGGTTCCTCATAAGTTTCCCTCTGTAATGCATTATTTACACACATTGGTAAACCTAGTTTTAGATGAAGGGCCCATTCGAATGACCACACCAAAAGATCCTACAGAAGAAGAAGAAGCAAGAGAAAAGGCCAATATTTCCAGAAAATTTTCAAGTTATGAGGCTTTTTCCAAACCTTGAAAGATGAGCTGAAGAAAGTAGATCAAGCTCATGAACATGTGTGTGGCACGACATGATAATAAGGATCATAACTATAGTAGAAGATAATGAAGTTCTAAAGGAAATGAAGGATGAAACACTTGGGCATGAAAGGTTAGCTCTATGGTGAAACAAAAGTGTGAGGCCCTCACAACAGCCCAAGATCCACACAAGGATCAGATCAATGAAATTGGGAAACTTATAGCGCAGAAAATGGATTTCATGGAAGGAATGGTGTCAAGTATGACCAATATTGTCAAGTGCTATAGAATGAAAAAGAGAAGATAACTCAAGATGAATTAGATGCCATAGTGATAGAACATTCTAGAGAAAATAAGGGACACGTTGAGTGACTGGAAAACATTGGAATTTGAGCTTAAGGGTGAATATCCATAGAGTTGATCATACCTATAGAAGAGGGGACTACTGTAGAGTAAAACTTCATTCTTTCATTTCTTTATTCTTTGTTGTCAAAGAAATAAGAGGTAATTACCCATTGCGGGGTGGAAATGTACTTTAGTGTGGGGTAATGTTGAGTAGATGGAATATTTCTCTAAAGTGAAGACACATAAAGGATATGCATGCGGGAGCAAGGCACATTTAAATGCATGGAAGAATAGCAAAACAAGCGCGTGCCATAACACTTTGAATTCAAAACTTAGCCATTTTGTGGGTCAGGCTATTTTGGAGTTAGTGTGTTGGGAACACAAAGACATGAAGACTTTGTGGTCTATGCAATGGTATTTTGAGAACAAGCATCGGTTGAGTGCCATGGATAGTTTAGGATAATAATAGGATTTATTCATAGTTAACTATAGGAAATCTATTGATATTTTAATGTTTTTCATCATTTTTTGTAAATGCACATGGCTATTATTAGCATGTGGACTATTTTGAGCAGTGCTTAGTGAAGGGAAAGTCTGTTGGCTAGATTTTTACACAATCGAAAACCTAGGAAGTCATGAGATAAATCTCCCTCATTTATCGGTGAGACTCTCATGTAATATTTTGTCAGTTATGTATCCTAATATCTATTTGTTGGTACTACTTTATTATTAGCATGATAGTGCAGCAAGTAAGATGTTGTAAAAAAAGAAAGGGAAAATAATTGGAAACAGGGACAAGCGGGGTTTTAGCTTAAAGGCTAGAACACAAGAATGTTGATTACAAATTCGATCCTTTAACCCTTAGGTTCTTCCTCTATTTATAGTGTATAAAGGGTAATTACAAATATGAAGCTTTAAATAAATTCCACATGAAAAGCTATGAAAAGGGAAACAATTGGCAATCTTCCTCCGGAATTCCTCTTTTCATAACATACATGATTTATAATCTGAAAAATATATCCTTATATTTTTCATATGCCACCTATTTCCAAGTAATTGACTTCTTCAAGTAACGACTTTTAAACCAATCACTTAAGTTTTATAATTTAATTGATTGCTCAATTACTTTGTCGGAGAAAATAAAAGAAAGAGGAAAAGAAATAAGAAGAAAGATGCAACCCTCTCAATCTTATTCTTCTTCCATATTCTCGCATGTGGTTGACTCTTTTGCTTTTGTTTCTCACCAAAATAGATCTGAAAGCTATGCATGGTTGTGATTTTCTTGCGAGTATTTCCTTTTGACCTTTCTTCCCTTCTATCCCTTAAGCTTTTGCAATTCTTCTTCAGTATATGTAAAGTAAATTCGATGAAGGCTTCAAATGGAAGATTGGGAGCACATGCACAAGATCTGGAAGGAATTTTTCATGCACTAACTTCTACACCGGCCGTGTCGAAACAAGAGGATAATTTTTTTCTGGAAGCATTTACAATTATGAGATATGGATCTATCAATTAAATCGGTGATAGGTTCAGGGCCTATGTTTGTATCATTGACTTCAGAAAATCTAGAAGCTATGCATGATTCTTTTGATCTTTCTCTTTCATCATGCTTCAACATGGCTGGAACAATCTTTGCGTTCGAGATCTTTTTCTTTAATTCTACCGGAATCTCTTGCAATTGGATCCATTTTTCTAGATCCGTAACTTATTCGATTCGAATATATACTCAATGTATCTGACATTGATTTGAGTACCTGTGATGAATACCTACAATTTTATTCAGACAAAGATGGAGTCCATGGCATGAATACTTTATTTTTATCACCAAAATCTGCAGATAAAGTCTGCTGCCCTAAAATTTGAGGTTTTGCTTGCAAAGCATGCAAAAATATTATTTAATTCACCGAGCACTTATACCAACAAGCGAGATAATTATAATTGCAATAATCAAGCCATTCCAACCCCAGCGCCAAACCCGAAGCTCCTAGCAATGAAAAACACTCTTTAATGCAAAAGCCTCCCTCCTTTGGTGCCAAAACCTATCTAGGATGCAATCCTTTGCAAAAATAATTAATTGCTTCTTCATTATGGCATCCCATGCTTTTATAATCCTCAGCATACTATTTTTAATAATTTCCCTTCCTATTTCTGGAAATTTAATTAATAATCAATCATGTTTATTCACCCAAATTGGGTGAATAATTATGCATGTTGATTGGTTGCTTTTTAAATAATTTATTTTATTTATTTTTAGCATGCATCCTTGACTTCTCTTTAGCTCATCCACTTGCATTGACTTTCCTTCTATTTATGGTGCCAAAATTGGGTGAATAAACCATTAATAAATATTATTAAATGCATTGTTATTCACCCAAGGTGGGTCGCATTTTTTAGCAAGGGTAATTTCCAAAAATAGGAAGTCAACTTTGATGGGAATTTCCACCCTGCACTGCAGCTCCAAAAATCCCCTCTTCCACTTAAGTGATTTGACTTTCATCATGGGAATTTTTACCCCTGTAAAGGGTAAGAAATTCTCGTGGTGCTTTAAGTGATTTTTCTTTTATAATGAGAATTTTTACCCTACAAGGCAAGTAAGAAATTATCACTTGCCTGCCACCTCTAATATTCCCATTGCAACTTAAGTGACTTTGAATTCATGGGAAAAATTACCCTGCAAGGCAGGTAAGAAATTCTAGCACTTCTGCTACCACTTCTAAAAACTCATTACGCCTTACACTCATTAGTTCCAGAAAATGTGACTTAACTGGGAGAGGCCTTTTGTGCATGACTTCATCATTTTTGGCCAGCAACTTGCATTTTGAGGCTGATTCCTTTAGTGCTCAATCGGTAGATGATCTCTAGATGCTTCAAGAAATTAAATAGACTATACTAGTGAAATAATTGACCTAGGAAAATTTCACTAAGAAACCGAGGAGAAAACCAGAGAAAAATGCAAAAGAAATAAATAAAAGTGAAAAACTTTGCCAGAAGTTGTAGACAATGCCTTGAATTCATTCCTGGTGAAAACCCTAATGAGATGAGTGAATAATAATGGGTAAGTGCAGCAAGTTAGGGGACAAAAAGGGGTCATAAGTGGACGTCATATTGCAAATAACAACATAATATCAACTTGTAGGGATTATTAGCAATACATACACTCAAAATTAGAAAAAATTATATCAATATGAATCGTAGCATCCAAAATCTAGTTTCTAAAATACTAATTTTTTAAAAAATGAACAAGTTTAGCTATATCAAACACTCAAAATTGAATGACTTGGTATTTTGTTTTAAAAACACCTATAAGATTGTAGTCTGTTTTGCCCGTGATTTGGATGACCAAAAATTGTTATATATTTTTGTCCTTTGGTGAGAAGTTAGATGCCAATATCTATCTTGGGATAGATTTTATTTTGTATTTTTAAGCAATATTTTATTTTTATGATTTTTTTCGAGAAAGTGGTCTCTGAAAACATAAAGAAAACAGAGCACTTTCCGTTTGCCCACCATAACTTCATCAAAAATATTGTAATCAAATAATTTTTTTGAACATGTATATAATTTCACCATGGTTGCGATGGTATAATTTTTATCACATTACGATAAGCGAAACAAAATTTTAGTCTTAAAATTAGACATAAACATTCACGAGAATAAAGTGTCTTAAAGACCTACTATTAGTAAAAAATATAAAATGTTATTTATCTTATTCTATTCACTTTAAAACCAATATTTATACAAAGATAAAATCTCCCCTACACAATGGTACCATTTTTATGACCTATTTTTGTCTTTTAGCATGGTTCAAGTCCGTGGAAGACTAAATTTGATGTTTTGTTGTTTTTGATGTAAAATTCAAGATTTGATGTCCACTTAATTGTCCCCACTTGCTGCACTTACCCTAACATGCAAAAATTCAACAAGATTCAACCGGAGCACAATTTACTTCAAACGGACCATTATTTATTCAATAAATAATTAAATAAAAATTTCCCATAGACAAAACTTGGCATGAGGGATAAAAGCAGTTTGGGCATCCGGGTATTTTTGAAATTGGTCATATGATTAACTAGAAATATCTTAACATAATATAGACATCTTCTTCGGCAATAAAAACTAAAAATAACTATTATTTTTAAAGAATTTTTTTAATATGGGGTAGTATGAGATTTCAAGGTGAAATATGGGGACTTCAAGTCCCCACCCCCTATATATATGTATTGATTTGCATAGTTTGGTGTGTCAATTATCGTAGAGTTATGTTGTTGGTTTATTTTTGTGCATGACTCTTGGAGATACCTTTATAATGTATGAAGCTTCGTGTTTTACAATATTTAATATAATGGATCATATTGATCTGGATAATGGTGTTGAACATGATTGAACCTAGTTCTTGTATGGTAAATCTTGTTATAGTCATTATTTATTTCATATTATATATATTCTAAGATCTAGATTTGGTTTATGCTTTTCGATTGTTTTTTTGTTGGTTATGAATCGAATATACATATGCACTATCATGCTAACATTTTGTACAAGAAACTCTAAAGAGGGACATGGTGTGTTTGTATGCTTTGGGTGAGTGCTCAGCTCGGGGTAAGTGATGTGTCAAAGCACGCTTGGGTCATTTCTGAGTGAATTCTAGGCTACATCATGCACCATCCTTTCACACATCATCAGACTCATTAGGCACTTGAAACCACCTTGAAATGGCACTACCAATCAGCCTTCAAGGACCTTCCTTCTTAAAACCACATGAAATTGTCTTAAACCTATGCAAAACACCTAAGAATCCTACACTTGGACTCTCCCTTTGCCATCAATGCCTTTAACATCAATGAAAATAACCACCAATGCAACAGGGTGCAACAAACTCCCCCTTTTTCATTGATGGAAACACACTGAAACTTGATGGAAAACTAATATACTTGACAATGAAACAAGTTTCTAGCACTCTCTCTCCCCATTTTACATCTATGAAAAATATTCACAATCATGCCAAACTAATTAGATTGGAAAAATTCAACAAAAGAGTATGCTCATACCTTGTATGCACTCCCCCGGGAAAATGTTGTTCTCTCATCTGAATATGCTCAAGAATTGTTGTTATTATTCTTCCATGTAGCACCTACAACACTCCTTTTGATAAAATTTCAAATTCAACCTTCATTTATTGTCTTTACATGACCATTGTTTTGTGCCTAGAATTGGGAAACCAACTCCCCCTGTCTGGACTCAAATTGAGCCCTCTTGGAGAAAATTTGGCACATCATTTACTCCCTATCCTTCTGAGACATTTAGTGACTTATAGGGGCTGAAGCTACCCCCAATTTATGCCTCACCTTCTCATACCTAGCTCTAAGCAATGGTTTAGTCATTTTATCATCCAATATGCTTGAAAAAAACTTTTTCTTATTTATTTATTAAGCATAAATGAATGGTTTTTGGTTATTTTTATTTTCCTACCACCTTTCATATTTCTCCTTTCCTTATATCACAAAATTTATCATGAAAGAGAACCAGATATCCTTGTTTGCACATTTGACTGAGACTCAGAAGATTGTGTTTTAAGCCTTCAACATAAAACACTTTTTCAATTATAGTTTTTCCATTATCAAGACTTAACGTACCTTTTCCAACAATATTTTCTCATGTGTTGTCCCCAAAATTCACTATGTCAAATGCCTTTTCCTCTAAGGAGATGAATTTTCTCTTGTTCCATGTCATGTGGCTAGAACACCCATTGTCAATGTACCATTCTACATATTCACTCTATGAATGAAAGGTTTTCGTGTTATTAAACCTTGCTCCTTAGTACTTGTAGGATATGATTTAACCCTATATACATTCTTATTTTGCTGTGGAGGTCTTTGATAACAAAACTTGGCAATATGTCCATACTTTTGACAATTATAACAAATCATCTCATCCTTGTTTCTTGCATGATAAAAATTCATATGCCTACCATGACCTCTAGAGTACATCCTACATTTTTCAGCCTTGTGACCAAATTCATTACATGCATAACAATATCCATAAAATGAATATGCATACCTCATGGCATAGTGTCTCCTTGGATATTGTTTCTTCTTGAAATCAGTTCTCTTGACTTTAGGAGGTTCTTCATTTGTCTTAGTTATCTTTTTCTTTCTGATTTTTCATCTTCCTTCTTCTCTTCATACCCCAAACCAGCTTTGTCACTTGCATATTTTTTCTTTCTCAAAATATCACTCAAATCAGTAGTGCTCTTCTCAAACTTGTGATACATTTTCAATTTTGTAGAGCTCTGATATAACTAAGTTTGCAGCTTCTCCATCTCAGCTTTGAGCTTCAAATGATTTTTATTTGTCATTGAAAGAATCTTGATTTGTTTTACTTGTGCTTCAAATTCCTTGATTATTTCTTCATGTTCTTGGGCTTCCTTTTTCTGATTTTCTTCAAGAAATTTGATTTTTCTTCATACTCTTTTACCATGATTTTCAGTTTTTGGTTTCTCTTATTTTGATGTTTTATTTCATCTAGAGCACTTATTAACTCAGCCTCAAGATTAACTTATGCTTCTTCTTCATCTAAAATTTCATACCAAGTCTGAAATTTTCCCTTAGAATTACTTGCATCAGATATTTCAATAGCCATAAACAAAGTCTCACCTAACATACCTTTTTCATCACTTTCGAGAGCTGCTAGAATCACTTGACTGTGAGGAGCTTGAATTTTCTTATGATTAGAAGTTTCACTTATTCTTGAAGTACTTTTTTCCTTCATATCTGTTGAATTTCTTCTTCTTCCTATTAGACGATTCCTCATCTTCTTTTTGTTTATTAGTAAATTTAGAAGTAAAATGATCAACCTGTCCACAACTGAATCATTGGAATGGAAGCTTGCCTTTGTATTTTCCTAAACCTCTCTTCAACTTTCTTACAAACATAGCTTCTACTTTTTCATCATCTATGTCCATGTTAGAATCAGTTTCCTTGTTATTTTCTTGTGACTATTTGTTTAATTTTAAGGATTATTTCTTTGTCACTTTGATTCTCATCTCATAAGCAGTCAATATACCATAAAGATCATCCATTGTTAGAGTAGTTGGGTAAGTGTAGCAAGTTGGGGAACAAAAAGGGGGTCATAAGTGGACGTCATATTGTAAATAACAACATAATATCAACTTGTAGGGATTATTAGAAATGTTAGGATAAATTTTATTATCCTAATATTTAATTATGCATAGTTATTTAATTTTATTAATTAAATAATAAATGGTTATATTGTTATATGGTTAATCAACCATATTTGTTTCAGATGCATACCGTTATATTGTTTTAAACAATATATTTGTTTTTATGTAATTGTTGCTTTCGGATGTTATTGGAAGCTTGTTTATTCTCGGCATTTGGTGCACTGTGTAACTCATTCTCCTGATGTATTTGGTCATGCAATATCTATAAATATTGCAGCCTATTCACTGTAATTTTTTAGTTGATTGAGATTAATAAAATTACACAGGCTTCCGTCCTTGTTTCTCAATCTACATTTGGTACCAGAGTGAAATTCTGGCCCTGTGAAGGAGTGGAAAAAGAATGCAGCAGAAATAGAGAAGATTGGAGAAGAGTATGCAGCAATAGAGAGCCTGTGCAGCCTCCTGCAACCTCCCAGCCTCATCTCTGCCTTTCCACATCCCCCAGTTCGTTCCAGGTGTTTGGAACGCAAATTTTTTTCACCGGTGCACTGCACTCATTACTAGGCAAAAATTAGCTACAGGTATTGGAAATAATACTAATTTTTTTTTTTCCAATAAGGGTTTTTCTCTTAGGCCCCATTAGAGAATCATTTAGTATCTACCGCTTGTATTTGGAGCAATCTTGTTTTGAGGTCACCACCATTTCACATTTTATTCATCAAGCTAAGATATCCCCCCATCGAGCTGGATCTACAAAGGTGAAGCGAGTTCTATTGGCAAGTTGCTGCATTGGATTGAGCTACTATCGAGATCCTCATTGAGTTGCATTGTGAGGAGAGGCGAGTTGTCAAGAAAGAACACAAGTGGGGATATAGTAGATCGAGCTTTTTGTTTTAAGCATCGGCAAAGCCATTGTTTGGGGTCGAGCCCACACACCAAACGACGAGAATGCACCGGTTTCATCCAATGGTGAAGCCTTCAACCCTAACATAACGATCAAGCAAGGCAAAAACGTTGCAAGAAAAAACATGAAAAATCGCCGCCCGCGCCATCCATTCTCTGCTCTCCCAACACTGCATAACAAAACAACAAGCAAACAACATTAAAATCAAGCACCCATAAAACAGCAAAAACATGGCTGTACAAGTGCCAAAGGAAAAAAGGACATAAAAAATAGTGGCCAAGCTAAAAACGCGCCCAAAGGAACCAAAAAAATCAAGCATGCAAAGTAAAGGAAATGCGGCACAAAGCAAGGAAATGCGGCCATACAAAGGAAAATAAACAACAACAAAGCTTCAGATCCGTATTTAGAGAAAATACAACCCTAAAATGCCTCTTCACCAGCATGCGCCACGTGGAGGCTCACCAAGTCACATTTTTTAAAGGTAAGTCAATTTTACTTATCATTAAATACAATTTGCTTCCTTTTATAGCCCAAAGCCCTAAGTGGGCAAGTCAAGCTAGTGCATGCGCCTTGGGAGTGAGAGGTTTGAGGGTCAAATCCCACCAAAAACACTCAAAAACTCTCCTTTTGCATCTGGCGGAATTTTTGGCAGAACTGCTAAATTTAGCAGGCTTTTTTGAATTTAGTTACAACTAACTAAATTTAGCGGAGAAATCCCTAATTTAGGTAAAAAAAAAAATTTCTCCCATCTGGTCTGTTTTATCATTCCAGACATTTTTTGCAAAAGGAGACCCATCTAAAAATTGCATTTTCAGCTATTTTTTTGCAATTTTTAGCATTTTGGGTCAGATCTGGGGCTCTGGGAGGTCACCAGACCCCAAACTCGAAATTTTTTTCCTCGTTATTCAAATTGTACTACATATTGTACTAATTTGCAGTTGCCATAGTCAATCGAAAAACTTTGTAAATCGCCGTAAACGCAGTAATTGTAATAAAAATAGTAAAATTGGTTCTCAGTAACACTCACGAGATCCTAGATCTCATTCGCAGCATTCGGTATATACAGTGCCTCTGGGAAGTGCTTATGGGTAAAGCCGTCGCGACTACTACTACACTTAACACCTAATATAGCTGCAACAACGCGTCGTCTGGGCATCGTCCCTATAAATCGATTTGGGAGTAATAAGGTCACAATGCACACACTATGAACCATCCCATCCGTCTGTGAACGATTACACGACATAAATCCAGAATGAGAAATTATCCAAGTATATAGTGAAGTTACGCGCGTATGAGGATATTTCTTTGAGCCGGTGTCAATAATCGCACAGACCCCATCAGTACTGTCTTGGTACCACGTATTGAATTCTTTCACGTACGTTAACGCCTCTTTCACGTACCACCGGGTATATAGAAAGGGCGAGCTTCTTCCACATACCGACGGGTATATCGGAAGGGCATGTATATAGAAAGGTTCGGTATATCGGACTGACGGTATATAGATTGGGAGACCTAATACCTGGAGTGATAAGAGCCAAACCCTGTCAGTGATCTCTGCAAAATGGGCACCAATGCCCCCAAATTTTTTCTTTCGGATTCACAATTGCTCAGAGGAAGCAACTATGCTGCATGGAAGACAAAAATAAAGACACAACTTGAGTTTGAAGAAATCTGCCATTGTGACTGGTACTCTAACCAGATCACCAACGGATGCAACACAACAATGACAATTTGATAGAGCAGATCAGAAAGCAAAACTCATCATCTTGTTTGGAGTGTCCGACGATGTGCAAGCCCACATTCGAGATGCCACATCAGCAAAAGAAGCATGGGATAAGCTGAGCACAATATATGAGGCCAAGAACAAGAATGTCATACTCAATTTGCAGAGTCAGTTACATACATTGAAATTCAAACAGAATGAGAAAATTGAAGCCTTCCTAAGAAGAGTTGCAGAGTTGAGGGCTTCACTTCTAGCCCTAGGAGAAGAGGTCAAAGATGAATCTCTCGTTCCCATTGTTCTGAGAGCTCTCCTCTTCTTACCACATTTTTGTCACAACTCTAAACTTGTCAGATACAACAATTAGTTTTGACAAGCTAGTAAACCTACTGCAACAAGAGGAAGCAATGCACAACAAGGATGATGAAGAGGAGCAGGCACTGTCTTCACATCAAAAATGGAAAGGAAAAGGTAAAGGAAAACCTAAATCCTATGAAGTCCCTACATCGAATCGTGATCATGGGGACAATCAACAGAAGAAGCGATGTCCAATTTGCAAAAGAGGACATGACTTGCAAGAATGTTGGTTTAACACATATAAGAAAGGTTCATCAAGAAATTCTGGACCACAACAACAACAAACTTACAAGGGACATTCAAACAACTATCACGGGCAGAAAAAGGGGAACTGGAAAAGAAGACCCCACCAGCAAGGTAATATTGCTGAGCAACAAGAACAGTCAGACAATGAAGACTTCTTGTTCACTGCTCGATCAAGTGAACCATCCACGTCATCTAGTGACGTCTGGTATGTTGATTCGGGAGCCACTTGACACATGACCAGCCACAGAGATTGGTTTATTTCAATGAGGGACACGCCATCGAAAAATCATGTTTCGTTGGGAGATGATTCTTCATATATACGATTCAGGGATGGAAACATTTCTCTACCCCTTGGTTCACGCAAATGCAACTATCAGATGTTCTATATGTCCCTGGGTTGACAAAGAATCTTCTTTCGGTCAGTCAACTCCTAGATCACAACCTAAAAATTGACTTTGATAGTCAATCCGGCAAGAAAATGTGTTTGATTCGAGATAAATCCAGAGGCTCGAAAATAATTGCAAAAGCCTCAAATGTGGGACGAATGTTTCAACTTGATTTCATTCACAAAAATGATCAAGCACTTGTGGCTAAAAACTCCACCTCAGCCCAGTTGTGGCATCGGAGATTTGGTCATGTAAGTTTCAAATATCTCGAAACACTTCACCGGTGTAATATGGTACATGGGCTACCATCTCTTCAGAAGGATACAGATAAGTGTCCTCACTGCTTAGCAGGAAAACAACACAGAGTTTCATTCCAAAAGAGTACTTTTCGAGCTCATGGTAAACTTGACCTGGTTCATACCGATCTGTGCGGTCCGATGCAGCCAAGTCATTCAGGGTTCCAGTACTTCATGCTCTGTGTTGATGACTATTCACGGAAAATGTGGATTTTTTGTCTTCGCAAGAAAAGTGAAGCCTTTGAAACATTCAAAAAGTTCAAAGTGGCAGTTGAGAAAGAAACTGGTCGTCACATCAGAACTCTCCGCTCAGATCGAGGGGGGGAATTCACCAGTGATGAGTTCAGAGACTACCTACAAACTCATGGGATTCGTCGACAAATGCCTCCTCCACACACACCGCAGAAAAATGGTGTTGTTGAGAGAAGAAATCGTACTATCATGGAAATGGTGCGATGCATGATCGATGATTCCGGACTTGCAAAGACATTTTGGGGTAGAAGCAAAAACAACAAAGTGTATTTGTTAAACAGAGCGCCCACAACTGCTCTTGATGGAATTACACCACAAGAAGCATGGTCAAAAAGGAAACCATCCATTGCACACCTCAGAGTATTCGGGTGCAAAGCCAAGCATGCACATACCCAAACAGTAAGAACGTAAAGAAATTGGACATGAAGTCACAAAATCTCATCTTCATTGGATACAAGTGAAGAGACTCTTGGGCAGATCGATGGATCCTAAGACCAGAAAAGTCTACACAAGCAGAGATGTTGAGTTTTTCGAGAAGAAGGAAGCAGAGACTCCTCCTCCGGACTCGCAAGATGTAGATTTTTCACCAGTTGTAAAAATTGAAGCTAATGTTCCCTCAGAAGATGAAAGTGATGATGGGGATGATGGTGTTGATCAGATAGAACCACAACCCATGGGAACAGGTCAACGTATGCCTAAATGGTGTACAAGCACATTACGAGATGCAAGACTGGATGCTCCACCGGATACATCCACCCCTGGACCACGGACTCGCAAAGAAAGCAAGAGAAGAAGTTAACTTTTCTTTGATGAGTAGAGTCATTGAATCGACGAGCCCTCTATACCCAGAAGCCCTACAAGTCAAAAGCTTGGAAAGATGCCATGGATTCGAATATCAATCGTGATGAAGAATAACACTTGGCAGCTTGTTGATCTTCCACTGTGGAAGAAACCCATTGGATGCAGATGGATATTCAAAACTAAGTACAAAGCAGATGGGACATTGGACAAGTGCAAAGCAAGACTTGTAGAAAAAGGGGTACACACAGTAAAGAAGGCATTGAATATGAGGAGACATTTTCTCCACAGCTAAGATCAAAACGATCAGGATGATCTTGCTCTAGCTGCTCATTTGGATGGAAAGTTCACCAAATGGACGTAAAAAGTGCCTTCCTGAATGGAGATTTACAAGAAGAAGTCTACATGACTCAACCTGAGGGATATGTTGTACCTGGTCAAGAAGAAAAGGTATGCAGACTCAGGAAATCTCTATATGGCCTCAAACAGGCACCCCGGGCATGGTACATCAAGATTGATGAGCATCTCGTACAACATGGATTCGTCAGAAATCCATACGATCCCAATCTCTACCTCAAAAAGCAAGGGGGGGAGATGGTGATTGTTGTAGTTTATGTCGATGATCTAGTCATCACTGGCAGTTCAGTGAAGATGATTGATGAAATGAAGAAAGATCTTAAGCGATCATTCGACATGACAGATCTCGGGCTTATGCACTATTGTCTTGGACTGGAAGTATGGCAGAAAGAGAATCACATCTTTGTTTCTCAGATGAAATATACCAAGACAACGCTTGAGAAGTTTAGGATGATGGATTGCACACCAATTGCTACACCTATGGAGAATAGATTACAATTATCTCGTTCAGATCCATCTCCTGAGGTAAGTGCCACTCTCTATCGACAGCTGATTGGGAGTCTCATTTACCTGACCTACACTAGACCAGATATCAGCTTTGCAGTGAGCTATCTATCCAGGTTCATGCAGGAACCCAAAGTTTGTCATTGGAAAGCAGCAAAGCACATTTTGAGATATCTCAAAGGATCAGTGGATCTTGGTCTAGAATACAAGAAGAATGAAAACTTCTTCTTGACTGGATATTCGGATTTAGATCATCATGCAGTAACATTGATGATAGAAAATCCACTTCTGGATTTGTATTCTTTATGGGATCTAGACCAATATCATGGGGAAGTAAGAAACAACACTTTGTTTCTCACTCTTCCATAGAAGCCGAGTATCATTCTGCAGGAGAAGCTATCTGTGAAGCGATTTGGCTACGTCGCATACTGGAAGGACTTGGAATACCACAGGACAAACCGACCACCATGTATGTTGACAATGAAGGTGTTCTCAAACTTGTTCGCAATCCAGTTTTTCATGAGAGAACAAAGCACATTGAAGTTCAGGTTCATTTCATACACGAACATGTGTTGAAGCACAACATCCAGCTTCAGTTTTGTCCAACGGCTGAACAACGAGCAGATATTTTCACAAAGTCACTTGCACGTGACAAGTTCGAGTTGTTCAGAGCATTTCTCTCCTCATCTCTTCAGACAATGCACAATTAAGGGGGGGAATGTTAGGATAAATTTTATTATCCTAATATTTAATTATGCATAGTTATTTAATTTTATTAATTAAATAATAAATGGTTATATTGTTATATGGTTAATCAACCATATTTGTCTGTATGCATACTGTTATATTGTTTTAAACAATATATTTGTTTTTATGTAATTGTTGCTTCCCGGATGTTATTGGAAGCTTGTTTATTCTGGCATTTGGTTGCACCTGTGCAACTCATTCTCCCGGATGTATTTGGCTGTGCAATATCTATAAATATTGCAGCCTATTCACTGTAATTTTTTAGTTGATTGAGATTAATAAAATTACACAGGCTTCCGTCCCTGTTTCTCAATCTACAATAAATACATACACTCAAAATTAGAAAAACTTATATTAATAGGAATCGTAGCATCCGTAGAATCTAGTTTCTAAAATACTAATTTTTTTAAAAAATGGACAAGATTAGCTATATTAAACACTCAAAATTCAATGACTTGGTTTTTTTTTTTAAAAACGCCTATAAAATTATAATCCATTTTCCCACGATTTGGATGACCAAAAATTGATATATATTGTAATCCTTTGGTGACAAGTTATATGCCACTATCTATCTTAGGATGGATTTTATTTTTTATTTTGAGTAATATTTTTTTTTTTATGATTTTTTCCGTGAAAATGGTATGAAAACATAAAGAAAACGAGCACTTTCCGTTTGCTCGCCATAACTTCATCAAAAATATTGAAATCAAATAATTTTTTTTTTTTTTTAACATGTATATAATTTCACCATGGTTGGGATGGTATAAGTTTTATCACATTCTAACAAGTGAAATAAAATTTGTATATTAAACCTAGACATAAACATTCACGGGAAAAAGTGTCTTCAAGACCTACTATTAGTAAAAATTATAAAATGATATTTATCCTATTCTATTCACTTTAAAATCAGTATTTCTACAAAGCTAATAGTCTCCCCTACGCAATGATGGTACCATTTTTATGACATATTTTTAATTTTCGGCATGGTTCAAGTCCATGGAAGACTAAATTTGATGTTTTGTTGTTTTTAATGTAAAATTCAGGATTTTATGTCCACTTAATTGTCCCCCAACTTGGTGCACTTACCAGTTATGTCATTATATTTTTCTACTACTAACACTTTGGCATCAAATTTTGAAGACAAGGATCTAAGAACTTTATGTGCAATCACCCTCTCTTTTATATTATCTCCCAAGCCTCTGATCAGATTTACAATTTCATCAACCCTGTGTAAATATGAGGAAACACTCTCACCTTATTTCATCTTGATGCTTTCAAAATGTGTTTTGTAAGTTTGTAGTTTTTTTATCTTTACCTTGTTATCTCCTTCATAGATTATCTTCAGCTTGTCCCACATCTCTTGGAATATAGTAAACAATATAAATTTTATAAACTCAGCCTCATCTAACCCACAAAGAATTGCATTCATGGCCTTAGAATTGTTTTCATCTTCTCTCTTTCCTTTTTGGTCAGTGGGAGGTGTTACTAGAACAATATATCCACTTTCAAATGATTTCCAGATATCAAATCCAAGAGACATTAGATAAGTCTTCATTACTACAGAATCTAAAAATAATAATTTTACCCATCGAAAAGAAGTGATTTGGAGGTGGAAATACCATTTGCTTAGTTACTTTCCATAGTTGAATTCACTAGATCTCCCTTGAGTTGTTAGAATCACTTCACCAGGGCCTGCTCTGATACCAATTGTTAGAAACTAGAACACTGAGAGGGGTGGTGAATCAGTGTTCAATTCAAGTTTTACAAATCACAAAATCAACCACTTAATTTGAAAAACAATTCAAATGAGATCAATCATCAACATACATACACAAGAGACAAGAAATTTTAAGTAGGAAACCCAAATAGGGAGAAAACCCATTGAACCAGTGCACTATGTGGAAAAAGGTTACAATGATTTGTTGAGCTACACCTAAAATCTTGATGATCTGACAACCTCGGTGTAATCACTCAAGATACAACATGGTGAAGGAAGAACCAAATTCGTAAATGATTTAACTAGTTGCAACTGACCTTTTGCAAGATCCTACCTACAAGGAAGTAACAACTCCCTGATACAAAAAAAATCAAAATTGATCACTCTTCAAATTGATGCTTTGAACATCTGATGATGATCCTATATTTGCACTCTTTCTCTACTACCTTGTTTCATTTTGTCTCGATTACTCTAAACACCAAAATAGTCTTCTTATTTATCAACACAATCTAAGATTTGTTTAAACTTTCTTCTCACACTTTTTCAACTTGCATTCACTATTATTACAAAAATATTTCTCTGTTGTCTTTAGTTTCCCTCAACACATCCACTCTTATTCATTCTTGATTACTTCCACACACCTTGTACTATCTTTAGGTTCATACACTAAAACAATCACTTGTCTCCATCTTCCCTATAATCCATCTCTATTTTTCTCTCTCCAACAATCTTAAAAAACATACAACGCACTCCAAACAATTATACCTCACTATTTGTACTTACACACTATAATCATTGTCATTCATGAAGCACTTTTTCTATCACATAATTCTTTATGCTTGCAAAAACAAGAACATCTTCCAATTCACTCTCACTTATCAATTTTTCAATTCATAGTCACTACTTGCATAACATAAAACTTCTTTTATGTGTCATCTAATCTTAATTCTCCTCACTTTAACTCTATCTATTCATATTCTTCATTACATCTCAATATTTTTAAGTTAAATTTCCATATCAATCCATGACCTTGTTCAAATCTTGTAACTCCTATATCCCTTTAACTTCTACTTTCCACATGAATCATCTTCATTCTTCATAACTTTAGTAAGACCAAGAGTATTTGATTTTTGTGAACAAGATAAAACTATGTATTTCTATATTCTCCTTCAAACTTTGAAATCATCTCAATCATTTGAAATTGTTTGAATCTTTTCAACTTCCATATGGAAACATAAAAATTTGACTTTGTGATACAATACAAAGTATAGTTTTTCATATAACCTATTTTGTGTCCTTCAAGAGACTAATTGAGTCTTAGAGGCCAATATTGAAGGATAATTTTTCAAACTTAAATATTATTTCTAAAGTTTCTAGAACCCCTTGATAATCCAATAAAATAGAAAAAGTAGCTTTGAAATGACAAAGATTTAAGACAAAGATACAATATTGATTTTTTCGGTTCAATAACACTATTATCTGTCTTTGAAGAACTCATCCATCTTACCAACTATGTTTTGAGATCATTCATGACTTGGAGATAATTTTCAACCTCCATATATGCTTCTTATATTTTCCCCTTTGAAAAAATTCAATCAATTGCTTCAAAGACTCCTAAGAATGCAAAAAGAAAACCATCTTTGTAGACTAAGCTCAAAATTTCTAAACATCGTGAAGAAATTATCATCCAATAAATCATTTTTATCCAAAACTTTTTCAATAGATTTATATCGGTAATATAGATATATTGTCCAAATTTTATCAAATTCCATTTCATGAAATGATCACAAATATGAAAAATTATCCATTGAAACCCTAGGTCAGATATACACACAATCATTTACTTGAGAGAGCTAATAAATAAATTTCTTCAAAATTTTGCATGAATTTCTAGTATGAAAGTGTAGACACAAAATTGGGTCACACTCCCCTTGGTCCCTTTTCAATTATCCAACTCAAGCATATTCACCTAACCATGACCCTTTTACTTCACTTTACTATTAGTTTAGTTATTTGTAATTAAATTATAGTTATTATTTAATTACCCTAATTAAACTAATTTCGCCTCACCTATACACCTCACCCCACCACCTCATCTAGACACCTCACCATAAACTTATTTTTAGTATATTTCCCTTTACTAAGACTCAATATTCACTCACCATAACTAACTAAGGATTAGCCACACCTACCTTAATGGACTAAGACTTAGTGCAACCCTAAAATCATATGCCTATTCTCCCTTTAACCACATTCTTTCTCATTAAAACATAACATTTCATTTCAATCCATGAGATAGACTAAGCTGGCCCAAAATATTGCCAAGATATGGCATTTTTAGTAAACCTAGGATTTCTTACCTTCACCGATGTCGATCGAACCTAAATGCGGCAAAATCACCCTAAATTGTCATCGGTTACCATATATTTTTTATAACCTTCTTTTGGAGGTTTTCCACATCCTTGAGATTTGGAATGAAAGGGATCTACATGCAAGCAAGAAATAAATTCCTTCCACACTTATAGATAGCCATAGTTAGCACAAGACTAATAAGAAGGTATTTCCATTCATGGTAGTATTCTAGGAAGTACTATTGTAGCACCGAGCACCAATCCATAGATCAACCATCAAAACATCTCCAACCACCTCTCCACTACTATAGGCATTTAGAATTCTTATGAACTCCAAGTAAGTTGGTTTATCCTATGTCATTTGTAGTTATATTCTCTATTTTACTTCATCTATTCATTGCTCTTACTTAGATCTATCCCTTAACTTTCTCTCTATCAACCACCCCTTCACACCCCACCTAATCTTCACAAAAAGAAAAAATGCCTCCTTCATGTAGAACATACAAACACCCTCCAAAATCTTTGTACAATCATAGAGAGGACCCAAAACCCGTTCTACGGAATCTTTCTATTCCCCATAGTCATCGACGACATGGTTACCCCTAACCGTGGTCGGTCTTCCTATACTAACATCGGTCATTGTGACTATCAACCCAACCTAACAACTCAACCCTTAGCCTACCCTAAAACCTCACTCAAAACCTTACCACACCTATTTTGGACACCTCACACCTCGTCCTTCCCCAAGAGATAGTTCCAAATCTATGTTTAGAGATAAAAGAGAGCCCAAACACCCTCCACCTAAATCCCTACCACTTTCCATAGTTACCAATATTGGTCACCCTAAACTAGTATGGTCATACCTAAACCGACAACATTCACCTTGATTGGTGTTGGTCTCTATGTCTGATAATATTGTTCTAGACCAGCAACCTAATTACCTCACCCAAAACAACCCAAAATCTCACCCAACTTTACCAAGACTCTATTTGTGACTTGTAGACCACCTGCACTACCCGTAACCCAACCCAAAACCTTTACCTACTTATAATTTTAGTATTTAATTGCATTAACACTGATAGTAATATAAGGCACCTAAATCAGAATGCTAGCACTAGATTCTTTTATTTACATGTTTGAGTTATTTTATATTGATTTATAAATAGTGGATTGATGGCCTTTTAGGAAGTATCACACTTCCCGGATCTAGCATATGCTAGGAAGTCCTTTATCATATACTATTTAACTCTTTTTTGGTCTTGTTTTGTATTTCAAGTAGTTACTCCTAGCCAAAAAGAAGCTCCCAAAGTCAGCATTGGATCAAGAATTTAGAAAGCACGCAACGACCTTTAAACCGACCATCATAACAGGTATTCCTCCTTGACCCATACCCTTATCTGTTTCATCGAAATCTTTAAATAAAATAGTGAAACAAAAAGCTTCTAAGGTTTCTCACAACATATTACCTTCTTTCCAAAACAATTAGAATAATTGAATTGAAGGATTTCACTTGAAAAGATCATTGTTTGCATGTAAAAGTTAAAGACAGATTGTATAGTTGATAAAATAAGAAAGAAAACTTGATGAAATACATGGTCATTCATCCACCCAAGTGCATTCATTTAATATGGATGGTGCATGCCTTGATGCTCTATATTTCTTAGTGGAACTTGTCTCGTAAAAGATAGTTATGGTCTCGATTTATATGGCCTTCAAATAGATAGTGGAAAACTCCATATCACTAGCAACCCTAAATCTAGGGAAACTACACTTCCAAGATTATCATTTCAAACAATTGATTTCACACTAAAAAAATATCATTTATCTTCTATTTTACCATATATACATATTGCCAAGATGATCGATATTTGAATTGGAAGAAAAGACTCTTGGGATAGTGTTTTAAGGTACATTTGAGGCTTGCACTTTGGATAGTATATGCCAATTGAGATTCTAGGTTTAACTACACTAAAGGTCATTGTAGATGCTCAACCACATTATCAAATACCTATGGAAGGAGACTAATCTCTTGTTGGGAAATTTCTCAATTGATAACAACTAGAGCATTCACATGCTAGGAGCATTCACCGAGCATGAACAAAGTGACAAGAGAAACTATATGTACATTCAAGGAGAAAGGCCTCCAAATATCTTATGTTTTGGGAAACACTGTGATTGAACTATAAAATCACTCTAGAGGTGATAAAGCAAGTTTTTTAGGTCAAATTAACCTTTTTCTTCTCGATTTGGAGCATTTAAGAGAGAGAAAATGCTCATAAATTTTGAGCTACACCTCCTTTTGGGAAAATTATTTTTGAAAATGATTTCTATGAAACTTTACTCCAAAAATTTATTCTATGATTTACCCAAATAGTTCTCCATAATTTTTTTGAGTGCTAAGAAGCCAAGCAAAACAAAATAAGATTTTCAATAGACTATTTTGCAAAAATTCATATAACTTGCTCAAATGACCTTACAATGACCTAAAATTTAGCATGAAGGACCACAAAACCTTCCTCCATCATCTATAATGAGTTTTTTGAAAGGAATAGTTTGAAATTTTCCATACCATCTCATTTGTATATAAGAAAATTGTGTGTTCTCAACACCAACTTTTTTTGAAACATAGAAACTTTACTCTTGGGGCTGGTTTGATCCTAACTTTGACTCAAACATGTTGTATACACTCTTCCAAATATTCTCATATGATTTCTACGACATGTACCATCCTATCACACCTCGTCAAAGGGACACTCATTAGGCACCGAAACCATCCTCGTCACAATTCATTAGTCACCTGAAACCTCCTTGAAATGGCACTACCAATCAGCCATCAATGACCTACCTTCTTGAAACCACATGAAATTATATTAAACATTTGACAAACACCTCTAAATCCTAGTTTTTCACTCCCTTTTCCATCAATTCCTTTAACATCAATGACAACAATCACTAATGCAATAGGTTGTGACAATACTATCCCAAAATCCAATTACTAGAAACAAGACCAAGAACAAGGACATTGATCCCTATGGCTCTGACCAAAATATGTAAATCCAAAAATATATGATAAATTCATAATAGAAACCAATAAAAATGGTATGGCTAGGAAAAGGTTTCACCAATATCTAATCTTCATGCCTATAAATCATGTACACAACAACATACTAGAGGCATAATGTAATAATAATAAGTGCATAATTTTGTGTCTATAATATCTAGATAAATCAATCAGATTTGGATTTTAGTTTTACTATGTTTGCTTTGACTTGGCTCTTTTAAAACATACTTAGAGTATGTTTGGATGCTTTTAAAGGAGAGATATATTGTTCTTAAGCTAGTTTGTAGTTTCAGGACCTAATGTGGGTGCTTTCATAAGGAATGTACCTATGTATTTATAAAATTTATGGATATTTGGGTACCTTTTACAAGTGTATGAAGTGAATTCTCTAATGCATTTCCATAAGATTTATAATTTATCAAAAATGGTAGTGTTTACTTACTTATATAGTGTTCCATAGATGATTTTATTAAGAAAGGTCCACATAAATCAACTATAATACTCAATGAAATATTTCAATTTGAAAGTGCAATTGGAATACATATTAGTCCAATGATGTATAAAGAGATCAGGACCAAATGCTACAACCTTGACCAAACTATATGATCTTGATCGGGAGTAGAGAATGGGATAAATGAAGTCTGGATATGATAAATTGATGTCTCTCCATTTATTTTTTAATTATATTTCTAGGATGTGTGTATGTTGTATGTTAGTGTCAAAGGATTAAAAAGGTAAATAGTTTCAAAGTATGTGTACCTCAAAAAGTGGTAAGTAGGAATGGAGAAGTTGTGTTTATCTAAGGTCCACATCTGGAAAAATAGTGCATAGTGAAATTAAGGGTTTCTAAAGTATGAATTACCAAAATTTAGTGTCTACACACACACACACACATACAACATATTTTGTATGTATGTATATGTAATTATATTATGTATGTAAGTATATATGCATGCATATATCCACACACACATAATTAAATAAACTAAGACATATACACATTTTCTTAAACAAATACATGATGGGGTAGAGATGCGCCATTACCATACATTCATGGAGGGTTATTTTTATAGAATAAGTTGAGTGCGGATCTAGAGTATAATGTGAGGAATAATTATATAAAAGTGATCAAATATAAATAGGATTAAATATAATTATAGAGTAACTATTGTAAATAATGATGTACAAATGCTAATATACATTAAGACACAAGCAAACAAGCATGTATAATATAAAACCCTAAGAAAGAGAGGGAGATATGAAGAATTAACTGGATTTCCAAGAAAACTAAAAGTGATCAAAGTGGCATGTGAATAATTGAAACAAACTATACACAATGTCATGAAGCTTGATGGAGGTTTTAGAACTCATAACGGTGTAGGGGAAGGAACACCCATGTAGGAGGGAAGGAGTTCTTAGGCGAGTGAATGACTAATCATTTAGTGACAAGGAAAATGACTAGGTTTTGATATCTTCTATGCCAAAAGGGGTTCGCCATTATTATTATTTGTCATTTGATTTTCACTCCTTGATCACCGAATGTACTTGTAACCTAACCTATAAAATAAGATGTCTACCTACACATGTCCACAAACCACATAAAATCTAAAAAAAAATATGTTGAGTGTGGATTCAAAATGAACTCAAAAATCACCCAAAGAGTGAACTTATGACTGAATAATCATCACTACATCTTAGAATATATGGAGTTCTATGTGTAGTTGTGTGTAATGATGCGTTAGAGGATTCCCTTATTTAAGTTGCACTAAGGTATGCAGCACAAGCTAGAGTTAGAATGCTTCAACGATGCAAATGTGTGCAATGGAATAGAATATTATTTCCATCCCTATTATGTGTGTGTAGACTGATATGTGGCCCTTCTTTCCCTTGAGTGAGTGTGCTAGATGGATGCATTGTGCTCTTCTTTGTGCTTTTGGATGAAAAGATTAGGTGATATAAGTAATGTTAGTGTTTGGTCCCTGATTTTTGAGAATTAACTAAGTATATATATGATTCTCTTGTTTGAATTTTTAATTGAAAACTAAAAGGCCGACCCATAAGTGAAAATTATTCCCAAAAGATTAAAGAGACAAAAATACCGAGTAAAAGTGAGATAGGGTTATAAGCGCTAAGGAAGGACAAAAGCACTTGCCTAGTGTCATAACTAGATGCTAATTTGTGATGACATAAAAGATAAATTAGTTAAGTTCGACTATGTTGTAAGATTTGTAAAGACTAGAATGAGTACAAAATATTACAAAAAGAGGAAAAAAATAGTTCTCAACCACTAGTTTTCTTGCTTAGGACTCATGTATACATTAGTATGCTTTAGGACCTAGAAATGTACCCAATTTTTTTATTATTTATATACATTTTCCCCCACTTTATGTTGTTGAGTGAATACTCAATAAGATAAAGTATATAGAATATGCGTACCTTATGATCATGTAGAGAAGAGTGTTTTTGATATCATGCCGAGTGGACAAGTGAAGCATGGAGTGATTCCAAATTGAAGTGTGGAGATTAGGAAATGGATGTGGAACCTAGGGGTGAAGTGTGTGTGTATTAGTGTGCCATGTTTATCTTGTTGTGAGCTACTCTTCATTGCATATTAAGGATGGACTGCAAAATAAGAGTGAAAAAGTAGTCAAAGTTTGTCAATGATAAATCAATGTAACATTCGTATAACTAAGTAAAAGTGTGAAAGTATGTAAAAGGAAAGTGTGAAACTTATATGTAAGAGAGTATGAGATAGAAATTTGTCCTAGATTTGTTGGATTTTTTGGTTAATGGTGAGGTTTTTGGATGTCTCATGCCAAAAGTGAGGTTTTTAGGTGATCTCATGCTAAGAGAAAGTTTTTTGGGTGATCTCTTTCCAAGAGCAAAGATTTTTGGAGAGAGGTATAATTTTAATCTCCTTCCATGAATATACCTAATAAGCACCATTACAAATGGTATATCCAATTTTTTTATCGTACCAATTATAGCTAATTGTAGGAGATAGAATGCATTATGTGACCTGGAGGTAAGTTCACATTACTTTATAATTGTGTTGTAAACTATGTTGAACTTATAATATTAAATGTTTATTCCCCAGGACATTATCACCTGGGAGGAACAAGCCAGCCACTACCAAATGATATTGGGAAGTAGTGTCTGCATTATGTGTGTGAGGTCCAAGTCTATTTCTAGACCATTCTATGACTATATGCCTTTTTTGATTTTTTATTTTGTTGATATGTACTCTATCTTTGAGCTGTTGTAGGGGTGATTTGTTCACCCAATAGATTCCCCCCTTTTTTGGGGTGCATGAAATGAATGTAAGAGAATGGGGTCCAAAGGAGAGGACCTTAATATGATATGCATATCTAAGTGGAGATACCTGTAGGGGGTAGGGGATCTATATGGTATAAACCAAGGCACATACAAACAAGGTAGACTAGTAACAAGTGTTAGTAGTAAAAGTAGCTAGCATGCAAAATAAGACAATGTAACAAGAAAGTGTGACAACAATATAGACCACGAGAGGTGGGTTTCATACATGGGACATCACTCACAATGTCACAAGACAATCAGGGCTGAAGTAGCCAAAGGCATAAAATGATCACACAAGACATAAGTCATAGCCCGCAAACAATAGCATATAATAGAAAATAATAACAAGAAAAATGTATCAGATAACCATGGTTGTATATAGTCTTGCAAGGAAAATTCTATAAATGAAGCACCCGTTAGCATGTTAGAAATATAAATAGTATGTTAAAGCATGTATATATCAGCAAAAATAAAGTGCTAGTAAGAATAAGTTGTAAATGATGAAATAATGGAACTTATAGCATGTGAGAGTAGTCAAGGTAGATGCCCTAACGAGCCTTAAAGGGACCTGAAAGGGATTCAGTTTCAACATCATGCATTTTGTAAGGAGATGTATGAGACTTTAATTCAGTTCTAGAGACCAATTGAACATGCATGTGTTAATGATAAAGATAATGACATACTGAGTATTTGTGTAGCATAGTAAACACAAGTGAAAGATGTAAGTAAAATAAGATAACAAGAACAAATGTAATGAAGATATGTAAATTTTTATGAGTATGATGGTGTGATATGCAAGGTGTACAGATGAGAGGATCAACATTTCCCCTAGTGGATGTGTGAGATGAGGTTGATTTATAAATCCTCCTCAATAGTCAAGAATGAACCATAAAACAAGAGTGGGTCATTGGAAATGAGTGTGTTGTGTGAGATTAGATTCTAGAAATATATATCATAAAGAACAAAGTGTAGATGATGTGAGGTTCATTTCATAATTATATCCTCGGAAGTCGAGTATGAATAATTGAACTAGAGTGTGTCATCAAGTAATGATGGTATAATGTTTATACCAAAGGTGTAGGAGTTCTTAAAAAGATTAGATATGAAGTACATACAGCATGTAGTGTGGTAGTGGATACTAGAGACAATCGATAGTATTAGAAATGGGGAGGAGAAAGCATTATGCTTCCAAGTGTGTGATGGGTAAAATTTTATCCAACGATAGTTAAGGGAAATGGCCATCCACCATATATCCAAGAGGAAGAAGTTATGTGACGATGATCTAAGATCGGTGGTATAGGAGAGCAATGGTGGATACATGAGGGAGACTTAGGTGGTGAAGTAGGTGGTGAAAACCTATGTGAAGTGGCTACACGAGTAGGTGGCTTATGCCTACAAGGTTGGCTAATGGAACAATGGGGATGATAAGGTCGTGATGTAGATCATGTGTGAATAGGAGAGCTAGGTATAGAGGTGGATTTATATTTGAGAGGCATTAGAAGCCTAGATGCCATGATTGGTACATAGATATCAGCTATGTCATCATGAGTGTGCTCCTTTATAAGTGCGGATTTGATGATATTCTCTTACAATGCCTTACAAGTTCTGAAATTCCCTAGACTATCAAGGAAGTTCACGATGGAATTTGTGGAAGTCACTTTAGTGGTTTAGCTATCATTAAATGCATTTTCACCTTGGCTATTATTTTCTAACCCTAAACCATGAATTTTGTGACTATGTCAAACATTGTATGAAATGCCAACAACATGTTAATCTTCATCACACACCTAGTCACACCTTACAAGTCGCATGAGACCTTTTGTCTTTCTCTCAATGGGGTTTGGATCTTGTCGAGATATCAATCCCCATTCTTCACAACATCATCAATGGATTATAACCTCTACTTGAATATTACACTAAATGGTTAGAAGCCATTCCCTCATTTCTACAAAAGCCGAGAAAATATGTGAATTCATCAACCACCACATCATTTTCACTTTTGTGTTCCTCATCACCTCATCACTAATAATGGAAAGCAATTCAAAACAAAACCATACAAAAACTTTGAGACACTTCTTGCATCCAACTCAAGTTATCTTCACCTTATTACCCACAAAGCAATGGCTAAGCAGTAATCAAAAATAAAACCTTGAACAAAATTCTTAGGAAATTAGTTAACGATAATGGGAAGGATTGGCATATAGAAATTCCTTTCACCTTGTAGGATTATCGCACTAGTATTTGTACTTCAACTTCTCGCCACATCTTTCTCTCTAGTCTACGTACCAAAATTTCCAACCTCTCCAATTCTAGATTCCATCTCTCCACATCTCATTACAAGACATGCTCAATGATGACGAATTTTTCAGGACCGTTTAGCACAACTTGAGTTGTTTATATGAACATCATCTCAATGCTCTTGACCATCTCCAAATTTGCTAAAAATATATCAAGTGTGCCTACAAAAATGTGTCCATAAGCTAACCTTTCAAGTCAGTGACTCGAGCGTCTTGAAGTAAAATCAACATGTAACTAAAGAAGAGAAAAGTAAACGGGAAATATTTTTCCTAATTGGCTTGGACCCTATATTGTTACTCATGCTTATGGATCAAGTGCTTATCATTTTTATTCACTCAAAGGTAAACCCAAACCTAATCCCCTCAATGCCTTGCATCTTTGATAATTTTATTTTTGAAATCAAGTCCTATATCACCTTCTATCTATTGATTGCTCATCCCTAGAGCATTTTTCACCTTCCATGTTACCTGTTTTGAGGATCAATGAGTAAACAAGAATCATGTGGTTACCCATCACCTTTCATCCTTATATTCAATATGAGTACCATGGCTCTACCATAGCATGATTCTCATGGATACTCTTCATGTTTTTCTAAAATATGGAATCTCATGGTCATTCGTCACTTGAAACCATCTCTTTCATAGTTAACCTTGGTGTGCTATGGTTTTGTCTTCTAAACAAGAACATAATCTTCCCTATAGTCTTGTATATGAATTAAATGTCCAAAAGAAAAATGGGATTAAAATATTTGAGTCAAACTTCTACTAAAAATATTACTCCTCAAAAAGGACATATTTTCTCTTTACCTCGTTGTTATAAATAGACTTCCCCTCAAAGGACAGCTATATAAAGTCATTGCAAAAATACAATAAAATGTTTAGAAGTTTCCTACATCAATCATCTTCATGAAGACCTCAAGGAGATAATATACTCATCCCATATAGACTTCCCACATCAATCAGTCTATCAAAAAAAAACACAAAATAATAAAATGATAACTTTTCGTCATGGAATTGCCTATTTTGATCGTGGGTTTCTTGCCAGGTAAACATGTTGTCGTACACTAAGTTACACTAAACCACCTATTTTCACCTCATTTCCTTTTCACCTTAATTTTCTCTCTGCTCAAGGGACTTACCGTAAATGCGACATTTCATGATCATGTGACTTTCTTCACCCTTAGAATAGTCTTTATGCAAGGCCTTTAGGGTCTTACGTTCATAAGCCCATCTTGGGTATGGTAGACTCATTAGGGTTCTTATCAATTAAGTGGCTCTTTTACCACCTCTTACGATTCACCTTGCTCATTACTTATTGATTATCCTATAGAGGACCATACCATTGACACCTACATTTTAAATGACTCAACCATGTCTATCACCTAAGACTCAACCATGCTTATCACCTAAGACTCAACCATGCCTATCACCTAATACTCAAACATGCTTATGACCTACACTCAATTATACCTAAAACCTACCAACCCATTCCTCTCCCTCATCATATTCTTCCCTATCTTATGGGAGAACTAAACGGCCTGAGGCCACTTTTTTCTGGGGCTATGTGGGTAGCACTCCTAGGGCATGGGGCCCTTGGAGATTAGCTCGGCCACCTTTACCCTAACCAATTTCCCCTTCATTTTCCTATTCACATTCTACCTTAGTTTCCATTTTATATCAACAATTGGAAATTAAACCAAACAAGCACCAATTAACAAACATTTTTACCACATCATCAAATAATTCATTTATCATTTTTATATTTCCACCATAGCATATATTTGAAAATTAAACCATAACATGCATATACATCACCATTTGTCTCCCATGTTACCAATAACTTGGAACTTAAATCAAAACCATAAACCATGACTCAATCATGTCTATGATCTAATCTATCATGCTTGAGTGACCTAACTCCATCATGTTTATACCTAACTCCATCATGCCTAACCGACCTAACTCCACCATGCCTAAATGACCTAACTCAAACATGCCTAAGTGACCTGACTCCATCATGCCTAAACCAACCTAACTCAACCATGCCTATGACCTAACTCCACCATGCCTAAAAACCTAACTCAACCATGCATATTACCTAACCCAACCATGCCTATGACCTGACTCCACCATGCCTAAAACACCTAATTTTCATCCATATACAACTAACAATCAAATTTTCTATCACAATTACATCACCCACAATCATCGATCTCATCATTAAAGTTTGTGTATCCACCCAATATACACTAATACAAAATAATATCAATCTCTCAATAAATCTCATATACAGTCTCACCATCTTTAGCACGCAGGATGTTATATGATCAAAAATATCAAAACTCTCATATACAACCTTGCCATCTTCGGCACGCAGACCGGTATATGATCAAAAATATCAAAAATCTCATATACATCCTCGCTCTCTTCAAAGCACGCATGCTGGTATATATCAAAATAAACAAAAGGGAAGTACACATAGATATCAATCACCTCCTCATCGGATACCCTCCATGCATGTCTCACCCATCTCCTCCTCCTCCTCTACTCCCATGTGGCATCTAGCTAATGTATCACCACCCTCAATAGGCCTCGATCCGACTTCTACTAGCCCTCACCTAGAGATGGCCTCTGTGAACTCGTGGCCTCACTGGCCCTATCTTTGGGCTCACTAGCCCCCTATACTCTCTACACTATGAGTGCAGGACCTATTCCTCTCACTCAAGGCCTATTGTACCCTGTGATCTACATAAGAGGGGACATATATCCCAGAATCCATCAAATGATCCTAATAATACCATGCCTTATTCAGGGAATCCCTAAACCACGCCATCGATATTATCTATGGAGGCATCATGGGCCTCGTTTCCACCTATGTACTAAGACTTGTTGTTGTTGGCCTTAGTCTCTATGCATGTAACTCCTATCCCTAACCCCCAATGTGGGTATGTCTACCACCACTTTCCCTAGATAGTAGACAAATTCCCCGTAATGTACTCACCTAGCCATGTAAGGTGGCTACCTGTGCCTGTGATGACACTAACTGGCTCTATAAACCCATGACTTATGCCTACAGAGTGGAAATTTGTGCCCCATCCTATCCTAATCCCTTGTGCCTTGTACTTGTACCAGTTGCCCCTGTAAACTAGTCACTTTCCCCATTAGGTAACTACATGTGCTGTGTAATGGCCAACCGCACTCCCAATGTTATCCCCACCCCTATAGTGCATCTCTCTACACTATCACTATAGCCAAATCCAGCTACGCTGGCCATGGAGGTGCCACCTGTAACTCTACATCCCACCACCATCTATACCCATCAGTCACCCCTACATCATCTATCTAGCCATCTACCAACATCTCTACTCGACCTGCTAGATCTATAGGGTGAGGTAGAGGAAAAGGCCTCTCCACATCCTCTCGGCAATACCATACAACAAGTGGGGGCACATCCTAGACTAGTCCAAAATGTCACTAAATTCTATCCTCTTGAATTATCTCGTGCTCTCTCAAGCATTTCTACCTTGTATCCACCGCAATGACGATAACCCCGAAACTCCTCCCTCATACCTCTAAATTTTGGGTAGCCCACATATGGCCGCTAGATGATATCCAATGCATAAATCCCCTCTAACCTCTGCCTATAATGTATAACATCATAGGTCACCTCCTCACCTCATTGGTGATCCCACGCTACCACCCACCTCAGAACCTACTCTTTATCCACCTCTATCCAAGTCTTCTACTTGAAATCCTTACGGCCACACTATCACAATGTGCTCATATGCCCAACAATGTAACATGAAGGTACAACATAGAACGTAGTGGTGCATCCTCTGATAACCCTAGAGCTCTCTGACAACTACACCAAATAGGTAGGTGCCCAAGAAAAGTGGACCCGATCCTCCACCATCTCCTAACACCCCATCAAACCTTAGGGAAATTGGCCACCCTCTAAATTAGGTAGAGCATAACACCCCACCATAACCATCATCAGTACCACCAATCGCATCTCCTCTGGGTGTGCTACATACATCCCCCGTATACAAGGCTAGTGTTGTGCTTAGTCAACTCAGTCACCATCTCCCCGAACATAGTGATCATCTCCTTGAAGGCCACATTAGCTAACACTATATACACCGGCTCACCAAAAATTGATAATCGTAATATCCGGTAGAAATCCTCCACTTGATCATCATCTTGTTGGTAGGTAAGCGAAGAAAGTGTTGGTCACGGTATCCCATCTATCAATGAGCTTGACCATGAGGCTATGATCCTATCAGATCTACCTATACCATCTGATGCCAACTAGGCCAACCACTCAAATATTCCCCCACTCATTTGTGGTGACACGAGGTCATATCTCCCCAAAGAATGGTGGAAATCTCTCACATATCATCAATTGATGTCATGCTTGCACCAATACAACTCAACCATGTCAAAAATACCACACACCTATCTATTCCATACCTACTTCCCTAACCTATCATCTACCCTAGGCTCGTTTATCCTAACCTTATATTTCCTTACCTAGGACATCACTTACCTAACCCCTTTCCTCATACCTCTCTTTCGGTCACTCTTATACCCCATTTCTACCCATTCCTATTTCCACCCACTCTTTACCCTCCAAATCTAGCCTCACCCCATTTATGTTGACCGATATTCATCATTATCGACCACTATCGGTCACACATGACTGACATCGAGACACCTAACCATGACTAAAGTCAGCTTAGTCCAACCGATTCTGTCATCCTTGACCGAAATCAATTCTCTATTTCGCTCCATATCCAAAACTCCATGCCCCAACTTTTCTAAAATTTGAAAACAAGCCCTAAAACCTACCCAACCAACCCACCCACAATCATTTCTAGTACCTAAATTACCTCTATGGCCTTTCCTCATACCCAAATCCATTCATTTTACTCACATTTTAAATTTTTGAAACCCCCATTCTTTCCATTTTTACCTAAACAATTTAATTTAAAACTACAAATGGATCAAATCCTACCTCTACACACAGGTCCTCCTCACCGGTATGTCCGGTCTCCTCACCACTATTGGATCTCACATACCTCCAATCATTTCTGCAATGTCTCCAATTGTCTTCCCGATCCTCTAACAAATCACCTCATTCCACGTGCCCTCGTGGACCCATCTGCCTCACTCCACTAACCAACCAACTACCACCACCTCAGCCACGTCCACTCACTTTGTCCACTTATCCACGTCAAAAACTTCACCCTCCTCACAAGTCATTTTCCACCACGTCAAATGCACAAATGAATAACATTTCACCTAGATTTTTAATTTTAACCCCATCCCTAACTTGACCGATGTCAGTTTAACTTGACCGACATCGGTCATACTCCCTAGTCAACCAAAGTCGGTTTCTCTAGACGGTATGGCTTCCCGTAATCGATGTTGGTTCTCCTTTTAAACCCCTTGCTTCACATTACACAACATCTACTTTTCTCAAAACCTTTTCTCACCTAACCAAAAGTTGACCCTAACCTTACACCTCACCCCATGACCTTATTACTTATCACCCAACCTCACCATCATTTGGGTCAAGTTTATGTCCCTCACATGGCCCTACCTACAACCTACCCTACCCATACCTACCTACACAACTATTGATTATGTGGACACTCCAATTCACTCGCTTATTGCATCTTGTGATGACGATACCTGTGTTGTTCAACCTAGTAATGATAACTACAACCTCATACATGTACCTATTTGGCCTTGTTAAGATTTCTTTTTCCTGCAACCATTAGTACCAACGCACCTTTTATCATTTCGGCCACCCATTGAACCATACCTACAAGCCCAACCTACCCCTACATTTCCTTTGTTGCATCTTAGGAATTGGTATTTTACCTACACCTTAGCCTTACTCATGACATGACCTTTTTCCTATACCCGACCTACTTAGTATGACCATTGATCGTATACACTCGCTATACCTTGTGATTTGTTACCTATGTTGTTTATGCCTACCAACCATACCTTGCCTATTGTCGTGTCGTTTATCCCAACCAACCTTTGGTGTATTAGAACATACCTAAACATTCCTACACATAACCTACGTTGTGTTTTTGGACCATATCCTATACCTTGAATACCTAAATCACTTCACCCTTTTTTGGATAAAACTATTGACCTTGGAGGATGTAGAGTTTGCAAGCTCTTCAACCTAGTACCATGTCAGTAATGTGTGTGTGTGTGTGTGTGTGTTGATTGCCATTACCCATGACCCAATTTTGACCTTGGCCTACTACCTCTTACCCGAGTTCACCATCGCCCTTTCCCTCAAAACTCAAACCCTTCCCACACATATCTTCACCACCTACACATTTATCAAACCACTCACTGATTTTGTATTACACCTCATCAATGCCTTGTTTGAGGGGGATTACCTTCACCCACACATGGGAAACCACTTCCTATTTTTATTAGCGTCAATTACCAATACAAGCTACACAACAAAAAGGGCAAAAATGTAGACACCAAAATTGGGTCACACTCCCCTTGGTCCCTTTTCAAATTGCCAACTAAAACATATTCACCTAACCATGACCCTTTTTTTACATTAATATTAGTTTAATTATTTATAATTAAAGTGATACTATCCTCACAATATTCACTATTTAATTACCCCGATTAAACTAATTTCCACCTCACCTAGAAACCTCACCAAAACCTATTTTTAGTATATTTACCCTTTACTAGGAGTCAACATTCACTCACCATAACTAACTAAGGCTTAGTCATACCTACCTTAATGAACTAATACTTAGTGCAACCCTAAAATCATATGCCTATTCTCCCTCTAACCACATTACCACTTATTATAATGTAACATTTCATTTTGATATGTGAGATAGATCGATCTAGCCCAAAAATATTGCCAAGATCTCGGCATTTTTAGTAAACCCGAGATTTCCCACGTTAGCCTACGCCGATCACCCTAAACCATCATCGGTTACCATATATTATTTTTGATAACTTTTTTTGGGAGGTTATACACATTCTCGAGTTTTGTAATGAAGAATATATGCATGCAAAGAATAGAGTCCTTTCATGCATCTAGACAGCCATAGTCAGCACCAAGACTAATTAGAAGGAACGGTAGCATTTCAGAAGAACTAGTCACCATCACCATTCCATAGATAAACCGTCGCCGCCAAGATCTCCAACCACCTCTCCACCACAAGTGCATTTAGAATCCTTATGAACTCTAAGTAAGTTGGTTTCTCCTTTGTCATTTGTAGTTATATTCTCTATTTTCCTTCATCTATTCACTATTCTTACTTATATATATCCCTTAACTTTCTCTCTATTAACCACCCCCTCACACCCACCTAAGCTTCAAAAAAACCTATCCAAAACTTCCTCTCTCATGTAGACCTTACAAACACCCTTCAAAACATTTGTGTAATCACAAAGAGGACCGAAAACTCATTTTCTGACATCTTTAATTCCCCATAGTCATAACACCGGTTACCCCTAACCATAGTCGGTCCATCCTATACCAACATCGGTCACTATCACTATCAACCCAACCTAAAAAATCAACCCTTAACCTACCCCAAACCCTCACTCAAAACCTTACCACACCTATTTTTGACCTATCACCTCATCCTCCCCCATAGAGATAGTTCCACCCCTGTTCAAAGATAGAAGAGAGCCCAAAACCCTCCACCGACTCCCCGCCACTTTTCATAGTTACCAATATTTGAAGATAATATTGTTCTAGACCAAAGAGCCTAATTACCTCACCCAAAACAACCCAAAATCTCACGCCAACTTTACCAAGACTTTGTCTTTGACTCGTAGACCACCCGCACTACCCACAACCCAACCCAAAACCTTTACCTACATAGCATTTTAGTATTTAATTGGATCGACACCGATAGTAATCTAAGGCACCCAAATCAGAACACTAGCACTAGATTTTTTATTTACATGTTTATCGATTTATAAATAGTGGATTGATGACCTTATAGGAAGTATCACACTTCTCATATCTATCATATGCTAGATAGTCCAATGTCATATACTATTTAACTCTTTTTTGTTCTTGTTTCATATTTCAAGTAGTTCTTCTAGCCAAAATGAAGCTTCCATAGTCAACATTGGATCAAAAAGTCATAACACGCGCAATAACCTTTAAACCGCCATCACAATAGGTATTCTGCTTGCCCATACCCTTATCTGCTTTGACTAAATCCTTAAAGAAAATAATGAAACAAAAATTTTAAGGTTTCTCACAACATATTACCTTCTTTCCAAAACAATTAGAATCATTGAATTGAAATAATTCTCTTAAAAAGATCATTTTTTGCATGTAAAAGTTAAAGACAGATTGTACAATTGATAAAATAAGAAAGAAAACTTGATGAAATACATGGTCACTTATCCAACCAAGTGGATACATTTAATGTGGATGGTTTATGCCTTAATGTTATATATTTCTTAGTGGATCTTGTTTCACAAAATCTAGTTATGGAATTGATTTGGTATGGCCTTCAAATAGGAGAGTGGAAACATCCATTTGCAACCCTAAATCTAGGGAAACTACACTTCCAAGATTATCATTTCAAACAATTGATTTCACACTCAAAAATATCCTTTATCTTCTATTTTACCCTATATACATATTGTCAAGATGATCAAAACTTTGAATTGGAAAAAGACTCTTGGGATAGTGTTTTAAGGTACATTTAGACAGTTGCACTCTGGGATAGTATATGCCAACTAAGATTCCAGATTTAACTACACCAAAAGAAATTGTAGATGCTCAACCACATTACCAAATAAATTTCTTAATTGATAAAACTAGAGCATTCACATGTAAGGAGCATTCACAAATATGAACAGTGACAAGATCAACTATATGCACCTTCAAGGAGAAAGGCCTTCAAATATCTTCTAATCTTGGGAAACACCATGACTAAACTGTAAAATCAGTCTAGAGGTGATAAACCAAGTTTTTAGGTCAACTTCACCTTTTTTATTATCGATTTGGAACACATCCTAGAGAGAGAGAAACTGCTCCACTAAAATGCTAATAAATTTTTAGCTACACCTCCTTTTGATAAAATTATTTTTACAAATAATTTCTATGAAACATTACTCCAAAAATTTCTTCCATTATTCATCCAAATAATTCTCCATAAAAAAATTTATTTCTAAAAAGCCAAGCAGCTCAAAATGATCTTTTTAATAGACATGTTTTGTAAAAACTCAAATACTTGATCAAATGACCTAAAATTTAGCATGAAGGTCTAGGACACTTCCTCCATCATCTCCAATGATTTTTTTGAAAGGAATAATTTCTAAATTGTTCATCTCATCTCATTTTCTTACAAGAACACTATGTGTTCTCAACACTAACTTTTGTGCAACATAGAAACTTTACTCTTGGGGCTGATTTGATCCTAACTTTGACTCACACATGTTGTATAAAATCTTCCAGCTTCTCCTATGATTTATCTAACCTGTACCATCCTATCACACCTCATCAGACTCATTAGGCACCTAAAACCATCTTGTCACACTTCATTAGACACCTGAAATCACCCTGAAATGACACTACAAATCAGCCTTCAAGGCCCTTCCTTCTTGAAACCACATGAACTTATATTGAACCTTTGATAAAAACATGAGAATCCTAATCTTGCACTCTCACTTTACCATCAATGCCTTTGAGATCATTGACAATAACCACCTAATGCCACAGGGTGTGATAATACTATCCCAAAATCCAATTACTAGAAACAAGACCAAGAACAGGGACACTGATCCCTATGGCTCGACTAAAATATGTAAATCAGAAAAATATATGAAAAATTCATAATAGAAACCAATAAAAATGATAGGACTAGGAAAAGGTTTCACCAATATCTAATCTCCATGCCTATAAATCATGTACAACACAACATACTATAGGCATAGTGTAATAATAATAAGTGGATAATTTTGTGTCTACAATATCTAGATAAATCAATCAGATTTGGATTTTACTTTTACTATGTTTTCTTTTACTTGGCTCTTGTTAAAAATACTTAGAGTATGTTTGGATGCTTTCGAGAGGAGAGATATGTTTTTCTTAACCTAATTTGTAGTTTGCAGACCTAATGTGGGTGTTGTCATAATGAATGTACCTATGTATTTATAAAATTTATGGATATTTGGGTACCTTTTGCAAGTGTATGAAGTGAATTCTCTAGTGCATTTCCATAATATTTATAATTTAGCAAATATGGTAGTGTTTACTTATTTATATAGTGTTTTGTAGATGATTTTCTTAAGAAAGGTCCACATAGATCAACTATAAGACTCAATGAAATATTTCAATTTGAAATTTCAATTAGAATGCATATTAGTCCAATGATGTATAAAGAGATCAGGACAAGATGTTACAACCTTGACCAAACTATACGATCTTGATTGGGAGTAGAGAATGGGCTAAATGAAGTCTAGATATGATAAATTGATGTCTCTGCATTTCTTTATTTCACTATATTTATAGGATGTGTTTGTATGTTAGTGTGAAAGGATTAAAAAGGTAAATAGTGTACCTTAGAAAGTGCTAAGAAGGAATGAAGAAGTTTTGTTTATCATAACAAGAGTGCATAGTCAAATTAAGGGTTTCCAAAGTACAAATTACCAAAAATTAGTGTCTACACATACATATATACATATCCAACATGTGTGTTTGTATGTATGTATATGTATGTTTATTATATATTTAAGTAAGTATATATGCATGCATATATCAACACACACATAATTAAATAAACTAAGACATATACACATTTTCTTAAACAAATACATTATGGGGTAGAGATGCGCCATTACCAACATTCATAGGAGGGTTATTTATAGATTAAGTTGAGTGAGGATATAGAGGATAATATGAGGCATAATTATACAAAGGTGATTAAATATAATTACAGAGTAACTAATGTAAATAATGATGTACAAGTTCTAATATACAGTAAGACACAAGAAAACAAGCATGTATAATATAAAACCCTAAGCAAGAGAGGGAGATAGGAAGACTTAACTGATTTCAAAGAAAAACGAGAAGTGATTAGGGCATGTGAATAATTGAAACAAACTATATGTAATGTCATTGAAGCTCACTAGAGGTTTTGGAACTCATAACAAAGTGCAGGGGAAGGAACACCACGGGAGGGAAGGAGTTCTGGGCAGTAGTGGCAAGGAAAATGATTAGGTTTTATATCTTCTATGCCAAAAAGGGGTTATCCATTAATTCTTATGTGTCATTTGAGATTCACTCCTTGATCATTGAATGTACTTGTAACCTATAAAACAAGATGTCTACCTGCACATGTCCACAAACCACATAAAATCTAATAAAAAGATGTTGAGTGCAGATTCAGAATGAACCAAAAATCACCTGAAGAGTGAACTTATGACTGAACGTTACACTACATCTAAGAATATATGGAGTTCGATGTGTAGGTGTGTGTAATGATGCCTTGATTCCTTGTGCAAGTTGCACTAAGGTAGCAAGCTAGAGTTAGAATGCTTCAATGATGCAAATGTGTGTAATGGAATAGAATATATTTTCCCTCCTATGCTATGTATATAGAGTTATGTGGCCCTTTTCCCTTGAGTAAATGTGCTAGATGGATGCCTTTTCTACTTTTTGTGCCTTTTTGATGAAAATATTAGGTGATAGTAAGTAATGTTAGTGCTTGGTCCCTTATTTTTGGCAAGTAACTAAGTATATATATGATTCCCTTGTTTGAATTTTTGAGTTAACATCTAAAAGGCCAACCCATAAGTGAAAATTATTCCCAAAATATTAAAGTGACCAAAAAGAGTGAGTAAAGGTGATGAGAGGGTTAGAAATGCCCAAGAAGGACGAATAATCACCTTGGCGCTAGTGTCATAACTTCACACTAATTTGTGAGGCCATAAAATATAAATTTGTGCACAAATTTTGTAGAGTGAATACTCAATAGCATAATGTAGATAGAAGAAATGTACCTTATGATCTCCGTAGAGAAGAGTGTTGTCGATATCGTGGCCGAGTGGACAAGTGAAGCATGGAAGGATTCCAAAGTGAAGTGTGGAGACTAGGAAATGGATGTGGACCCTAGAGGTGAAGTGTGTGTGTATTAGTGTATCATGTTTACTATTGTGAGATACTCTTTTTGTGTATTAAGGATGGACTGCAAAATAAGAGTGAAAAAGTAGTCAAAGTTTTTTCAATGATAAATCAACGTAACATGTATAACTAAGTAAAAGTGTGAAAGTGTGTAAAAGGAAAGCTTGAGAATTATATGTAAGAGAGTATGAGGTAGAAATTTTTCCCGATTTGTTATATTTTTCACTTAATGGTATGTTTTTGGGATTTCTCACACCAAAAGTGAGTTTTTAGGTGATCTCATGCGAAGAGAAAATTGTTTGGGCTATATTTTCCCAGAAGCGAAGAGTTTTGGGGAGAGAGGTCTAATTTGAATCTCCTTCTTGAATATACCCAATAAGCACCATTATAGATGGTACAAACCAATTTGTTTTGATTGTACCAATTGTAGCTAATTGTAGGAGATAGAATGCATTTTTTTGACCGGGAGGCAAGTGCCTGCTACTAGAGAATTGTGTTGTAAAGCTATGTTGAACTTATAATATTAAGTCTTTATTCCCTAGGACATTATTTCCTAGGGAGGATTCAAGTGCTAGCCACTACCATATGATATTGGGAAGTAGTGTCTGCTATATGTGTGTGAGGTCCAAGTATATTTCTAGACCATTCTATGACCGTATGCCTTTTTTGATTTTATATTTTGTTGATATGTACTCTAGCTTTGAGCTATTTATGGGTGATTTGTTCACCCAATAGATTCCCCCTTTTGGGAGCATGCAATGAATGTAAGAGAATGGGGTCCAAAGGAGAGGACCCTAATATTATATGCATATCGAGTGGAGATACCTACTAGGGGGTAGGGGATCTATATGGTATAAATAAAGGCACATACAAACAAGGTAGACTAGTAACAAGTGTTAGTAGTAATAGTAGCTAGAATGCAAAATAAGACAATGTAACAAGAAAGTGTGACAACAATATAGACCACAAGAGGTGGGATTAATACATGGGACATCCCTCAAAATGTCACAAGACAATCGGGGCAAATTGGCAAAGGCATAAAATGATCACACAAGACACAAGTCATAGCCCGCAAACAATAAAGATACAATAGAAAATAATAACAAGAAAAATGTATCAGATAACCATGGTTGTATATAGTCTTGCAAGGAAAATTCTACAAATGAAGCACCCATTAGCATGTTAGAAATATAAATAGTATGTTAAAGCATGTATATATCAGAAAAAATAAAGTGCTAGAAAGAATATGTTGTAAATGATGAAATAATAGAACTTGTAGCATGTGAGAGTAGTCAAGGTAGATGCCCTAACAAGCCTTAAAGGGAATGGAAATGGATTTATTTTTGAGCATCATACATCATGTAAGGAGATGTATAAGATTTGAATTCAATTCAAGAGACCAAGTGAACATGCATGTGTTAATGATAAAGTTAATGACATACGGAGTATTTGTGTAAACATAGTGGAAGATGTAAGTAAAATAAGATAAAAGAACAAATGTAATGAAGATATGTAAAAATTTTATGAGTGTGATGGTGTGATATGCAAGGTGTGTAGATGAGAGGATCAACATTTCCCCTAGTGGATGTGTGTGAGATGAGGTTGATTTATAAATCCTCCCTCAACAGTCAAGAATGAACCATAAAACAAGAGTGTGTCATTAGGAAATGAGTGTGTTGTGCGAGAGTAGATTCTAGAAATATATATCATAAAGAACAAAGTTTGAAGTGTAGATGATGTGAGGTTCATTTGATAATTATATGCTCATAAGTCGAGTATGAACAATGGAACTAGATTGTTTCATCAACTAATTATGGTATAATGTTTGTACCAAAGGTGTAGGAGTTCTTAAAAAGATGAGATATGAAGTATGAGCATGTAGTGGTGTAGTGGATACTAGAGACAACTGATAGTATTAGAAATGGGGAGGAGAAAGTGTTATGGTTCCAAGTGTGTGATGGGTAATGTTACCAATTTAACCTACTTTGAGAAGAAGACTTTGAAAGTGATTAGAATTTTTTGAAAAAATATTCACACAGAAGATCTTTGCATCTTGAAAATTTCCAAAGTTTAAAAATTTGGACTTTGGATTTTGGGATTTTCCCTTTTGGGGTTTAATTGACTTAAATTTTCAAAAAAAAATTCAATTTCCAGGTTTGAAACCTGAAATTTCAAAATTTTGGAATTTCGGGCTTTTACGTTTCAAAACTCTAGGTCATGATTTTTAGGAAATTTCCTTGAGACTTCTAAAGTCAAAAGTCGAAAGTCTGAAATTTCAAACTTTTGAGATTTCGGGTTTTGGAACTTTAGGTTGTACTTTTGAAAAAAATATTTTAGACTTCCGAAGTCCGAAAGTCTTCAAGTCCAAAATTTTAGACTTTCAGGCTTTCGTGTTTCAGAACTCTCCGATCATTTCTAAGTTAATTTCTTTCGGACTTCCAAAGTCCAAAAGTCTAAAAGTACAAAATTTCATACTTTTAGGATTTTAGGTTTTCAGAACTCTTCCATGTCATTCCACGATTTTCATTCCTTGATGTCCAAAGTATGAAACCTCAAAATTTTGAAATTTCAGAATTTCAAGATTTCAGGTTTTGGACTTTTGGAGTTCTCTACACATTTAATCCTAACCTACTTTGGTATGGATTGGAATTTTTCCATTAATATCAGGTTTTTTCTATTTAAATCACATTTTTACCTATCATTTTCACTTGACACTTTACTCTCGATGACTCAATTTTTTATTGTATCTTTTACCTTTTGACATTATTTTCAAAGTATTTTTATTTTGGTCATTTTCTTTTCGGTTTAATATATTCTATTTTGTTTCCTCCTTGTTTTTTCTTTTGTTCCTCCTATGCATACCTTGGAAAATGAAAAACTCATTACTCGACATGTTTTCATGATTTGAGTTTCTATAGGCATTCAGAGTTTACAAAGATCCTCTCAAGTTCTTCAATTCACCCTCTCAACACTTCTTGTTCTTTAGAGTTTGGAGATTGGTGTTATCGGAGAACTTTATTTTCAGAATTTGGAGCTTTGGTTTTTTAGAGTTCTCTCTTTTGGGAATTATGTCATTTAGAATTTGGAGTTCTCTTTTCCAAGATTTCGGAAGTCCCTACTTTGGAGGTCTCTTTTCCGTGATTTTAGAGTTTTCCACTTTAGAGGTTTGGACTTCAAGTTTTGGAGGTTTTTATTTTGGAATTTTGTACTTCTCCACTTTGGAGGTTTTGACTTCGGGTTTTTGAGGTTTTCATTTTTGGGATTTTGGAATTCTCCATTTCAGAGGTTTTCACTTTGGGTTTTGGACTTCTCCACTTTGGGTTTCTAATTTTTGGGTTTTTGGAGGTTGGATATTTTTAGGTTTTTAGACTTCTCTTCTTGGCATTTTGGAACTTAGAATTTGATGTCTACTTCCACATCCAAGGGAAAGGAAAAATTAAATATTTGTTCCTCAGTTTTCCCCTCACTCTTACTTATCTTCGACCTGGGAAACATAGGGGACACCGACCTCGAAATATTGATTTTCCAAACTTCGGGCAAGGGTGAAGGCCCCAAATAAGAAACCTTAGATGCAAGCCATATATGATAGTGGGCTTGTTCTTGCTACTAGTTTTCCCATGTCCATGCATTTCCTAGAATATTTTTGGCTACAGTAACCCACTATGATGAAGAATATATGACAGTTAAAGATGTCGATGGAAAAGTTGTGATCCGTTTGGACCCAGATTTCTTTAAAGATTTTCTCAAACTCCCTGATGTTGAATATTACACCACAATTTCACTAGAGTTAGTGGTGGAACATTGGGAAAAAGAAGTAGAATTGTGCATGAAGGGTGTGTTGAAAAATTATCTAGTCGAGAGTTTTGCCAAATTTCCAAAGACCATGTATCGGTTAGACTTCATTCAGGAGGTCAATGAAATCATTGTGCTACTAAGAAGAGTCTCAAGTCTTCCTCTACAAAGTAATTACAGGAGTGGATGTTCTTATATATCACTACCATAAAAAAGAATAAGGAATTTATCATATGGGGGAGCATATCAAGTAGCTCCATTTGCTATCAGTTGAGTAGAGTGCATTCTTCAAAGAGTTTCTATATGACATCCTTCTTGGTTTATGCCGCACTGCTATGGGAGATTTCACCGGTTGAATACCAAGGGTATTCGAAGCACCTCTCAAATTTATGATTTCTATCCTCAACTCACACTAGATGAGGGAAGAAAGCACTTTCTGAGATCAACGATGCCTTCTTTGTTGTTATTCTCTACCATTTCAATAGGGAGTTGTATAATCGGAGGATTTATGATGAATCCTTCAAGGAAGTGCATGAGTGGGGAGTTATCTACCTTCACTTCCCTAAATTTAATTACATTTAGATTCTTGGCTTCATAGGTGCTCCCAACAAGCTTATGAGATGTCCCATTGACAAATGGGTTCTACTAGAATTGGTTTGACAATTCTTTGGACTACATAAGATCCAGAACAAATGACACAAAGTGGGAGTTCAATTCCCTATTTCAATTGGCACATACACTTGCCCAAATATTTACAAGGCTAAGAATGTGTATGTAGAAATGACAGAGGTAACCTTCGGACTTTCCTTCCACGGGCTAATTTTGACTATTAGGGTAAATGAAGTGAAACAAGTTATTCTAGTTCCCATGTGCCCTAGTTAGAAAACATCTGGATTCATTATTGGGATGAATTCATCATCTGACAGAGAGAATATGAAAGGCTACCTTTAGATGAGGTTTAGAAATTTGGAATAGCCAACGTCCCAAAAGACATACATGATGACGACGAGGTTTTGGATAAAGTGTATAAAAATAATAATATTTCCAATCAACCATTTACATGGATTGATTAGTATGTAGAATAATGTTGCAACACAAAGGAGAGGGTGGGGTCCATTCTACAGAGAACTTATAGTTGGTTTGTTACCTTGGGAAACTCACCCAAGGGGTTAGAGATACCTACAAATACAAAAGCCCCATTAACAATGAGCCAATCAACACCCACAAAAGGAAAAGGTTGACCAAAAGGCCCATACGGTTCCAAAAAAAAAATTTCATTTTTGTTGGTAGCTCATCTCTCTCTAAGGCTCATGTTTTCAAATCCATCTCTCTTGCAACATCCGTGACAGAAATAGTTGAAGTTAGTGATTCTCCAAGCATCCCACAAGACCCATCATTACCTTTTCCTCTTCTTACATAAGTTCCTTCCACTTCTACTGATCATTTCTTCTTTCCCATATCCTTCCATGGCCCAAATATTCTTATACCTTCTAGTTCTCTTAGCTAGAAAATATTGGGTCACCCATTTCTTCTTCACTTCCCTTAACACTTCCATTTCTTTCCCATCTCCTAACATCATTATATCAACTCTATGGCTGTCCTCACATCCACCCCATCCATTACTACCACTACCATTAAAATTCAAACTAATTTTGTTGGTACTCTTGTTGTAGATAATGTTTGTGCATCTTGAATCAACTATTCTATCTTCATCAACATCGGTCATTCCGAGAATGGTTGTTTCAATGAGACTCCAAAGAAAATGAAGAAATTTCCTCTAGGGGGTGTAATAGATCTAAGCATATTAGATCATTCACAAAAGAGATAGGACAAGAGGCCAAATATTATTTCAATCCTGACAGTGAATCTATTGGGGAATGATTTGTATAGGTTATCACTCTCGTTGAGTGAAAAACTAAGGAAATAATTACATCTTTAGATTATCATATTTCTAGATTCTCACTAGGAAAATCCACTCACGAAGGAGAAAAACAAGATGTACACACTACTCTTGAAATATTCTAAAAAAATATGATACGGATAAAGCTTCTAAGGATGAGCTTAAGGCCAAGGTCAAGTAGCTCACTGCATTGCTATAGAAAGTAACAAAGCCAACTCCATCTACTGAAGTCTCAACTACTATGTAGCTATGACAATCTCATCTACCATTGATGATATTTATTATCACGAGATTGAGAAGATAGGCCAGAAAGGGAGATTAGTAGATGGATGGATGAAATGTATACTGCAGGAAGCTAATCCTTTAATTAAAGAATTTTTTGAGATATAAAATGATTTACAGGTTGGAAAAACTACTATTTGTAAAATGGATGAAGCTTTTTGGAGACGATAACAACCTAAATTTGAATTTAAAGACATGGAGTGAAATCAGAGAGGAAGATTCAAATCTCTTCCTCCATGAGGATGTAATAGATGATGCTACAAAGTTGTTCGAATATCAAAAGGCCATGGAATTCCGATTGTCGTCAGTCTTTGTGAAGATTTAATTAAGAAGTTGGATGATAAATGAGTGGAAATTATAGATGCTTTGAATGATATATCATAGGAATTTGATATTGTTAACTAGAAATTATTCAACGAAAACATCAATGCTCTTCAGAGGAGAAGATCAAGAAGAAATTCATATATTTCGTGAAGCGTGACGATGAGGATACCAAAACTTTTGGTAGAAAATCTATTGATAGGTTGGTTTCATGCCAAAATTTCATAGAAGATTGAAGGAAGTTTTGAGTAAACTTACAAGAGTTCCATCTAAGATCATGAGGGAAATTGAGACATCAGATGTAGTGAATCACTATGCATGTGGGCTAGGGGATGAGGAAATTCAAGGAACCATTAAACACTTCATCGAGTATAAACATCGAATGGCTACATGGGAGGAAACACAAGAAAAACTAGCAGAAGAAGAAGGAATTCCAAAAATAGGCCAAAGTTGAGCGGCATGAAAGGACAGATCTAAGCTCTGGATCGGTCAAAGTTCTAGGGTTGACTGAGTCAAATCCTTGCAACAAATTTTCTATTTTCATGGGATCTATTCCCTTGAATTAATGACATTTCTATTTTTAGTAAAATGTTAGTTGAAGGCCCAGCTGTGATGGGTCATCCTAAAGAACTTATAAATAGTTAGGTTTATGGAGTCATTGGAGAGATATATAGATCATGTTTTGGTGAAGTTGCTCTTCAATCTTGGAAGAGTGCTTTAGAGATTTAAAATCTTTTAATTATATTCAAAGTGATATCTTGCCTTGAAGAACCTAATTTATTGTGCTAAATGGTTGATTGGTATATGATTTTTAAATGTATGATTCCTTAGTATAGATGATTATCTTTCCTTTATTTCAGATTATCTTGTTCATGTTATGGAAAAGTGATATAACCATCTTTTATGTCAATTGTGGAAAGAGTTTTTTCCTTTTGTTATTAACATTTATGTTATTGTAGACATGATCAATGAAATGAATGTTTGACATGTGCATGTTTTTTATCCTCATGGTTAGTTAATTGTGTGTTTAATCAAATTTGGTCTCTTTATTTTGTATGATTCAAGTTTTGACATAGGAATGTATGCTTCTTTTTGGTATTTTATATCCTTTCTAAGTTGCAATAGGTGAAGGTGATTAATGGTGTAAGTATCTTATTCAAATAAACCCTTCTTGAAATTAAATAACCCTTTATTTGGTGCATCTCCATCCCTAGTATAGTTTCCTTTTTTTGTAAAACTCTTTCCTAAACCCATGGAAATGTTATCCTAGGATTAGATAGAAATTTTATTGCACTAGGAGTATTACAACACTCATTTTAGAAAATGAATCGGCCTTCTTCGAGGTTCACTTCGAGCCCAAGTCGCATAGCTTGAGAAATGATCCCATGTGTCCCAATCACACCAAATGTCCTACTTAAAGTCTAGCTATTAGAGGGTGCAAAGTGATTTTGTGAAAACATGTAAAATGTTATCTGATGATAGTGAAGGGTAATGGCCCTCCACCTAATATCCAAGAGGATAGAGGCATGTGACGATGCTCTAAGATCAGTGGTATATGAGAGAAATGGTGGATACATGAAGGATACGTAGGTGGTGAAGGAGGTGGTGAACACCTATGTGAAGGGGCTACATGAGTAGGTGACTTATGCCTACAAGGTTGGCTAATAGACCAATGGGGATGATAAAGTCATGATGTAGATCATGTGTGAAAGGAGAGCTAGGTGCAGAGGTGGCTTTAGATTTGAGAGGCATAGGAAGCCTAGATGCCATGGCTGGTACATATATATCAACAAGGTTGGTCCGAGGTAATGGTGTGCGTGGTGGAATACCTTTGATGGTGAAAACTTATTTTTGTGGATGAACTTGAGACACAAATGATGCATGGAAGGGATGGCTTGGGAAGCACGGAGCTAAGAGATACCTAAGAGCATGTCACAACCTTTGATTAAAGATGTAACAATGAATGGTACAAGCATGGTAAGGGGCCCAAATGTAATGGGAATCTTTATATAGCCAAAATAATTAAGAACTAGAAATGTGATAAGAGGCATTGTACATTTAATAACTAGGAGGAGTGCTATGGAGCATACATTAGTAGGAGCCAATGGATAGATCATAGTATTGTTGATGGTATATAAACCAATAGAATCATTGATATGCAAGGAATTAGAAGAGAATGTAGCGTGATAATCATGATCTAAGAAGGTGATGAATGACATTGGTGCATAAAAAATAACAACAAGGAAATCAAGGGGTCTCGATGAAGGATGAAGAACAAAACAATATGTACGATTGGCGGAAGAATCGATAACTTGCTTTTCATGTTGTGGTGAAGGGTCATTAAACATTTTTATCTTTTGAATATCATTGACCTGTTTAGAAGTAGAGGGATCAGGGAGGTTAATTGCATTGTTATCAATAATATCTTGAATAATATGTTTGATTTTAAAGAAACAATAAGTAGATTTCCAACACATTGGTGATAATCACATCTTGCATTTTCATCATGAATTTACGGCCATGGGGAGCGTCTGATTAAGATTGAGTGGCGTTAGAAGAGTGATAAGATTACTTTCGATAAGTTGCAGTAACAAAAACCAAGGTTCATAGGGTAATTTAGTAAAATTACACTTTGGAGGTTGCAATTTGAGTTTTTAGGTGTAGAAAAAATATTAACAACAGCCTAAAATTTATTTGAGATTAAGATATGTTTGAAAGGATATTTATCTTTAAATCGATTAGATGATGGGTATGAAGCTATATCATAGTATTTCATGTTTCCCATAAAAAAATTCCTTCACGTAATTTGATTTTATGGAATAATTGATCAAAGGAGGGAGAGGAATAAAATATAACACTCTCTTGTAGTGGAGATAAGAGACTTTGAATAAAAATATCTTGTAATTCAAAATCAGCTAGTACATTAGTCATCTTAGAAAGGTTTTTCTTATAACGTAAAAATTGTCAACTAGACGCTCGTTAGAACCTTGTTTTATTTGAGAAACTTGTGCATAAGAAATATTGGTGCTGATATTCATAGAAAAGTGAGAAATGAAAGCATCAGCTAAGTGTGTAAAATAAGTCACCTTTGAATGAACATGTAGATCATATAACCAATGCATAGTGTAGTGTTACAAACTCTTAGGAAATAGCTTGGCTAGTAATGTATGTTCATCCGCATAGTCAAGATATGCCACATGGAAAGATCAGAGATGATCTTAAGGGTCATTATGGCCATTAAATGTGGAAAGAATAGGTATAAATAAGTTAGGAGGAAGTGGGTAATCAAAATTGGTGGGTGAAAAAGAGGTGTGAGGGAGTAATGAGGAATTAAGAGATGGAGAGGAATGTGAAGTACCTTGCTAGAGTTGACATATTTGAATTTTCAGATCCTGACATAAAGAAGCTAGGTCATGAGTGCCTGAAGAGGAACCAAGTTGTGTATTAGAAGTATTGGGAGTAATGAGGGGAGCAATAGTTGTAGCAATGGAAGTGGGAATGTTTAGGGGTTATGTAGAGGTAATGGGAACCGAGGAGGAACCTATAAGAGGGATAAAAGTAGCATCTTGATAATTTTTAATAGAAATTAAAGAATTGAGAACATGCAGAATATGTAAATGGTTGGTGTGTAATGCTTGATGGAAATTGGTGAGCTTATTTTGTTTTTAGTGATCAATGTTTTGCCTTATCATCATATGAGTGTTCACTACCATAAGCTTCAATGTTTCCAAGAGGGACATTGTTTTAGTTAAGCAAGGGGTTGGAAGATTCATCCATTGATTAAGATGATTTACAAAACATGGAGGAAGCTCAATGTACTCAATGGTACAAAAATGTCTGCTACAAGTGATGGGCACAAGAAAAAGACCTTGAGGGAAGGTAGGGTTCCAACGAGTTGGGTTCACCAAATGATTTAATATAAATAGGATTAAATCTAAGTACAAAGTAACTACTATAAATAATGATGTAAAAGTACTAATATAAAATAAGAAATAAGCAAACAAGCATGTATAATGTAGAAACCTAAGAAAAAAAGGAGATAGGAAGACTTAGTTGATTTATGAGAAAACTAGTAGTGATCGGGGAAGGTAAATAGCTGAAATAGACTATAAGCAATGTCGTTGAAGGCTGGATAGAGGTTCTAGAACTCAAAGCAGTGTAAGGCGGGAATGCCTAGGCATTGGCAACTAAATTTGGGTGTTTTTGGCCAAGAAAATACTTAGGTTCTAATACCTTACGTGCCGAAAGTGGTTCCATGTTGATTCTTGTTTGTCGATTGAGATTTTCTCCTTAATAGCCAAATGTACATGTAACCTATAGAACAAAATGTGTGTACTGCACGTCCACAAACCGTGCATCGAATCTAATCAAAATATGCATAATGTGGAGTTAGTTTGACCCCGATGGTCACTCGAAGAGTGACATTACAATCAATTTCTGCACTACATCTCAAACTCTATGCTATGTAGTTATGTGTGTAAGTGTGAGTAATGATGCCCTTATGCAAGTTTCACTAAGAGAGCGGGCTAGATCGGAATTCTCCAATGATGCAAATGTGTGGAATGGAATATAATAGAGGTCCCCTCATATGTTTGTGTATGCAAAGTGTTGCAGCCCTTGTTCCTTGAGTGAGTGTCTTTGGATGGATGCTTTTTGTGCTATTTGTGCCTTTTGGATGCAATCATAGGTGATGGTAAGTAATGTTAGTGTTTAGTCCTTGATTTTGAAGAAGTGACTAATAATATATGATTCCCTTGTTTTAATTTTGTAATTTAAAATTGGAAGGATGACCTATAAGTGAAAAATATGCCCAAAATATAAAAGAGACCCAAAATGAGCAAGTAAATATGAGAGAGCCTCGGGAATGCCCAAGAGGGACAAGAGCACCTAGGAGCTAGTGTCATAACTTGGGGATAATTTCTAAGGCTATAAAATATAAATTAGTTAAGTTTTGATTGGAATGTAATATGTGTAAGACTAGAAAGAGTACAAAAGATAAAGCAAAGAGGCCAAAAATAGTTGTCAACCACTAGTTTTCTTGCTTATGACTCATGTATACATTATTATATTTTAGGACTTAGAAATGTACCCAAGTGCATGGTTTTGTGTCTATAAAGGATGTAAAAAATGTACACTATCATCTAAATCACTTTCCATATATATTTAATAAATATTAATAACATTTATCAATTTATGTAATCAAATGCTTATGCTTAATAAAAATGAACTTCTTTAGGGTTTTTATAAGACCTAGTGGGCCTAAATTGAAAAAAAAAAAAAAATCTTATACAACAATTAATAACTTAAAAAATGTTTCAAATATAGGAATATGGAATTATGTATTTCTCCACTTAAAAATATCTATTCCCTCCACTTAATACAAGAACATTTCATTCACCCTTAGTTTATTCCACCAAGACTCTAATTGAGCCAAATCTCTTTTCCCTACTTTTATGGATTGATTACAATAAATATGTACTAGTTTTATAAATTCAACACAATATGCATGCCATCCTTTTAATTAAACACAATATGTATTCCATGGTTTTCTCACTTTTCCATAATATTTATGTATTTTTTTCCAAAATAAACATAATACATTCTAAAATAAACTTTGTACATATAAATACATTTTTTAAAACTCTAAAGAACTTTTAACTATTGTCTCCAACTTAAAATGTGATTTTAGTAAAGGAATTTATGTTAAAAAATAAGACATGTTACATATGGAACCAAAGTCCCCATTATAAATACCCCAACATCACCTTTAAACATAAAAAAAAATTGTACTTTCAATCACACATTAAAGTAATAATTTATGTCACTATTGATATACCCGATGTCATGTGGGTTATAGTTAGTGGCATTAAATATGCCATAATGTTACCCTTTTTAGTTCCTTTGAGTTTGTGAATTTAAATCCAACTTTAGGATGCAAAATTTAACAATGAAAACTTTAAGGTGACTTGGAGGTGACTTTAGGCTATGAATTTTATTAGTCCAAGTGTTGTAATTATCCACGGAAAACCAATTCTAAAAATTTCCCATATATCATGGATAAGGGATTGGTTCTTGGTATGATGTTGTGAGGTGTTTAAGGGGATAGAAATATATAAAGTACTATATTTATATAGCCTTTAAAGGGATTTGAGGAGACAAATTTACTTCTTCCGTATTTTTGGACTTAGTGAAGGGTAAATGAAAAAAAAAGATTATGGGAATTTTAGTATCATTTTTTTTTCACAAATTGCTTATGCATTTTGTAAAACATTGTTTGAACCTATTTTAAATAGGTTCAACATGTAAAATCCAAAATTGTGTATTCCCTATGTAATATAAAAGGTACATGCCCTATATAATGCATAATATGTATGTCCATTGTAATCCATTAAATAAGAAAAATTAATTTTACAAAGGGTGTACACCCTATTCCTCCTCCCAAACATCCTTGGGTTTTGGATTTGGGATATAAACCTAATACTTGGACATGCACTAGACTAGACAACATGAATTTTATATATTTTATAATTCTTATTCACCTTTGTGGACACAAATAATTAGTTAAATTAATTTAATTTCAAAAAATATATATGGTTATGTTGAGGGGAGAATGTTACTTTCATAAATATCTATTTTTAAACATTACATTATTATTTTTAGTTATTACTTTATTTATATATAGCATAAATCATTTTTGATAAATGATTTGAGGTGTTCTATTAAATTCCTCACCCATGAAAGTACAAAATAAGTACATATAATCCATAGATGAAGAAGAGAGAAGAATATGAGAGAAGATTTCCTAATGTTGTTGAAGGAAGGAAGATCAAAAAGGAAGAGTAAGAAGCATAGATCATTCCACATATAGACACTAAGGTGGATCAATAAGTATTACAAAAAAAATAGTACAAGAACATCTCATATATACAAAAAAAAAAAGGAGTTTACAAAAATATCCCACATTAAAAACATAACCCCCTAAGCCTAATTTGGGGAATCTTATATGAATTTATAGGTTGGTGTTGAAGGTGGTATGGAATAATTGGAGATGATTCCTTCCTTATATTCTAGAAACACCAAGAAGTTCCTACGTGCACCCATCATGAATGAAGCATTGTGTGCCAAATTGGACATCCCCATTTTACAAAGATCATGGAGGAACCACATTTTCTGCTAGTATGACTTCAGGATGCATGTTTTCCTTCATAGAAGCCATCCATTCATGTCTAAGGGATACCGTTGAAGAATAGTTGTTATTACCTAGGTTTGACATCCCCCAATTTTGAATATTTTTATACTTTTAGATTGTAAGGAGACACACTTTTTCCACAAGGACTTCTCTTTTCCTTCCTCACCAATGGGGGATACACACCAAATCTTTAAAATAGAAAAATATTTCAATTTTGAGGATGTGGAGGGTTGTTTAGGACCCCGGGAATTAATTACCTCATCTATTTTGTCATCGAGACAAAATATAATTTCTCATCGAGAACATGGAAGTTGAGTTTTGGCCTAAAAAATTCCCATTTTGTTTTCAATTCCTCCTCCAAAATCTTATGATTAGGGTGAAATAAATTATGAATAATTACTTGAAACATATAGAAAGAAGGAAAACAAGTTTCATGTGGTGATAAAAATTTGTTAGATTTTTTAAACCATCATTTCCTCCTCCTTGAATTAATCATTAAAATCAACATGGTTTAAAATTCCAAGGTATTGTGGATAAAATCATTTCCATGATTTGTCGACTCAAAATAAGGTAATTGGGAGGGGGTTCATATAAATTTCTAAAAATTATTGCATGTCTAGGGGAGGTTTTAAGGGTCATTGAAGTGGAAAGTGAGAAGGAAAAGAGTATAGGGAAGATTTTGGAATGACACCCATAGGAATGTAAGTAGAGATATATACCGCAACTCAAAATGGAAGGAACAAGGTTGAAATGACAAGAAGAGAATCTAAAGATCAAATGGGATCTACAAGTAAGAAAGAAAACATAATATAAAGGTCATAGAAAGGGCACGTGAGAAGAAGATAAGAATACAAGAAATTTGTGTCATGATTGATTATTAAGTGGCTTGATTGATGCCTTTCATTGATATAATATTGTGGATCCCTAACTAATCCATTGTATCTATTTTATGTACAAGGGATAAAGAGGGTGAATTTTTCCATAGTTGGCTAGAAATTCAGCTAATACACTAGAAGATATTCAATTCTATTTAATTTCTATTTGACCAAACCATTCTAGTGTCTTATAACATAGGCCTATGATGTAATGAGCTTCAATATGTGGCGTTTCTATTTTTAATACATTGATTATAATCTCACAATCCTCTTCATTTTGAAGGAGTTTACAGTTCATATCTTTCACCAATCGGAGGTCTTTAACTACATAAATATATTATTCTTAATTGTTATGGCCTTTGGTATATGAAAGCTGAACATGCCATTATTACATTACCTTTAGATTCCCTAATGATACCACCAAAAATTAAAAACTAATTGGTTACCTTTTATTTCTCCATCCACATTAAATTTGATCCAATTTAGAGGGGGAGCCATTGATGTAGTCAAAATTCAATCAAACTCAATTCACAATGTTAGAGCTGATGCACTAGTCAAACTCTACCCTTTAAGCCTTAGACAAGTTACGTATTCTTATACACAAGGCTCCAAAACTATGCAATCTCTTGAAATTTTATCTCATTCTACTAAACCAACCTTCTCAACATGTTCTTAGCCCCTTACTCATGCCAATTTAGCCTTGAAATGGATCAAAACAACTATAAAGTACAATTGGACTTACCTTTTGTAAAACTACCTTGCAAGGCTTCTTAAGTCACATGTCATTATCACATTCAAGGTTAGAAACAATAATGGAAATACAAAACCAACTAGTTCCACCTTATAGTACCCTTTAAAGTGCTTAAGGTGTGTGTCAATTTTTAGGGTCTCACTCACAAGCCTCTTCCTTGAAATCCACTTCCTTCTCTATTAGTTTGCAACTTTCCTACCAACCCTGTGCATATACACTGTCAAGTATATTTTCCCATCCTTGAGATTCCCAAACATGAAAAAATAAATTTGAGCACCCATTACTACATTTATTCTACCCAAGAAGTTTCAATATGTAACTCTAAATTTCTAGCATACTTCCTTTGTTAGGTTTCTTCTACAGATTAGGCCTTTAGCATAGTCCTTCCACATTATAGATGAATATCATAATTATCTCTCTTTTCCACTCAATAATTTCCATAATTATTGTAAAATATGTTAGGAGATATTTTCAACAAGATTTAGTCCATATATTGGGTTTTCATTCATTGGTTCAAGGCTTGAACTACATACCCTAGATCTATTCCTCCTTATATCCTCTTGACCATTTTGAATATTGTTATACACTAGAACTTCTTAAAGAATGATAGAGCTCTGCACCTTCATGAGAATGAATCAAGAAAGGCTTATAATTATATCCTTCAAATTTTAAGTGTTGGAACCAAATCTTGATCATTAAACTTCTCCTTGCATTCTAAACCCTAGTTCACAAAAGTACTTCTACGGGACTATAGAACTTCTTAGGAACTGTGATCATAATACTTCACTTCCCACATCTCAAGGTGATTTCATAGGATTATAATAATCACTGAGACATAATATTGATAGAATAAAACAATTTCTTTCTCTTATAGGCCTTTAATCAAATGAAGATGTTGTATTTAATGCTCTCAATGAGCACCTACATGTCTCTTTATAATTTGGTACAAAAAGGAGAGTTTACTGAGGCTTTAAGCCCTATTTCTTCACAATATGGACTCTAAAAGAAATGTGTGGGGTTATGTTCAAATATCATTCTTCTAGTTACATGTAAATATATTCAAACTTTCTCCGATTATAAACCCCAAAGGAGGGTTTGAACCTACACTCGATATCTACTCTTTCCTCAATTATTGTATGAATTCTTTGTCAAAGCCTAAAACTTCTCCTAGAGGTCTAAATGACCATTCAATTTATGAATTAATTATCAGTGAGAACTCTAATAGTTGTACTTTAAAAAATTATATCAAATTCTCATACTCTACCCTTAAGAACTAGTTTCCTTAGTTTTCGTGGTCACTAAGTCAAAAGAATAATCTTCATTAAATCAAGAATAGACAGGGCTTGAAGAAATAACTTCTTTAGTGTAGTCTGGTTGTGAGTAGGATGTTGTTTTGTTGCTGCTAGTTTGTTGTTTAACTATTGTTTCTTAGCAGTTTTATTCCTAGTTTGATTCTTCTTAGTAGTTCCTTTTTTGGCTATTGTTTGGCTTGATGAATTATCTGGATTCTGATCCTTTTTTTGGATTCTTACTCGTGTATATCTGGCTTTTGAGCCTTTTGTATCAGGGTATAGTCCCTTCAAAACTATTTTCCTTTAATAAAAATGTTTCCCCTTGTTTAATAAGGTTTGAACACATTATAATCTCAACCATTTCTTGCTCACTCGTACCTCCATCCATGGTTCATATTCATTCTTCCTTCACCTTTCAACTTTGATTACTTGAACTCCCTCACAGTTCACAAGAGATAACCACACTCACAAGAACAAAATGAAAACAATCATGCATGCACAATATTATAGAAATATCTCAGTCTTCATATCACCTTTTTAGATCTCTTTTAATATTACTCAAACTGTACAAAAAAATAGTATGAAGCAACAAAAATGAAAATAGAGTACACCTAATACAAAATTTATTTATAAACAAAATGTCTTCCTATTTCTTGATCCCTTGAAGCTTCTTACACATATTCTTTGAATGGAATGATGGAAGTGGTTACAAAATAGGTTAAATATTCTTCCTTTTTCCTTCCTAACTAAATCTTGGCCCTTTAGGCCCTTCATGTGACCTATTTACCTTTATTATCACCTCATAAGACTTCCACCAAACCTAGGACCTTAGAATTGAACATTACATTGCAACCTTGACTTCATCAACCTCCTAGAACTAAATTAAATCTTGTTAAATATCAAAACATATTAAATGCTCCAAGGAAGACACCCAAATGTTAAAACAAGTTCAAAAATTCCCTCAAATTCAAATCGTCATTCTTGGAGGGAAATGACAATATTTGAATTTTTGAAGAACTTAACACATTCTCACACCTATAAATGACTCCTAATAGACCCCTAAACATTCCAAAATCCTAATCAAGTCAAAATTGACATGAGAGTGAAAATTTAAATAATGGAAGTAATGCTCTACATCATCCATCCATTTGGGATTGGTGTTTAGTAAGGGGTTTTGTGAGTAAGTTAAAGTATTGGAATGATTCCATATAATAAGAGATTTTTTTGTTTTATCTCTGGATTACCCTTTGTATTGGATTTTTTTTGAGTGGAGATTATAATTGACCCATTAAAAATATAGAGCCTCTAACCAATGTGTGTGTGTGCGTGTGTGTGTGTCTATATATATCCCATGTCATTGCCTACCATTAAAAGATTGTTGTATTCCTTTCCATCCATATGTTCCATATAATCAATGATGGAATTGATTCCAAAAAGGGGTGAGGATGGATCTTCATAAGGTTAACTGAAAATAGAGTTTTTATCACCCAACATTGATTTTTAGATGTGAAGGGACTATGCGTACTATTTGGTTTATAGATTCTATCACTTTCTTGAAAAAATACATCTTTTAGGACCATAGAAACCTTATTTGATGATTTTCTCAAACCTTAACATAATTTTAAGTGAAACCATCCAAATGAATGGACCTATTTTAGGAAATATGCATATTCCCATACAACTTGTAGCCAACCATTTATTAGATAGTTGGACCATGGTTTGCAAGGTCAATCGATGATAACATATACTAACATCATAAATTCTGAGTAAGAGCCATTCCATATTAATGTATCATGTTTCTCCCCTTTGGTGGGCATATTTGGGAAAGGATGTTAGAAATGAGGGAACTCTACAAATGATTTTCATTTCGTATGGACCGGTCTTTCCACTTGAGAGTGTGATAGTTAAGATCATCTCTGATGACATAGTTTGATAATTAGATACCCCATCATTCCTTTGAAATTTATTGGATGTCATTGAGAGAGATTATTGAATCCAAGTGGGGAAATACTAACCATGAGTCATAACAAAAATTTATCTTTGTGCAGAGCCTATCATCCATGTTAAATTCTACTTAATGGACCACATGCATGAGCTTAGAAAATTTCAAATGGTTGAGCCACTTGAGGGGTCAAGAATGGAGAATATTCTTTCGAAATCATGGAGTCCAAATATTTGGCTTATATTATTTTACTCCAAATTTGATCCATGTTGGATTATGCTTACCACAAGATGTTGACTCCCAATACAACATGGTGCCTTCCCAGATCTGATAAATTTACTCTTCCAAATTGTTTTGGAAAGAACAATTTTTCCATTTGAGGATATGAAATTTTTATACTCCAATGTGCCTTGCCAAATTAACTTCTTTGAAATATTATCGGTAACTTGAGGACACCCGTGGGTAGTTTCAAAACTGAGACTAAGTATGTGGGAAGAGCTTACAACAATATTTTTATCAAAATAAGTTTTCTTGCCAAGGAAAGCCATTTTGTTTTCTAGGTGGTAAGTCTGCTATCCGACTTCAAAATCTGATTTTTCTAGGGTTTTTCTCATTTCCTTGATGAATAGAGGAAAACCAAGGTATTTTCGAGGCATATTACCAAATTTGATGCCTTAACATTAGATATTTCTTGTTGGAGTTGATAAAAGGAATTGAAGAAAGAACTTATGATTTTTATAGCTGATTTCTTGGCTTGATACATCCACATATATTTTTAGTAGGAGATTCCACATTAAATTTTATCTTGCTATAATAATTGTATCATCTATTAGTAAAGAATGGGATATGGACAGGGCTTCTTAGGTATTTTCATGCCTTCAAGTCATTCTTCATCTAAAAATTTCTTGAAAGTGAAGCTAATAGTTTTCATCATGATTATAAAAATGAAAAGGAGATTGTGGGTCCCCTTCTCATATGCCTCTAGCTATTCCAAAGAAGGAAACCGACATTCCATTGATGAATACATAAATGTGAGATGAATAGATACAATTTGCAACCCAATTACACCATCTTTGAGAGAATCCTTTTCTTGAGGAGAACCTTCCCAAGAAACCCAATTGCTTTTATAATAAGCTTTTGAAACATCAAGGCTCGTCATCATTCCTTTTGAGTTTGAAATAGAGAGATAATAAATTACCTCATATGCAATAATAACCTTATCAAGAATTGATTTACGTTCCATAAATCGACCTTGTTCTTTTGAAATTATATCAAGTAGGGTTTCTTTGAGTCTCATAGCCATTACTTTGATGCTAATTTTGTAATTTTTGTTTCAAAGTGAGATTGGTATGAGGTCAAATAAGGATATATATGAATCTATTTTGGGGATGAGAGAGATGAAAGTACAATTAGAATCTTATAAGATTCTTCCACAACTGCAAGCCTCATTCACTACTACCACACTTTATAATTTTTATAGGTTCTATAATTTTTAGGAGAATAGGTTTGGGAAACCTTATGGCCCCAGTGCTTTATCCCCATTCACTTAAAAACACCTTACATGAATATCACCCTCATCAAAAATGGAGCCATTATCCGATCATTATGAGATTATGAAACCAAATATGGTATCACTTGGAGGAAATCTAATACGGGAGGATCTCTCCTAGGTGCCAATTTTGGGCTATAGGACTAAAAATTACATGATTGAAGGGTTCTTGACATGAGAAAATAGCTAATTTTACAAGCTTAAGAGGGATTGTCTTGAGTTTTTTTATCATTCTATCCTAGATATTGGATTGAGTGTGATTGATGCTATGCATCAAACTCACCCATGTCAGATTATTTGATTAGTATATTATCAATAAGTAGATTCGGGAAGAAAAATGTTGCTTTGGCCTAGATCTCCACTATGTTATATAGAGTTAAATTATTTTCCTTTTATATTTTAGTGGTATTATTGGATTTTCTTATTCTAACCATAGAGAAGTAAAATAATTTGTTGTTATGATTACCTTCTTCAACCTAGATTTCCCTAAAATTTTAACGCCAATGTTCCTCTTTCTTGGCATTTATCTTGGAGAAAGGATAATAAAGATTGCTCATGTTGAAGTACTAGATAAGAAATACCATTTAATTTTTTTATTTTTCTAACGTTTCTAGATCATTCTCAAGTTTGAAGTTTTTAAAAGTGTTATGGCTTGAATATTTAATACAATTCTTCAAAAATAAAAGCTTTGACATGAATTTGAATTATTTGAATCCTTTAATCCCTTGGGGGTTTGCCACATCTCGCTCCACCAATTCGGGAAATTTTTATCCCTTGACCACATATTTTAATATTTGAATCAAAATTGTAGACACTAAATCATGCAATTTGGGTACATTTCTAGGTCCTGATCACATACCACTATTCATATGTTTCTAAGTGATAAAAGTACTAATTGACCACTATTTTTGTCACCTTTTCTTTCTTTATGGTTTCCTTCTTGATCTTACACACCTTCTTACCCAGTCTAACTTTTGACACTTTAGTTTTTTTGAGTCTCAACACCATCACCCAGCTAGGATGCCAGCACCTAGGCACCCCCATCCCCTCTGGGCACCCCCAACCTCTTTGTATCTTGCTCACATCTTTTGGGTTTTTTCTAGTTGTTGGGCATATTATTTTATTGGTTGTTGACCTTTTAGTGGTTAATTACAAAATTCAAACAAGGGAATAAAATAAATACAAAGGTATGTGACCATAATACAAGATCAAACACTAAGCATTATCTATCACCACCTAAGGTTGCATTCAAAGGCCATTACAAGAGCATCAAAGCATCTAGCTAGAATTAATTCAAGGGAAAAAGGATTGCATTCTTCGCATACACTTCATAGGAGGGTAAGTTCATTTTTCCATGCACATATCTATATACATCCTTTACATCTAGCTATTTCTCGTTATTCAAGTGCTTCTACCATAAGATCTACCTAGGGCACGATTCTACACACACACACACACATAGAACCACATGGAGTCTAAAATGTAGTACAACACCCAAATTATAAGTTCACTTAGTTGGTTGATCGTCGAGGGTTAGTCCAACTCCCCATTTGCATATTTTTCTTTTTATGATTTGATGTGTTTTAGGGTTTTGTAGTTTCTCTTTATATTTGCAGCTACAAGAGAATCTTGCAGGCTTAGTGTGATATACATGATCAACAATGAAGGGAAGCAACATAGAAATGACACAAAAGAAATCAATTTCTAACCATTTTTGTAGTCATATGCATCCATCCGTGGTTTATAGTTCCTAGGCGCCCTAGTCCCAAGTATTTTGATGCTTGCACAATTTTATGGGCTCGGTTGTGATAGTCTTCCTTCATGTTCCATCAATTTTATACATCGACACAACATCAAAATTATTACAAAATCATCTAATTATTTTATCCTTTCTCTTACACTTAGGGTTTCAAATTTATTATCTTACTTATTTGGGTCAAATTTTTACTTTATTGTTATATCATTACATTATAACTTAATTAAAATTAAAATTTTATATTTCTATATTTTTTTAAATCATTTAGTGAACCCCACTCATGATAGGTATTTCAGATCCTTCTTTGGCATACCATCTTCTCTATCATGTCTCCTAAGGTTCGTCAAATCTCTTTGTCTCAATTAATTCAACTGCATACACCTTGTAAAGAGATTCTTTAAAAATCTCTGGACACCATGTATCTTCCTAGAGATATGACACCCAATGAAATTAGTGTTATCTCTAATCATCTTTGTGATGAATCTCTTGGTTATAATTCCAATCAATCTATTTGTAAATCCATTCAAGCTCTTCATTATTTATTTCAAGATAAATTTCAGGCTATGGAATCCAACATTACATCCCTAAAATCGAGATCCAACTCCTTAAGGATGTTTCTCAACCTCAGGCTCATTATTATTACACATCTCATCCTCATTATACTTCTTCTACATGTACTTATATTAGTGAACTCTAAGTTTTACCGCTCTCTGTGCCTCTAAAATTTGTGCTCAATACTAAGCAACAAGAAATTCTTTTGCACCTCATAGCTCATCAATTGATCATTTTCCAATGACTCATTCCTATCCTCTCGTATCAGATCATCAAATACCAAGGTCTCCCATTTTTCACTTATCATCGAATCAATGGACATAATGAAAATGATTGCTATGATTTACAACGAATAATCAAGAATCTTGAGCATTAAGGTTTTATCTCATTCGCTTCACGATACTACATTACACATTCATATCTAATTGTTACATCCCATTGGGTTCCTAAATCTGATTCATCTATGTCTAATGACCATCATGCTATCACTTCTCATGTTCCTTCTTTGGTCACTCAACCGTTTCCTATCCAATACACTCAAGTTACGCAACCACTTGTCAAAATTAGTATCACTCCACTTTCTCTCAAGTCATTTATGTCACTATCAATTCAACCTAATAAAAATCCTCTAAAAATTAGTTCAACACCTCCTCTTATTGAGCCTATTACAGTGTTACCCAATAATATACAAATTCAACAGCACATCTTTTTTTCAAAGAAACACTTCCTTATTTTGATCCTCAAGACCCATTTCAAACTCTGTCACCATGTGGTGGTCCTATTGTTGCTTTTACCTACCATTGTGTTGGCCCTCTCTCTTCTCGGAGAAATATTCGGTGTGAATATTCATATCTTCTCTTTTGGTGGTTGTATTAAATACCCATGTCCTATCACTAAGAGAACTCCATATTTTCATTGCTCTTTTATATGAGAATGTGTACACAAAATATTATGAAAAATAAAATCTCGAAAAACTTTCTAAATTTTTATCCAATTTGTTTCGGGATTTTGACTTAACAAATTTTAATACACTAAAAACCCTTTCATCTTTCATTGAGCCCAATATAATTTTTTTAACATCATTCACATAATTGTAAATATTTAATAATAGTTTCCTACATGATTTTAATAGGATACATATTTTTCCATAGATGTGTAATAACACCTTTTTCTAATGGTTCAATTACACAATTATATTGATCAATCATTATGAGCATGAAACAAGATGACCTGAAAAATCAGTAATTCATTCTATATAATACCTTTAATTTCAAATCCTTGGAACTCTACAGATTTACTAAAATTCTTAATGAGAGTTTCCATAAATTTGTAAAATAAATTTCTTATGCCTTCTTTACCTCTATCAGGATTCCAAAAATTAGGATACACCATTGTCATGGCCTTCAAGCAGGTCATCCCTTTTAAAATGTTCTTTGATCTCATGGGATAAGCTTTATGAAATTTTTCTTAATTTTATTCATGTGTCATATATAACCTTTTCATATAAATTGCGTGTTACAGGTACTTCTTTAAGATTTTCTACTATGATATCTTTACTTGTTTGGAATGTGTGCATTGAAATATCCATCCCTTTAATAACGATACAAATATGGTCATTGATATTAGATTTCAAATAGCTTTTCGGATCCTTTATATTTTTTAAATTTTGCAACTACTAAAAATTGGTCCTTTAAATTTTTTTGAGTTGTATAACATATTAAGAGATAGACATACATGCTTTCTCAACCTCATGAAGTTAGAAATATATATGGATCTTTCTTGAGCATGTTTAATTAAGCAATTGATTTCCTTCAACATAGGGAGAATATTTCATAGTGTTAATTATGTTTCCAAATATTTTAAATGGTATAACAAAAATTTTCCTTTGTCAACTTCCCAATGGTATTTAAACATGAAAACCTGCTAAAGATGAATATTCTTTAAAAAGTTTACATGCAAGATCAGACATGGAAATTCATCTTGTATTAACATATTAAAGCTCCAATTAAAAATTTATAAAACTCTAGAAAATACTTTTGGACTACTTACCATGTAAGCGTGTAAGTCACAGATGAGCCCCTCCACTTTAGTGACATTTACAAATGTGCTAACAATTTTGTATGCAAGGTTCATTTTATGAGCCGTGCATTGAATTGGAATCATATATTGGTCATTTTTATTGTTACGTAAACACAACTTCCAATTCTATGACCCTACATTAATAATGCACTATCAGTACCAACACACACCAACTTAGTAGCAATTGCATAGTCATCCATCCCGAGATAAATTCCACAAATTAGAAATACTCTATTCATAAAGGTTTTCAACATTATGGTTTTCAACCATTTTATTAATAATTAACAAATGAGTTTTACTTGAATTATTCTCAAAAGTGTAGACATGCATACAAACCCATGATGTGTTGTTAGTTCTTGTGACTTCGTCGATGGACAATGAGATAAACATTGTTTTTAACTTTTTCTTTCAAATCTTCCATTTAAATTTTTGTTAGACACTTTGCCATTTCCCAAGCACTGCTCTCCGAACAATGTGATTGTGGAATGTTGAGAAACCCATTATATTGAAACAAAACCTTATAATATATAAAAAATTTGGAATATAGTAGAGAAATGTAGATTTTTGGCTTGTAGATTGGTATTCATAACTTTTCAAAATTGTGCATTAATTGTTCCCCCTTTCTTAAAAAGTTGTTATTGATGTTTCTGCTCATTTTCATACTTGGATACATGTCTTACATGCAAGCAATATTTTGTAGTTTTCCATTTATGTGTCTTTATTTTTTTCAAATTTTTGTGTGACTATCACATACTTTACTCGGTGTTTCTCAATTGTGTCCAACTTCAATTGTAATTTGTTTTCTTTTTTAGTTTCCAACTACATGATTGTACATATACATTATATTGTTATATCATTACCATTCTTTACCTATATAGGTTCAATGAATGGATATTTAGATTCCCAATATACCTTAAATGACCTCCCAATTGTCCAACTAGTTTTCTTCCTTCACATAAATTTTTTTAGAATTTTCAACTTGAGTCTCTATTTCATGAGATTGAGAATTGGAAATATCTTGTACTAGTTGAATCTCATCATTAGGAATGTCTTCCATTAGAGGAATTTTATAATGAGGATTATCTTCCAACTCTGGCATGTCATCATCAATAATATATTCATGTGTTGACATGTTATTCTTATTAACTATTCCATGTGGTGAGTGTGGTGACATGTTATTCTAATTAATTGTTCCATGTGGTGTGTCTGGTGACATGTTCTTCTCATTAATTGTTTCATGTGGAATACAATTATTAGTGAGGGTTTCTACATTCAAAAGGGACAAGGGTTTGATTGTGATCTTGAAACTTTAAATTAAACTAACAAATACATTAAAATAGTCTCTTACCTATGTTTGAAGTGGATGCAAGTTGTGTGTGTAATTTTTTTCATTTCCTGAAATAATTAAATATGTTTTTATTTCTTTTTAATTTATATGTCTTCTTCTTATTATTAACAAAGGCCATTTACCTAAGACCAATCCAAATTTAATTTAAGTATGTAATCATGGATGAGCCATATGTAAACAATAAAACTAGTTACATATCTGTACCACTTGTTACTAGATGGTAGCATAAATATATGCTATCGGTCGGTAGCTGGAATGTATGCTACTGGCTGGGAGCATAAATTTATGTTACCTTGTCATAAGCATACATTCATGCTACCGGACAGTAGCATATACACTACTTACAACCTTACAGGAAAGGTTGAAGCATATGTGTTATCGATCGGTAGCATATTTATAATCAATGGAATAGTTAGAATTTACATCACCTAGTGTCCTATTTACTATCGTACGGTAGTGATTTTTATAGATCATCAACACCCACACTAAAATCAGAATTACAAGTTGATGTTTAATATCAAAATCATAATTAGAATGTGTGTGTGTGTGTGTGCGTGCGTGCATGTGTGAATGTGGAAAATTTCTCTTTCGTGGTAAAGGAATTTTTAATATAAAAATTTGGTTATTAGTTTCAATTCATGGAAAATTGACCCAAAAAAATAACTTATACCCATAAAATTTATGTGAAATAACAAGCTTTCGACCCTTAAAATTTTACCAAAACCAAATTTCTAAATCCAGGATATTCATTAATTAACAAATATTTTCCACTAAAATTTTCCCTAATTTATCTCCATCCTACTAAATATATTACTACACATGCTTCTATTTATGGCTAATTATCTCCTCAACCTCCTACTAGGTATATTATTACACATACTTCTTCTAGTGGCTCTCTCTCTCCTCGGCCTCTTACTAGGGATCCTATTACACATACTTATTATAGTCTTTCTTTCCCTCTGAACCTTTTGTTAGGCCTTATATTTTAGATGCTTCTATTTTCAGTTATTTCCATCTTATGTCTCATGTGACTCATATTATGGTTTTTACACAAGTTATACAAGATTATCCTTATTCTACCATGACAAATTATCCTTATTCTACTATAACACACTTGAGGCATGAGCCTCCTTCACCTTATGGGTCTTCCTCCCTTCTTGATGATGCACTTAGTGGATAGATATTTTACTACCTCCTTTCCCATATATAGAAAAATTTAAAACTAAAAAATAAAATAATAACATAATACAAATACATTTAAACACAAAATATCATGACCTATATATGATTTGATTGGATAACTTGTTATTTTACATATGTTGTTTTTCATTCTAGTCTAATAGACAACATATATTCTATCTACTCTTTATGCACGTACATTTATAAGGTATATTGAGCTTCACGTAGGACACACAAGACTTGATACATGATGGGAGGTATCGATGTGATTCCTTCCAACTGAATTTGATCATCTACGGGCATCTCCTATACTATGCAAGTTCCTTTGATTCAATATAGTTACTTTTCACTTTCTCATTATTCTTAATTACTTATATTGTGTATATGTTATGTTTTGGATTAATAAAATAATACATGTGTCTTGTGCAATGCTAACCTATCTCACCCTATGTGTTTTTTCACTAATATTTTTATAATTGATTGTTAAATTACTTGTCATACTTGATTTATTAACTACTTTACTACTTATTATATGCAATTTGAGTTCCTTTATCACCTTGTAACACCATGGGTGTTCCATTTTTGTGGTTTTATTCCTCTATTATTTTTATGCAGCCACTTCTATGTATACGACTTATGTTCCCTTAGTATGATTGTCTTGCAACACCATGGTTTTCCCATGTTTACATATATATGCCTTGATATGACTCTTTTAAATACTATGGTTTAAGCTAGTTTGATTAGCTATTTCTTTTCCTTTATGCTTTTACTATTATCTAACACATGATTCCTATTACTACTCTTGCTTGTATCATGTTTCATGTTTTTTTCTTTGTGTGCAATTTTCTCTATTATGTGTTCCCAGTTTTTGAGGAATAGGATACTAATATTGTCCATTAGTATAGTCTTCTATGTGATCCAACATAGATTATAAAATATTTCTTACATGGGTACACATCATTTCTTTTATTAATGTTCTTAAATTATTTATCGCATGTGCCTAAAAATGGGGCACTCATTGGGGTATAATTCTACATCTACGGTTGAAGTGGAAGATTAAAAGACACATCCATAGGTTGTTATAGGTACAAATCCTCACAAATATGTATAGAGATAAAAAAGTGATAGAATTCATAGTGGTTTAGAACTTTCCACTAGAGAGATGAACATAGTATGGTTTGGCCCTTTACTAAATGTTTATTTCATTATGTGGAAAAATTCTTAGAAAATTTCAATAGTTTAAAATTCTTATAGATGTTTACACACTTCGAGATAGATTCAAATGTAAATTACATAGTTCATAGTATAATATAGGGGTATGATTACCTCACTCCTCCATTGCACTACTTCAAAGTACATCTATAGATATAATGTTTTGGGGCATGGACCTTCTTCTCTTTTACATTACTTAGTATCTTCGTAATTAGACTCAATTCTAAAACACATGGTGGGAGAATAGGTCATCCTTTCCTTTTTGAACTTGTGCAAAATTGAGCATTTAATCACGAAATTGTATGTTGAAGCAAGGTTTCTTGACTTGAGAAAGTAAACTAAAATTGTATGTTTTGACAAGATTATGAGTTTTTGTTGATTCTAACATTGAAGGATGGTTTTGTTTCAAGATGAATCTACATCATTTATGATGCAGGGGCATCATCACCAAGGCTATTTGATTCTTATAGTAATCAAATTTTTGTTTTGATAGGTCTTAGAGTTTTCCTAGGGGTCATTCAAGTTGGTCTCATAGGTCTAAGAGGTCAAAAATTCAAACTATGGAGTTTCCCTCCATTTTTCAAATTTAAATTTTGAATCTCTTCTTGAGCCAATTTTGGTCTTTTGGCTTGAAATAAGAGGTCTAAATCTTGTGTAAGGCCTCATTAGGGGATAATAAGGTTCATTAGGGTCTTGAAATCACATTAGGAAGTCATTTTAATTTGTAACTTAAATTTTTTAAGCTCATTTGGTAATGTAACCTCCAAGCATTTATAAGTGACCTAGAGATAGTTATAGACCAATAATTAAAATGGTGGAGGTATAAAATTCCATCTTGTAATTGTTTTTTCATTGATCAATCAAGAAACAATGAGTTTGGAGCTCCAAAAAGAAAGGTTTTGATTATTTTGTATGAATACACTGTGAAATTGGTCTATAAGTAACTTTATTTGCATGATGAACATTTAAAAAAGCATTCATTAGTACAGGTAGTTGAATGTCATTAAAATTATGTGAATTTATATTGATGATGAGTTTTTGTTGTTAAGGTTGTGAGTGAACATTGGATACTCAGATAAACTATAGCATAACAGTTGTGCAACCTCTAGTCCATATTTCAAGGAAAATGAGTCATATCTTGAAATGGGAGTGTTGTATTTATCCTGCATGATCAAGTAATGATGGGTAATTTGAGTTTTAGGATCCTCTAACTATGATATTTGAAGTTAGAATGTTGATTATTTAGAAATTGAAAAAACCCTGAACTATGTATATGTCAAACTTTGTGTTCTCACAACATAGTAGGATAATTTTGAGAGACAGACATGTGATGCTTGAGGAAAATGAATTTATTGGTAATTTTTTAAGCATATTAAAACCTCTACATATCCTCTTGAAGGGTTTTATCTTTAGGAAGCAAGAATTTTTAATTTAGTGAAGGAAACTATCCTCTCGAGTTATTGATTATGAACTAGGGTTTGGTTTTTAAGCACAATATGATGAATATGAGTTTGAAATCTAAAATAAAAAATTATGAGGAGGTTCCTTAGATAACTTGAAAGGAATTTTGAAGATTCATAGGTAAAATTCCTAGTTATTCTTACCAGTCTCATTAGAAAGCGGTGTATGTTTGGGAGAGACTAATTTGAGGTCAAAATTTGTAAATTAAAACATAATTTATAGAGAAGGTGTTTATAAAAATATTGTATACAAATATTTGGCCCTACAGTGTCCATAAAGATGATTGCTTTGGCAAGAAACTCATTAAGATAAATTTCTATTGAAATTTGTCTAAACACAGACCTAGTAACAAAGTTGTGAGTCCAGGAAGGTAAGAAGTAAACAAGAATATTTGCATGAAGACTTAGCTTAAACCATTGGTCCACACTTATAAATTCATAATTAGATATCAAAACTATCATTACTTCCCTCCTGATTCCTTTGGATCATTCCAACTATTAGCAATCTAATAGTGATGTTCTCAAGAAGCATAAGTAGGTAATCTTTGCAAAATTAAAGAAAGTTATTCAATTCTTGTGATTCCAAGGTTCTAAATGATTGAGATAGAGTAGGTGAAGGTAAATATACATGCTTGAATCCTTAAATTATATTTTTTAGAAAATAAAGTATATTTGTAGGTTTAGGGGTGGTTCCTAGTATTGAGAACAAGGTGCACAAAATCGGTTTTGGATTAAATTAGAAGTGATTACCTAAATTTTCTTGTTTGAATGTCAAGACACTAACAGTGAGTACATCATATTGGTTTTAGAGAAGGGAAGAAGAAGGAGTTGACAAGAAAGTGATAACAAGAAAGAGAGAAGGAAAGAAGCACTAAAGAAGAAGAAGAAGAAGTTGAAAGGAAAGAGAAGAGGTTGATAAAATGCCACCAAGAAGAGTAATTAGAGGAGGAGGAGGAGGTAGAGAAAATCCAAGAGAAAATAATTGGCTTGCAGTGTTGACCAATATCCAAGATACGGTAGGTTCATTGGAATTAGCTCAGAGAAGAGGGAAGTCAATAGAAGAAGATAATGATGAAGAAGAAGGAGAAATACCATTAGCGAAGCAACAAAAGAAACAAGAAGAAGATGATAATCTAAATGTAAACCTCTTAAAGGAAGTTATAGGAGCAAGCACAAATCTAAATATGAAAGTTCCAAAGTATGGTGGTAGCCTACATCTAGAAGATCTTATAGACTTGGATAGCTAAAATGGATAAATACTTTGATTTAGAGGGCATTGCAGAGAGAACAAGAAAGTGAAGTTTGTAGTGACTAAACTCACATGACATGTAGCAGTATGGTGGGATTTTGTGTAGCAGGAAATATTGAGTAGAAACAAAGAGAAGATCAAGAAATGGGATAAGATGATAGCCAAGCTAAAAGGTAAGTTCATTCTGTTGATTATAAAACTAGTTTATTCAAGAAATTGCAAAATTTGAGACAAAGAGAGTTAAGTGTAATAGACTATATTAATGAGTTCTACAAGTTGGCTATGAGGTATGGTCATATACAAGATGATGTTAAAGAAGTGGCCAGGTATGTAAATGGATTGAGGTTGAACATTCAAGATGAAATCAGCTTATTTCATTTGAGATCAGTAGAGGAGGCATATCAAGCATCCTTAAGAGTAGAGGAAAAGTTATCGAGAAGACAAACTCAGTATTTGAGAGGCGAGAGGAATAAATCAGAAAATGGGAAGAGGACAATTGTAGCAGAAAACAAATGAAGAATATGTGACTAGTTCATAGTCACGGGGTTCATTTAGGGGTGGATACTTAAGAAGTGGATATGGATAAGAGGCAGAGGTAGATATGGAGGAGGTAGAGGTCAATTCGAGAGGAAGATGCTTTAGATGTAACAAGTTTTCAAGAAATAGATCTTTTGAATGTCCTGACTATCCTCAAGCAAGAAGTAGCGAGTTAGTTAAGCAAGGAACCAAGTAGCACATGAGAAGAAGACAAGAGAGAAACATCACCACCTAGAGGAGAATAGCTTGAAACAGGAGTATTTGATGAGTCTTTGGTGCATGCATGCAAGCAAGATGAGTCGAGTGCAAAAAGAAGAACCTTGTTTAGGAAAATATGTAAATCAAGAGGTAAGTGCTGCAATATTATTATTGAAAATGGTAGTACTGACAATCTAGTGTCTTGTGAAATGGTATAAAAACTAGATTTGAAGAAATTTAAGCATCCTAATCCATACAAGGTTTCTTGGGTAAAAAAATAGCATCAAGTACTAGTAGCTCAGCAGTGTTTGGTTGATTTCAAGGTGGGTAGATATTATGATCATGTGTTATGTGACATTTTCCCCATGGATGCATGTCATCTTCTATTAGGAAGACCTTGGTGGTTTGAAAGGAGAGCCATCCATGATGGGTGGACAAATACATAGGCATTTGTAAAATATGGAGTGAAGTATACACTAAATCCTTTGAATGATAGAGGTGCATGGCCTAAGTAGCAGCTTAGAGTGATGATCATGGGGTTGAAGTCATTCTTTTAGTAGGATGAAGGTGGTGAATTGAATGAAGAAAAGGTGAATACAGTAAAGAAGATGTGGGCATGGTTGAGTGGAGAACAAGAATATAAAAAATATTTGCAAAAAAAATGAGTATGGAAGGTGAGAATGAAATTACAGGGCATGATGAGTGCAACATAAATGGTGAACTGATAAAGGTAGATAAGAAGTGGCCTAACTTAGCATATAAGGTGAAATCAGATCCTACCATGGAAAATTACAATTCTGCCAAGTATGATAACACAGTTCAAGAAGACCATCTAGTGCAAGAACAAGAGGATAATATGCATGAGAAATATATCATGGACAAGGAGAGGAATTTGGAACTTAGAATTTGCAAGAAAATTGTTCTTCTAGAGTTGTTTATGCAGGTGTAGAAGATAAAGTATGGTTACAACAGTCATATGGAGTTACATACTTCCAACCAATACCACGATTTTTCAGTTTTGTAGGTGAAGTGATCTAGAGAGAGCATGAGAAAGATGATAAGCATGGTATAACAATCCAAGAGCATCAAAAATCAGTTCATGAAAGCATAGACTAAGTGTTTGAACTAAGTACACAATTGGACAGGACAAAATATAGCTATATGATAATGAGCAAACCTATCATGGAGAACCATTCTAAGATAGGACAACCTGCAAAGAACCTAGTACTGAGTTTCAAGGAATAAGAGAGGTCATAAACTCTAACCAAGCACCTTCTCAAAAGATCATGTATAACTAGAAACAAAGGAAGAAAATACAAGAATTAGCTAGCAAGAATACAACTCCATTGAAGCTTCTCTTTTCCCCTTGGCAATATGATGTGGGGGCATCATCACCAAGGCTAGTTTAGTCTTATAGTAATCAAATTTTGGTTTTGATAGGTCTTAGAGTTGTCCTAGGGGTTGTTGAAGTTGTTCTCATAGGTTTAAGAGGTCAAAATTTTAAACTATGGAGTTTCCCTCCATTTTTCAAATCCAAATTTTGAATCTCTTCTTGAGCCAATTTTGGTCTTTTGGCTTGAAATAAGAGGTTTAAAGTTTTTTTAAGGCCTCATTAGGGGATAATAAGGTTCGTTGGGGTCTTGAAATCACATTAGGAAGTCATTGTGATTTGTAAATTATATTTTGTTTTGAGATCCTTTGGTAATGTAACCTCCAAGCATATCTAAGTGGCCTAGAAGATAGTTATAGACCAAGAATTTGAATGGTGGAGGTATAAAATTCCATCTTGTAACTTTTTTGTTCATTGATCAATCAAGAAACAACGAGTTTGGAGCTCTAAAAAGAAAGGTTTTGATTATTTTGTATGAATGCACTATGAAATTGGTATGTAGGTAACTTTATTTGCATGATGAACATTAAGAAAGGATTCATTAGTACGAAGTAGTTTAAGTTCATTCAAATTATGTGAATTGATATCAATGATGAGTTGTTGTTGTTAAGCTGTGAGTGAGCGTTAGATACTCGGATAAACTATAGTAGAAAATTTGTGCAACCTCCAGTCTAAATTTCAAGGAAAATGAGTCATACCTTAAAAGGGAATTATTGTATTTTATCTTTGAATGATAAATTACTAATGTGTAATTTAGTTTTAGAATCCTTTAACCATGATATTTGAAATTTGAACGTTCATTATTTAGAAATTGAAAAAATCCCTAAAGTGTGTATATGTAAAACTTTGTGTTCTCACAACAGAGTAGAAGACTTTTGAGACACATTCATGTGATGCAAGCTGAAAAAAAAAAAGTTATTGGTAAGTTCCTAAGCATCTAAACACATGTACATGATCCTCTTGAAGGGGTTTTATTCTTAGGAAGCAAGAATTTTGAATTTGGTGAAGGAAACTGTCCTCTCATGTTCACTATTGACTGTGAACTAGGGTTTGAGTTTTTACATACAATATGGTGAGTCTCGAGTCTAAAAGTTGAAAGGAAAAATGATGACGAGCTTATATTCTCGAAAGGAATTTTGATGATACAGAGGTAAAATTCCTAGTTATTCTTACCAGTCTCATCAGAAACCTATGTATGCTTGGGAGAGACTAATTTGAGGTCAAAATTTGTAAATTAAAACATAATTTATAGAGAAGGTGTTTATAAAAATCTTGTATAAAATTATTTGGCCTTAAGGGTGTCCATAAAGATGTTTGGTTTGGCAAGAAACTCATTAAGATAAAATTTCCACCAAAATTTATCTAAACACAGGCCTAAAGCGAGTTGTGAGTCTAAGAAGGTAACAAGTAAAGAAGAATATTTCCATGAAGACTTGGATTAAACCCTTGGTCCACACTTATAACTTTATAAGGAGAGCTCAAAACTATCATTACTTCCCTTCTGATTCATGTGGATCATTCCAACTATTAGTAATCCAACAGTTGTAATGCCCCATCAGATGTCCCCCCTATTCCTGGCATAATGACCTTATTTCTAAGCTTGAGAGACAAGTGTGTGTGTGCTTTCATTGACCGTTGTTGACCTTTTCTAGGTCGCAGTGAAGATTTTTCACCTTCCCTCTCCTTCTTGCCTTTCGAGTCGTTGTCGACACCCCAACTATGGACCTCGTAGCATCATGGATGACTATCCGGTTAAAGGAAAATTTGGTTCTCGGCTCTTCGAGTTTTTGGGTCATCGACATTAATAGGATTAATAATTATTATCATTGTTTAGCCGTAAAATCATAAAAATAAATTTTTAATAATATTATAATTTATAATGTCGAGGTGCGATTATTATTATTATTATTATAAAAATTTTGTTGTTATTATGAATATGGCGATCATCATTAATTGTGCTTATCATTATTTTACTTCGTTTAGGGTTTTTATTCTTATTTAGTTAAAACAAACAAACAAAAAAAAATATTAATTAAAATAAAAGTTTTAAAATTAAGAAAACCCGTGATTCTTGTTGGGGGCGGTTTTAGGGAAAAGGATGCCTTTGTGGTTTTGGTTGTCTTTTTGCTATGGGGGAGTGAGCGCTGCCGCCTTGGAGGGAGGAGAGAAAGCTCCAACCTGAGTATTTTACATTCGCCAATGAATCCCGACTGCGTCCAAGAAAAAGCGAGCCCCCTACCGAACTGCACAACATCTTGCAAAGTGTAAATGATTTAGAGAGCTTTTTGATAATTGTTGTTGCGATCGGTCGTAAATGCTTGGGGACAAAGTATGGATGCTCATCAAATCAAATGGAGGAGGATTTTCACCGATTAGTTACCACATTTGCCAACATCCTCCCGGCCCGTGCTTAGACTGCGTGGGCTCCCATCCAAGAAAAAGAAGGAAGAGGAACTTTCTCGGATGTTGCGATGCATAAGTGCCCTAGTCGATGTGTATGTAAAATGTGGAAGCATGTGACCTATTCGAATAAATGGGTGGAATAAAAAGTTCTAGGGACTACAATGATAGTGAGGTTATGAAAAAAAAATGGGTCTATAAAAAAGGATTTGAAGCTGTTTATTAGAATGCCTCAAAGAAATGTGGTCTCATAGAATGCTATGATTTGTAGGATGTGCAAAAAATGAGTTTGTTGAAAAGGCCTTGGAAACTTTCAAGCAGATGCAAAACCATATTCTGCAACCTTAGCTGTATTCTCCCTGTGTGTGTGCCTAAATGGGAGCTTTAAATCAGTATATGGACTGGTAAAAGTGCATACAAAATGTGGAAATAAACACAAGGCATGAGAGCTGTTTGACTAAAACACCTGATAAAAATGCGGCCTGCTAGAAAGGAACATGGTATTATAGACTGAATACATGCAGTTTTGCACAGAATGGTTTGTTAGTTCTGTATGTAAGTTGTGGATGTACAAACAAGTTGGTGCTCATAAGGATCGGTTGAGCTTGGATTCATTCATGGAGATATGCATGCTCATAACCTACTATGGTGGGTGAAAGCCAAATTTCATAACCTTTGCAAGCATCCTAACTCCTTGTGCCGAAATGTGAATTTTGGAGCAAGATTGTCGTGTGGTGGACTTGTTGCTTGTATGCGTTCTAACTAGCTTGGGGCACCTCATACACTACATCATCGATTAACAGGATTTGTACGAAGTGGGTATGTTAAAAATCTCAGAAAATTTCAAGCAACTACTTATTCTATTGGAAAAATTCAAGTGATCGGGAAGTTGGTGTGATGTGGTGGAGATTAGATCTAGGCTCGTGAACCGGTTGGCGAAGTTCGAGCAAGATCTTGAATCAAAGCTCGCATCTTCTATCGAATTTCTTTCCAGCATGGTTCTTCTTCCCTTACTGTCATAATTCTCGTGTTTTAGTTCTCTTTTGCAAATAAATAGAATTTTAAATTATTAGGATTTTTAATACAGTTAAATGTCCCTTCAACTCTTTGCAAAACAATAAAGTGTTGTGTCGCAACTCTCGAAGTCATTATAACTCGTCTACTTTAAACCATGAACTATCACCCTCGCTTCAAGATGATTTAGAAAACTCTTACCCTTCTTGATCACTCCAATATAGTTTTATTGACCAGACGAATTTGACTCCCATTGATAAAGTTGACCTTCTCCTTGTTTTAAATAGTTAAATTTTGCAATTTTTGGAGACTCACTAAGTACCCTTCGCAACTCTGGAAACGAGATGTGAAGTTTCATTCGTGTACCTTGGTATACGAGGAGTCACCTTGACCTTTGGTTTGACCCGAAATGAACATATGACATCCTTTTTACACTCTTATAGGAGCCCTATTACACTGGTTTACAACAGTAGAAAGTTGTTAAATCTAGAAAGTTGGCTTTCATTTTGAACCGCCATTTGAAACCTAGATGGAGAAATTTCTTCCCGTCTTTACAAACCTCTAGTGTTTATACTAGACAATTGCATGGAACTTTCGGTATAGGATAGAGCACTTGTTGGGATAGTTTGGAAAATCCATTTTGTAGGCCTTTGGTCACAGTGTGACGAGGTCAAACTAGACCAATTTTGTTGTGTCGCTCCAGAAAACTTGTTACCGTTTAAAAATGGTTCTCTAGTTCTCAGTCCCGTCGACTCTGATGAATTATCCTTATATAGGGGAACTAGTAGGAGATGTCTCATTGCATGCTTCTCCATTGAACTTCAGTTATGGATGCGGTTTTTCGGGCACTCGAGCTAACTTTTGTCTTTTAAAGCTGGGTGAACTACGACCGGTGGCCCCGGAAAGCTAGTAGCCAAATGCAAACCGTTCGCTCTTTTCAATTGCGTCGGTGGCTATGAATTCTTGGTATATCGGGGACACATGGAAAGTTAATCGTAGTGTGTGTTCTCAATGGAAGGTAACTTTTGGAAGTGGTTTCTTAGCCTCTGAGCCCATTTTGTACATTTTTGTAGCTAGTAAGAAAATGTAAAAATAGAAAGCTGCGGACCCTCGTAGGGTTGCCAAATCACCCTGGAAACTTTTAACACATGTAAATAACTGTTTAAAACACTATAATGAAACTTGTTGTGTGTATTAGAACTTTTGAAAAATGGTGTTTTCTCTCTCTACCCTTCTCTTTCTCTCTCCTGGGTTACAAAGTGAAGTGAAATGAAATGCAATGAATACATGTTTCTAGACCTTTTTTTTCGATTGCAAATTGTAATTTTTTTATCTTATGTAAATGGGAAACTGAAAAATGATAATTATGATTGATTAGGGTGGATGCCATGCTAGCGATTTATCACTAATATCATGCTCACGTGGGTTTTGCAAAATGGAAGAATGACGACGAAAAAGGTGATGTGTAATTTTAATTATTGTAATTTTTATAGGTCATTGTAAAATGAATAAGTTGTCTAATGTAGTCTCTTGTTACAAAAAAGTATAATTGAAATTTGTTAATACGCATGAGATGCTAGTTTTAGGGATAACTTAGGAAATGTGCAACTAATCACCGGTTCAATTTGATTCTTAGTTGTGTATGGTAAAAGGGTTTGATTTATTTATAGTAAATTGAAATTGAAGATAATATATTGTAGTACTTTCTCAGTATTCAATAAACGATTAAATTAATTTATTGGGTTATCTTCTTACCTTGCAAACATAATAAAGAGTTTTAATGGGAACACTCAACCTTAATAAAATATTCATGCATAGATTTCTGCATGTGTGATCCCTTTTACCATATAAGAAATTTAAAACCGTAGAACGACCTTAAACTTTGCACTCGATGAGACCTCCTAGGTTAGGTAAATAAAACCCTAGTTGGAGTTACCGTCATAGTCATTAGGTTTAGCGACATTGTCGTGAACCCATATTTTAGGAATGACATGGTCCAACTTTATCTAGAGTATGTGGTTTCCTTCTAGTTTTGGTAATCACAAGAAGAATGTCCTCTCTTCAGGTCCGACACCGGTGAGTGGTGAAGACCGCCTTGGAAGTCACCTTATGAGTCCTTGTTAGAAGGAATGACTAAGCGGTGTAACCTTCCCATCTGTGGAGTAGGTAGAGATATTACTCCCTTGTATCCTATTGGATTTCCGGGCCTTACGAAATTAGATCTAGAAATTAACTTCATCAGTGAATGAAATCCCTGTTGGATCCAAACGACCTAAATGAAGATCACGATATAGTTGTTCTATGTCTTGCATTCTCGTTAGTGAACCCTTTTGTCCCTCGTAGATAAATGTCTTGTCTTGGGCTTGTGAAAATTTAGTGCCTTGATCTTTCACGAAAGGATTATAGGGTAAATACATTTTAACCTTAATCACACCTATAATAGAGATTGAAGCCCTGGGTGAAATTGGAATTAAGCTTAACCATGTGCTTCTTTAATATGTTAGACAAGTACTTTCGTAACTCTTATGTTTAAAATGATAGTAATAATGAGACCCTAGTGCGACACAAAAGTGAATCATATGAGAGTAAAACAAAAATTTGAGGTTAGGAATAATGTCTTTGGGAGTCCTTATAACCTAATTAAACTTTTCCATGTGTTGCAAAGAATATGAATTCCCTTGGTGTGACCAAATGTCAACAAAACAAAGATATACATATAAAAATCAAATTTGGAATTCAACAAGTTATTGAACTATAATAATAATGGTAGCAAAATAACTATTCCGTGATCGATGGATGTTCTTGGGGAAAAAGCTATTTCAAATCTATGTCTTCCTTAATCCCAAGATTTCATCTTGACATCACGTTAGGTTCACTTGTGTAGCAAGGTTAAATTCTAAACATTAAATAAACATTTGAGAAGCATATTCTTAACATAAGAACAAGATAATTAAGTATTGTATATGTGATTTGAATTGTGCCAAATAAGCCAAGTAAGTTATGGAAATTTACGTGATGCATAAAGTAAGCCAACCTAAATCGGTCGAACTATCAATTAAACGTGGAATGAACTTAAGATTTTGTAGATGGAAAAAAGAGAAAATGATCCATGCAAAATAATGTTCTTAGAATGTTAATCGTAACTAAGATGTAATTAAAGAAATGATGTGTTGTGGGTTCGCCATTCCTGAAGTCATGTTTCTTGTGATTGGGTCATTGCTGGTATTCGTTCATTGTGAGAAGTGTGGCATCGACATGCCTATGTTTTTTTCTGGAGTCTATGTGAGTCGATGACTTATGTGATTGTCATTTGCGAGTCGAGTTTCTGTACTTGGAGCCCTTGTTGTGTTGTGTGTAGCGTAGCATGCATTGTAAGTCAAAAAAAAAAAAATTATCCTGGTATTTTTATAGTTGTATTTGAGTGCGTAAAATGAGGGCACTACATATGGTATCAAAGCAGAGGTTTCATGCTCTCGAACCTCTAGGATGGATTGGAGATGTGATGATTTTGCATGATGGTGATGGTGTTTTAAGATGGTGATAAATATTTTAAGAGTGATGTGATCTATGTCGTAATTGTGATAATGTGAACGTACATGATGTGTATGTCACTACTTCGTGTTTTTTTATCATGTTGATGTGCTTTGTGGATGGGAGTATTCTCTCTCCTTTGTGTGGATTCTATGAAAAATTCAAGTGTGAATTACTGCTTGTGATGAGAGTATCGACTCTCCTTTTCATGGATTCAATGAGGAATCCGTGTGTGATGTACCACCTTGTTTTGTGTGAATGGGATAATATTGTGAATTGCAGAGTGTTGGAACATTTTGACCTTATGTGATGTGAAGATGTAGTGATGTATTGCATGACAAAATTTATGTAAAGTGAATGGAAGTTTATCGTGATGTCGACACCGTATTGTGATTAGTTGTGTACATCGTCGTGTTGTTTTGCGATTGACTATATGTCGTAATGTTAGACATTGTGTTCCTCATATGTATAATTCATGTTATGTTGTGATGTTACTATGTCCATCGTATGTATGATTTATGTAATATGTAATTATTGTGTTATACCTTGTATATATATACCATGTGTAATACATTATGGTTGTTGTGTGTGAATTACCATTGTGTTAGTGATGTAGTTATGTGTATGTTGTGGACCTTACACTAGACGACCCTAAGGGGATAAATTTTCAAGAGTGTATGTGTGGAGAGAGGAGGCGTGGACCAGATTGTCATAATCTTGAGCTGAGTACAAGTGAGAAAGTGGAGTCTTATATAGACTAAAAACCCACTTTTATCATTTAGTATACTTGAGCTTGCTTAGTATATGTGGGTGCACACCACCTTAGGCTCAACTTATGCAACCTTGTGTCCCTTGCTCTTTCCAATTGGATTTTCATTGAATAATCCTATGTGATTTTGACTATGTTGATCCTTGTGGGAGTATGGAGGAATGGTTCGAGAGAGATGATGACAATTACATTATTTGATATACTCATTTTTGGTTACATGTATATTTTCACGAGCCGAGGCTCGATTTCCGAGTGCCAACAACTCGATGAGTACCCCTTTGGTGGCGGTATGAGGCCACATAGTGATTGTAATGTGCTATTTTCTCAATACGTATTTTATTTGTAAATTAATCTTTCTCTTTTCGCTAGAACCAGCCGTTTTCTTGATTGACATGTTCTTATATTTTGGGAATTTATTTGAATGTTGCATTAACAATTGGATTTTGCACTAACCATGGCTAATTAGCCATTTGTTTTCTTAGTTTTAAAACCTTATTTTCATATTTAAAAGATTTGTAGCCAAGCCCAAGGATTTTGATTTTGCCAATTGGCATTTGATTGGATTGTTATGCTGGTTCTAATGTTGTAATGTGTTGGATTAGGGTCATGGGATTAACCATGGAGTGGTTGAACCTATGGACTCACTTTGTTGTATGGGGGTACACCCTAAGGAGTTACAGATAATTAGCGGGTTGTTAAACCATGAGTTATTATGTCACTTGGGTTTGGGGGTGACGGGGCTCTATGTGCCTAGGGCCATAGGGTGACCTAGCCTCATTTAAAAGGAGAAAGGAGATGGGCCTCTATGGTTGAGTGACTGTTATTCTTTATGGCGCTCTATGGTTGAGTGACCTGATATTCTTGATGGGGCTCTATGGTTGAGTGACCCGACTTGGTTTTGGCACTATGTTTCTTCCTCTTGGGAGGTATATGGAGTTTATCTGGTGATGCTTTGGGGAGGTATATGGAGTTGTATTATATTGCTTTTGGAGATATCTGGAGTTGTTTCGTGATGCCTTGTGATGTGTGGAGATTGGTATAGTGAGTTATGTATACCTGTGTGAGTCTTTTTGACACCTTGTTATGTATGAGGCTTGACTCTCCTCTTGGTTGGTATGGACTATTGGGTATTGTCTTGGCACTATGTTGGTGCAGTCATGGATTTTTGGGGCTTGTGATACCCATTGTATATGTATCAACATGTTGATTCTATTTGTTAGTCATATGTGTGTACTAGATCTATGTCTAGGGCGTAATTGTTGGAAATTAATTGTTATGTGGTCTACTTGTTGTCATTCCATGGTTTGGTGAAACCCTTGTAATGTGATATGGTCGTGAAAGTATGTAAAAGTATGCTTGTGAAATTTTATTGTTGTGTATGACCCTGGTAGGGTGTTGTGATTGTTGTTCATGATGGGAACCCAAGAAGGAATAAACTAAAATTCTACAAAGAGGAGATTCTAAAGGACTTGAATTAAGAATAATATTAATAGAAGAGATTAATGAAATAACGAATGAGAGAGCGCCAATCTTATAGAACCTTGAAAGTTGAAATTTCTACCAATTGTTCCTAGGGCCACCCCGTGACCATGCTTTTGGGTCTGAAATCTTAACCTTAGCGTGTGCCTTCTCCTTATTAATTCCTTGTTGTTTACCATTTCTCCTTCTTCATTGTATGTCACATCGAGGATGATGCTTTCTTAAGGGGAGGAGAATGTAATGCCCTGTCAGATGTTCCCCTGTTCCTGGCATGATGACCTTGTCTCTAAGCACAGGAGGCGTGTGTGTGTGTGCTTTTGTTGACCGTTGTTGACCTTTTCCAGTCGCGGTGAAGATTTTTCACCTTCCCTCTCATTCTTTCCTTTCAAGTCATTGTCGTCGACACCCCATTTGTGGACCTCGTAACGTCATAGATGACTATAGGTTAAAGGAAAATTTGGTTCTTGGCTCTTCGAGTTTGTCGGTCGTTGACATTAATAGGATTAATAATTATTATCATTTTTAGCCATAAAATCATAAAAATATTTTTATAATAATATTATAATTTATAATGTTGAGATGCGATTATTATTATTATTATTATTAATAAATTTGAGTTGTTATTATGAATAGGGTGATCATCATTAATTGTGCTCATCATTATTTTACCTCGTTCAGGGTTTGTATTCCTATTTAGTTAAAACAAACAAACAAACAAAAATATTAATTAAAATTAAAGTTTTAAAATTAAGAAAAACTCGTGATTCTTGCTGGGGGACGGTTTTAGGGCAAAGGATGCCTTTGTGGTTTTTGGTTGTCTTTTTTTTTGTTGTGGGGAGTGAGTGCCACCACCTTGGAGGGAGGAGAGAAATCTCCAACCTAAGTAGTTTACATTCACCTAGCGAATCCCAAGCCTGCGTCCAAGAAAAACAAGCCCCCTCTTACCTGCACAACATCTTGCAAAGTGTAAACGATTTAGAGAGGTTTTTGACAGTTGTTGCAGTCGCAGATGCTTGGGGACAGAGTATGGATGCTCATCAAAGAAAATGGAGGAGGATTTTCACACGATTAGTTGCCACGTTGCCAAGCATCCTCCCGGCCGTGCCCTGGACTGCGTGGGCTCCCATCCAAGCAAAAGAAGGTAGAGGAACTTTGTCGATGATTTGCATTCATGAAGTGCCCTAGTCGATGCGTATGTAAAATGTGGAAGCATGTGACCTGTTTGAATAAATGCATGGAAGAAATGTGGTTCCGGGACTGCAATGATAGCAGGTTATACAAAAAAATGGGTCTGTTAAAAAGGCGCTGAACTGTTTGTTAGAATGCCTCAAAGAAATGCGGTCTCATAGAATGCTATGATTTGTAGGATGTGTAAAAAAATGAGTTTGTTGAAAAGGCCTTGGAAAATTTCAAGCAGATGCAAAACCATATTCCACAACCTTAGTTGTATTCTCCTATGTGTGTGCACCTAAATGGGAGCTTTAAATCAGTATATGGACTGGTAAAAGTGCATACAAAATGTGGAAATAAACACAAGGCATGAGAGTTGTTTGACTAAAACACCTGATAAAAATGCGGCTTGCTAGAAAGGAACATGGTATTATAGATTGAATACATGTAGTTTTGCATCAGAATGGTTTGTTAGTTTTGTATGTAAGTTGTGGATGTACAAACAAGTTGGTGCTCATAAGGATCGGTTGAGCTTGGATTCATTCATGGAGATATGTGTGCTCATAACCTACTATGGTGGGTGAAAGCCAAATTTCATAACCTTTGCAAGCATCCTAACTCCTTGTGCTGAAATGTGAATCTTGGAGCAAGATTTTTGTGTGGTGGACTTGTTGCTTGTATGCGTTCTAACTAGCTTGGGGCACCTCGTACACTGCATCATCGATTAACAAGATTTGTATGAAGTGGGTATGTTAAAAATCTCAGAAACTTTCAAGCAACTACTTATTCTATTGGAAAAATTCAAGTGATCGGGAAGTTGGTGTGACGTGGTGGAGATTAGATCCAGGCTCATGAACCGGTTGGTGAAGTGCCCAAGCAAGATGTTGAACCAAAGCCTGCGGCTTGACCGACTTTGTTCTCTAGGCATGGTTCTTCTTCCCTTACCTCTCATAATTCTCGTGTTTTAGTTCTCTTTTGCAACTAAATAGAATTTTAAATTATTAGGATTTTTAATATAGTTAAATGTCCCTCCAACTCTTTACAAAACAATAAAGTTTCGTGTCGCAACTCTCAAAGTCATTATAACTCGTCTACTTTAAACCATGAACTATCACCCTCACTTCGAGATGATTTAGAAAACTCTTACCCTTCTTAATCACTCCAATATCATTTTATCGACAGACAAATTTGAATCCCCATTGATAAAGTTGACCTTCTCCTTGTTTTAAATAGTTAAATTTTGTAATTTTGGAGACTCACTAAGTACCCTTCGCAACTCTGGAAACGAGATGTGAAGTTTCATTCGTGTACCTTGGTATACGAGGAGTCACCTTGACCTTTGGTTTGACCCGAAATGAACATATGACATCCTTTTTATGCTCTTATAGGAGCCTTGTTACACTAGTTTACAATAGTAGAAAGTTGTTAAATCTAGAAATTTGGCTTTCATTTTGAACCACCATTTGAAACTGGATGGAGAAATTTCTTCCCGTCTTCGCAAACCTCTAGTGTTTATACTAGAAAATTGCATGGAACTTTTAGTATAGGATAGAGAACTTTTCGGGATAGTTTGGAAAATCCATTTTGTAGGCCTTCGGTCGCAGTGTGACGAGGTCAAACTAGACCAATTCGTTGTGTCTCTCTAGAAAACTTGTTACCATTTAAAAATGGTTCTCTAGTTCTCGATCCGTCGACTACGATGAATTCTCCTTATATAGGGGAACTAGTAGGAGATGTCTCATTGCATGCTTCTCCATTGAACTTCAGATTTATGGATGCGGTTTTACGGGCACTCGAGCTAACTTTTGTCTTTTTAAATTGGGTGAACTACGACCGGTGGCCCGGAAATCTAGTAGCCAAATGCAAACCGTTCGCTCTTTTTCAATTCCATCATAGTGGCTATGAATTCTTGGTATATCTGGGGACACATGAAAAGTTAATCGTAGTGTGTGTTCTCTTAGAAGGTAACTTTTGGAAGTGGTTTCTTAGCCTATGAGCCCGTTTTGCACGTTTTTGTAGGTAGTAAGAAAAAAAAATTGGAAAGTCGGACCCTCGTAGGGTTGCCAAATCACCACGAAAACTTTTAACACATGTAAATAACTATTTAAAACACTATAATGAAACTTGTTGTGTGTATTAGACTTTTGAAAAAATGGTTTTTTCTCTCTCGACCCTTCTCTTTCTCTCTCTTGGGTTACAAAGTGAAGTGAAATGAAATGCAATGAATACATGTTTCTAGACCTTTTTGCTTCGATTGCAAATTGTAACTTTTTTATCTTGTTCAAATGGGAAAGCGAAAAATGATAATTATGATTGATTACGGTGGATGCCATGCCAGTGATTTATCGTTGATATCATGCTCACGTGGGTTTTGCAGGATGGAAGAATGACGACGAAAAAGGCGATGTGTAATTTTAATTATTGTAATTTTTATAGGTCATTGTAAAATGAATAACTGTCTAATGTAGTCTCTTGTTACAGAAAAGTATAATTGAAATTTGTTAATACGCATGAGATGCTAGTTTTAGGGATAACTTAGGAAATGTGCAACTAATCACCAATTCAATTTAATTCTTAGTTGTGTATGGTAAAAAGGGTTTGATTTATTTATAGTAAATTGAAATTGAAGATAATATATTGTAGTACTTTCTCAGTATTCAATAAACGATTAAATTAATTTCTTGGGTTATCTTCTTACCTTGCAAACATAATAAAGAGTTTTAATGGGAACACTCAACCTTAATAAAATATTCGTGCATAGCTTTCCTGCATGTGTGATCCCTTTTTACCATATAAGAAATTTAAAACCGTAGAATGACCTTAAATTTGCACTCGATGAGACCTCCTAGGTTAGGTAAATAAAACCCCTAGTTGGAGTTACCATCATAGTCATTAGGTTTAGCGACATTGTCGTGAACCCATATTTTAGGAATGACATGGTCCAACTTTATCTAGAGTATGCGGTTTCCTTCTAGTTTTGGTAATCATGAGAAGAATGTCCTCTCTTCAGGTCCGACACCGGGCTGAGTGGTGAAGACCACCTTGGAAGTCACCTTATGAGTCCTTGTTAGAAGGAATGACTAAGCGGTGTAACCTTCCCATTTGTGGAGTAGGTAGAGATATTACTCCCTTGTATCCTAATGGATTTCGCGCCTTACGAAATTAGATCTAGAAATTAACTTCATCAGTGAATGAAATCCATGTTGGATCCAAACGACCTAAATGAAGATCGTGATATAGTTGTTCTATGTCTTGCATTCTCGTTAGTGAACCCTTTTGTCCCTCGTAGATAAATGTCTTGTCTTGGGCTTGTGAAAATTTAGTGCCTTGATCTTTCACGAAAGGATTATAGGGTAAATACATTTTAACCTTAATCACACCTATAATAGAGATTGAAGCCCTAGGTGAAACTGGAATTAAGCTTAACCATGTGCTTCTTTAATATGTCAAACAAGTACTTTCGTAACTCTTATGTTTAAAATGATGGTAATAATGAGACCCTAGTGCAATGCAAAAGTAAATCATATGAGAGTAAAACAAAAATTTGAGGTTAGGAATAATGTCACTGGGAGTCCTTATAACCTAATTAAAATTTTCCATGCATTGCAAAGAATATAAATTACCTTGGTGTGACCAAACGTCGAAAAAACAAAGATATACATATAAAAATCACATTTTGAATTCAACAAGTTATTGAACTATAATAATAATGGTAGCAAAATAATTATTCTGTGATAGATGGATGTTCTTGGGGAAAAATCTATTTCAAATCTATGTCTTTCTTAATCCTAAGATTTCATCTTGACATCACATTAGGTTCACTTGTGTAGCAAGGTTAAATTCTAAACATTAAATAAATGTTTGAGAAGCATATTCATAACATAAGAACAAGATAATTAAGTACTGTATATGTGATTTGAATTATGCCAAATAAGCTAATAAGTTATGGAAATTTATGTGATGCATAAAGGAATCCAACCTAAATTGGTCGAACTCTCAATTAAACGTGGAATGAACTTAAGATTTTGTAGATGGAAAAAGGAGAAAATGATCCTTGCACAATAATGTTCTTAGAATGTTAATCGTAACTAAGATGCAATTAAAGAAATGATGTGTTTGGGTTCGCCATTCTTGAAGTCATGTCTCTTGTGATTGGGTCAATCTTAGTATTCGTTCATCATGAGAAGTGTGGCATCGACATACCTATGTTGTTTTCTAGAGTCTATGTGATTCGATGACTTATGTGATTGTCATTTGCGAGTCAAGTTTCATTCTTGGAGCCCTTGCTTTATGTGTTGTGTGTAGCGTTCATTGTAAGTAAAAAAAAAATTTTAAAATTATCTTGGTATTTTTATAGTTGTATTTGGGTGCGTAAAATGAGAGCACTACAACTTGTGATGTTCTCAAGAAGCCTAAGTAGGCAATCTTTGCAAAATTAGAGAAATTTAGTCAATTCTTATGATTCCAAGGTTCTAAATGACTGAGATATACTAGGTGAAGGTAAATACACATTCTTTAATCCTTAAATGATTTGTTTTGAGCAAATAAAGAATATTTTCAGGTTTGGGGGTGGTTCCTAGTATTGAGAACAAGGTGCACAAAACAAGTTTTGGATTAAATTGGAAGTGATTAGTTAAATTATCTTGTTGTGAATGTCAAGACACTAAGAGTGACTACATCATCATATGTCATCCTTTCCTTTTTGAACTTGTGCTTTATAATTACATGATTTGGCCTAAATATTCTGTGATCATGTGATTCATGGGGTTGGAAGATAATGTACCTAAGTTATTTATAGGTCATTATTCCTTTCCTCATTTTATTTTTATAGAGAGATAACATGGTGGTTAGATACTCTATACACTGGTCTTCCCTTTTAATGGGGTTCTTTAATACCTCTCATCTTTAGATTTTTTCCATGCATACTTAACTCCTCTCTACTTTGGCTTCTCCTTTGGTAATTATTTGGGACTAATCACCCCACATCATTAAGTATCTCAACAAAAATCAATATATCCAAAGTAAAACAAGGACAAGATATTCTCCCTCTTTAAAATGAATTAGTGTATTCCTTCCATATTTTTCATAGTTTTACTTTACTTTGTACAAGTTAAATTGTTCAAAGTTACAATAATTTTTTACATTCGAGTTATAGATGACACTCTATAGTATAGGTTTCACCATGAAACATGTGAACACCACCACAAAGGAAAATAATAATTGATAAAATACAAATTTTTTGTGTATAGTCAAGTATTTTTTCCTTAAAGTATGTAATTTTAATTTCACACTTAAGGTGGGGAAATGTAGGCACTCGAGTTGGTAACTTATCCTTTCGAGGTGATAAGTTATACTTTATTCCTATGCTAAAACAAATGCTCACATCCTAATTTCAATCACTATATATTTCTCCCTCTCTCTTGACTTTCTCACCTCTACACATTTCTCTTTCATTCATCAAGGAAATATTAATTATCCAAAGTAGTAATCCATTGATAGTCATCCTTCCCATACTCGAATCTCTCTTCACTAATTGCATGTTCGGGATTTGTAAAACATAATTTTGGTTTATACTACAATCTTGGGTGATCTGTACAATTATATACCTTCCCATATGACTACTCTTTTTCTAATTTCAAACTCTTATTGTAGTCATTTTTCTTCTATAAGTCATCCATAATGCAAAATGTTAACCTATGGAAACCTATATAAGCATGTCAATTACACATTATAACTCACCTAGAATTTTTATAAGCTTCTATTACAAATATTAACACTAAATCACTCAAGGCTCTCTTAAATCTTCCTAAAGTAGATTCACATAATTTAGAGAAATCACCACACATGTCTAAAACACTCAAAACAAGCTTGAGAGTATAGATTCCTCCATTTATAATAACTCTAAGGTCCTAGAGCCATGTCTTAGAAGATAAAGTCACTCCTAGAATTACCAAAGGTATTTTACACATAACATCACACTAACTACCACATTGCATAAATTTTATACTCTATATTTATCTTGTTATGTTTATGTCAAAAGAAACAAGGGAACCAATATGGGGTTGGATTAGACATGCATGCACACCTACACCTATACTAGGAGAACTAAATGAGGCCTTCTCCTACTTGAGGGGATGTAGTGAAACACTTGGATTGGTTCAAGTTTCTTGATCATTAAGGTTCGGTACCACCCAAAGATTAATTTCTCCTTTATATCTAAATATTTCATAAAGTTTGATGTAGGTATCTAGGGTTTTTTTATTTTTGGGAGATCATTACAAGTGGTTCCAAAGTTGTGTGATCCTTACAAATAGACAATGAAACTCATTTATAGGAAATTAAAGGGAAAGAGAAGTTATAAACCCTAATGTGCACAAGTCCAAGACTCTACAAAATCAATCAAGGTCTTATAACGTTTTAGGAAGAGTTATATAGTTTTATATAAGATTAGTTTCTAGTTCCTATTTGAGAGAAAAACATTTCTAAATCCAGAACAACAACTTTTATCTAGTCTTCACCTAGGTCATTGTTTACTACTATGTGCAGTTTACTTATACATTTGTGTGTTTTTAGAAAAAAAAATAGTTACAAGTGTTAATGCTTTACTCTTAATATACATATAGTTATTTTTAGAAATAATTTTAGAATAATCATCGTGTAACAAAGGAGGAATTCCCGGTTGATGCATGCATAGGTGGGGTGTGGCAACTCGGGAAGACTTGGATAGAAGACAATAAGGGCTTGGGAAGTTCTTCGGTGGTATTGTGGTAGGGTAATTTGGGTGTCCAAGGAAATGGGCTAGTTAGTAGAATTTTAGAGAGTTGGTTAGTGATGAGTCAAGGAGGAAGGAGTTGTGCATTCCCACAAGTGAAGGTAGAAGGCATTTTGAGATCTTTTTAGGCGGTTGTATGTGTCATTATGGATTTCAGACAAGTTTATTTTGGAGTGGTTGAATGGGTAGTTGAGAGGGGTGTTTGAGGTGTTCACTTGTACATCAGAGATGGAGGATGGGTGCAAGGCATAGTCTTTTACTACTAGAGTAGCTCAGTCCTCAATCGGTGGGTAAAAACGATAGTGTCTCGGTGTTGCATGGTCTCAAATGTTTTCATTTCAATTTAATCCCTCGACAACCCTCACATCATATATTTTTATATCATATAATATATTTTTAAGGTGTAAAAAATTTACTGAGTATAATAATGTATTTTTTTTAAATACCTAATTTGGTACCAAAATTAAGTGTTTAGATTTATGTCATGTAAAAATGCTCACATCCTTTAAAAAACATAACCATTTTATCAAATATTAAAGTTAAGAATTATAACATAAACATTTATTTTTATGGAATAATAGGAAGAAATCAAATCCCAATCAAAATTTAACCCTTCCCAACCCTTCCATGAGTTTCAAACATGTCCTAGAAATGCAACTCAAAAATATCCAAAAAAATTAAATTTTAGCTTTGCTTGTCATTTATGAAGTGAAACAAATTTTAGTAAATTTTGAAAGAATGGAATTAATGAGATAAGTTGAGATCATATTATATTAATTTCTTTATTATTTTTAGATTAATAACCCTCAATATTTTATAATACAACCACCATATCAATACTATTTTCTTTATGTAGATATTTCTTTGGCTAATGCATGTGCTCATAATAATTCAATTTCATAACAATCAATGTAAAATATGTGAAGGGGTACTAATATGAATCACATTTTCCCTTCATCACTTCTCATTTAAATATAATTCCATCATTATTTATTTTCTTTGGCATCAACCCATCTAGAGAAAAAAGTTTCCATCTTGTTTCCTTCCTTCTTTTTCTATGTATTTCAAGTAAGAAGTTTTTGTATTTTATTGACATTATAGTTCATGTATTTAAGTAAATTACTTGATTAATTATAATTTACATATTGATTTGAGAGTTTTAATTATTTTATTTGAAGAAGGAATTGGATTTTTAATATCATAAAGCCTTTGAACACAAGTATTTGGTGCAACCTAGTATCAATAAGCATTGAAAATCCACCACCTACTAATGGAAGATTTTATATAGTTTCTTGACATGCCTTATTGAGTGTTACTTCTTAGTATGGCTAAGATGAATATGGGGTCCCCTTGATTATTCCATTTCAATTGTTTCTCCTTATGGATGGTCAGCTCAAATCTAGGGCCATAAGTGAAGGCATATGCCAACTATACAATAACAGCAATGCCAAAAGCATACTATTGATTGTGTTTACCAAGTTCACCCTCGATGCTTGGGATTTTCTTTCCTCATCCTCATGTATGGCTATAATCATCTCGTCATTATATCTCCCTAAAGAGGTTGGACCATCAAATGCACATGGGTGGCTTGCATCAAATGTGAACTTGAGTTGACCACCACTTCTTCATCTAAATATGAAACATAGCTATGACATGGCTTATAATAATGTCTTATTTTCATTTAGCATGCATCATTTTCATTGCACATGCTCTTATGAAAATCACTAGACATGTAAGCTCACTACTTTGTCTCACCTCTCTAAGAATGCATATGTCAAAGCTTATAATTACACCTATGAAAATCTTAACAACTTCATTACATGTTCAAGAGCTAACTATCTCATCAATGTATGCCCTCACTAACAACTACATATACCTATTTTAGTGTACACATTTAACATTAAAATACATGTAGGGGATACACTCTTGTAGCATTTCAGATCATAGCAACTAACGAAACTGTATTTATAAGTTGTACATTATAAAATTTGTTTCGGGATATGTATTACTTGTAGTCATATAATTTTTGTGTATATTTTAGATTCATTTAAGTAGCTAATGTTGAGCCAAATAGAGGTATTTTTAGGATATGCTTAACTAAAATCTTTTTCTAACTAATATAGCTACTAGATTTTTTATTGTTTTATGTTAGATGTGTGATTTTACATGGTAAAACAATTTTCATGCAAGGATTAATAATTTATTTCCTAATGGATGCTTGTAATTGGTAAGTATAAGATATCAATGGTGTTGTTGCAACTAAGAGGGACAATAGTAGCTTTGAAAGTACTTATTGGTTGATGACTAATGGCCCTCAAGAGCTAGACTAGAAAAGTTACTAGGATTTCAAAGAGTTCAATGTTATCTTCTAATATTTAATGTCCAAGTTATTTAACCATAATATCATAAATACTTAATTATTTAAATAGAATGACATTTTGAAATGCAAAATGATGATCATGCACCTTTAACTCATGTGGATCATGATGACTTATAAATAATAATAAAATATCATTTATATTATGAAAACTCCACTTTCAAAATATATATATATTTGTTTGATTTTGTTTGATTTGTGATATATATATATATGTTTGATTTGTGTTTCCAAAAGTTTAAAGCGCCTCATACAAATTGAAACCTAGAAAAATTAGAAGACCCATATTTCATGTAACTATTTTCTTATAAAATGTATACTTTATTTATTCTTATCAATGAAATACAAGTGTATATACCCTACAAATTAAGACCATCCCTATAAATTTTACATCATCCTTACAATACTTCCTTGAGTGGATAGTCTTCTTACCGTAACCAAATTTAACTTCTTTTTTTATTGGAACCATCGCAATTATATTACTTTAAAATAATTTCCAATAAAAAGTAAGATAATAAAACATAGACGTGAGATAATAACATACAGCCCAAAATTCTTACCCTTAAATTTAGTCTTAATTTATTCTTATCAATGAAATACAAACTGTATACACCCCTCAATTTGAAATTAAGACAAGTCCTACAAATTTGACATCATCCCTACAATACTTCTTTGAGTGGACAGCCTTCATAGAAAAAAATTCCCTAATCAAATTCAACCTTTTTTTTCTATTGGAACCATCAAATTTATATTACTTTAGAAAGATAATAACACATAGACATGAACCCTGAATCTGGTGATATTTTTTCTTTACACTGTTATAGGGTGTAATTCCATGACAATTTTTTTAATCATTCCTGAACCATATAACTAGGAAAATTTACCATCAAAAATGAGGTCACTTTCTCGAGGCACCTTTTCTTAAGTCTGCTTCACTTTTAATAGAAGGTTGACAACGTTGCTTAATGTCCCCGCTTTTGTTTGTTCAATCTTCAAGCACTCACAAGTCTGCACCAAAAGCGATGAATACCTTTCCCTAGTTGTTTAGAAGCCAACCAATAAACTACATAAAAACGTGCATCTGCAAATGATGCAATCATGCTCCATAGCTAACCAAGTATTCACCAGAGAACATAATTTGATCACAGAAGCGGTGCCAGAACATAATGGAGGGTCTTCTGCCTTACATGTATAAAGCTTTCACTCGTAGAAACCTTCAGAAGCGGTGCAGTGCTATTCATCACAATCTTACTTCAGCAGAAACCTTCATGTTTGAAGGCCATTACAAGAAGCTACACAGTGACTATGATGTCGACGTAGAATCAAGCAGAGAGCATGCTTTCACAGATTTGTTGAACTCTAAGATTTCTCACAGACGAACAATGTCTTCTATCTCTGCTCAAGAATATGAAGATGCCATAGAAAGCAGAAGGCTTCATGGTAAACCTTCCCACAGGCGAGCCACCTCGTGTTTTTGGGCTGTGCAGAGAAAACAGAAAGACAGATTTTGCTGCCAATAAAGGAATGAAATGAGGTTCACCTCTGATATTGTATAATAGATTGCCAGACTACCGATAAAACATAATGTTGGTAAAGGGTATTAGGTGGTAGTGGGTGGGTTTTATCTTTATTTATTTAGGTTGTAATTGTTGAAAGCATGTACATATTATTGGGTTTTAATTAAAACAACTCTATGGAGTTTCCTCAATACATATACTCAATATAGGGTATTAGGTGGTAGTGGGTGGGTTTTATCTTTATTTTTTTAGGTTGTAATTGTTGAAAGTATATACATATTATTGGGTTTTAATTAAAACAAATTTAGTGATAAATTTATTGGAGTTTTCATGCATATATTTGTCAATATAGCGTCTCCCAAAGGTTTAGGAGATCAAATTTTCATAGCACAATTTATGACAATGAGAAATGAATGGAGTCCCATGATAGTGTAATATAACTTTTTTATGGATGTAATTAAAACTATTTCATTTCATTTCTTTGAATAATCATGAGAAATTATATATTTTTTCTAAATCATATAGGATACTACAAATATTCTTTGTGTCTCATTATATCTTATTCTTAATTAAGGGATTTCATCAAGGTTCGACAAAGTTCAAGTGTTGGAATTTGTGACCACTTTAGTGAATAATTGATTTGAAAATCAAATTTAACTAGCAATTGTGCACACACTTAACTTTGCTTTGTATTGATTTTTGATATAAATATTGACTATTATAACCTTTTGTATTTTTAATAAAGGAAATAAATCTGAAATTACTGTGTAAAATCAAAAAATACAGAGATGAATCACCAACAAATTGACACAAGAATTGATAACGGAGTTTGGCACTTGTGGCCTATGTCTCGGGTCCAGTTGAATGGGACCGATCTATTAAAATATTGAAAATAAATATTTACAAAGATTTCTACAAGAATATGATCTTCTCATCACGTTCCTCTACCAAAAATAATAAGAGTCACTTTTTACATCACCTCAAAATTCCTTCTCTAGCTCAAGTTATGAGCAAAACAATATCACAATCACCTTCCAATGTCCCTTCATATACAACAAAGCCCTACTTATAATGTTTCACACCTCCGGGCACAATGGTTGGGCACTTATCATTTTACCCAAGCGGCCAAGGTTCAAATCCCTACATGAGCGCTTTGACTTTCCATGTTGGGCACATTTTATCCCACATTGGGCACTTGGAGGATAAAGAGGAGCTTAAATAGGAGTTGTTTTATAGCTTGCATTAGCTTATGAGCCATTTTCTTAGGCGCCAATCTTGGAATGGCTGGAATATGCTATTTTTGGTGCATTTGGAAGGGATAAATAATGCGTTGGAATATATATTGGGAGGATAAGGATAATAGTTGGCAAATTTAATTGGAAATTAAATAATGTGGTCAATGTTTTATTATTATTATTATTATTATTATTCATATTTCCACGTGTCACATTTTCATTGGTCCACTTGGCAAGTGTGCACATGTTAAACCTACGCGTTATCCCCAAAATTTGTGAATTACTCGAAAATTTCAGCGAGCCATAACTTTTGCATATGTGCTCCGATTTCTAGAAACGAGATATCACCATAAAGCTCTAATTTTTCCCTACACAATGAAACTGACTGCAACTAATTCTAAGAAGATATTAGATCGGTGTTTCTCGATGAGGATCCTCTAGATCATTCCTCCCCACTGAGAAACTTTTGGACCCCAAAATTCAACTTAATTGGTGAATAGGTGAGGGTACAAATCCCTCACATTTACGGTTTCCATCCATTTTGCCTTGTTTGGATGCATAGCTTTGAACCCAACATGAAGATACTCAATGTCACCCCTTCGCTAAGTTCCTACTTTCTTGTCCAAAATGATGTCTTCCTGCAACTCGTCAAGATACTCAGGAGAAAAATCATCAATGAAAGACATTATGTTAGCATCACCATGATCAACAATCATAGGCGGTTCATACAATCTTAAATTCTCAACATTTACAATCAAGTATATTTGCATATATGGAGGTAAATCCAACCGGAAAGCGTAGTTGCCAATTTTTTCCAATATTTGGAATGGACCATACTGTATAGGTTTCAATTTTTTACCTTCACCTGTCAACCTTGCCTTGTTGATGTGAAGCCAAGATGAATCACCAACTTTGAACTTGTGATTAGTTCTATGTTTATCATGCTTGGCTTTGTACTTAGCCTGAATTTTCTCTAATTGTTCACGGACATACTAATGAACTGTTGTATTCTCTACACAAATATTTTAGCCTTGTTAGAATCACTTAAACCATTAACAACAGTTTCATGTTCATAATATACATCTAAAGGAGAATTAGGCAGATATCCATAACAAGTCTCAAATGGAGACTTTAAAGTAGAATAATGTAAGGCACGATTATAAGCATGTTGCACATAATATAGATGTTCATCCCATAACTTAGGATGTTTGCCACAATAGCCCCTAAGAAAATGTACTACTGTGTGGTTTACAACCTCTATTTGACCATCGGTCTGTGGATGAAAAGGAGTGCTCTTTTTCAATTTTATGTCCATTAACCCCACAATGTTGACCAAAATTCCCCAAGAAATCTAGAATCCTGATCAGATATAATTGAAGTAGGTAATCCAAAATGAATCCAAACAGACTGAAAAAACAAATGTGTAGTTCCCTCACCAGTTATTTGTTTAATAGATGGAACCAACACACACATTTTACTAAATATGTCCACTACCACATATAAGTAATCATGTTTCTTCCGTGTCATGGGAAAGCCTCCTACAAAATCCATGGAAACACTTTCCCAAGGCCTTGTCAGAATAGGAAGAGGAGTGTAAAGTCCTAATTTCCTATTACTTGGCTTTCTTGTGGCAAAAAGAACACATCCCTTAATATACTTGTTTACATGTTCATGCATTCTAGGCCAATAACAATATTTCGTAAATGTGCAAATGTCTTACTAACACCAAAATGCCCGAAATAAGAGAAGTATGTGTTTCCTAATCATATGCACACGTTATTTTTCTAGAATACAAAGTTTACTGTAATGATATAACAATCCTTCATGAAAATTATAATCTTGTTCTCCTACTTTTTCCCACTTAATAGATCCTCATACACTTCTCTAAATTCAACATCATTAGCATATTGTTCCTTTTAACTAACATGAGCCAAAGAACTATGTTGTAAAAGAATAGATGCTACTACCACTGGTGGTCTAGATAACATGTCAGCAACCTTGTTTTGAATACCTTTTTATACCTGATTACAAGATGAAATTTCGCAAAAATCCCATCCACCTAAAATGTCTAGACTATTGTAATTTGGTTTGTGTTTGTAAGTACTAAAGCGGTTGATGGTCAATATGTATAATTGTTTCTTTTCCCATTAAATAATGCTTCCACTTTTTAACACTTTGAACCAAAGAATACAAATCTTTATCATAAGTTGGATAGTTTCTTACCACACTTGTAAAGGTTTCTGAATGGTAACACACTAGTCACTTGTTCTCGCATCAAAATGCCCCAGATAGTCACTAGCATTTGTCTCAATCTCAAATGAATGTTGTAAATTTGGAAGTGCTAAGATCGGAGTGGTACTTATCTTCTCCTTCAGTGTATCAAAGGATTTATGTTATTTTTCTCCCCACCTGAAAGACCTATTTAATACTTTTCAAAGCATGCAAAGGAGATGCAATATATGAGAAGTTAGAAATGAATTTCCTCCAGTACTGAACTACACCTAGAAAACTCCTAACTTCCGTCACATTAGTGGGTCTAGGCCATTTTACAATAACCTCTATTTTTGTAGGATCAATTCTCAATTCTCCATTTCCTACAACATAACCCAAGTAAATTAAAGATGTTTTACCGAATTCACATTTTGACATCTTCAAATACAATTTCTCTTTCCTTAGTGTATCTAAGACTTTTTGGATGTTTAACATGTTCACCCCATAATTTACTAAGAACAAGAGTATCATCTTAGTAGACAATAACAAAATTATCAATGAATGGTCTAAATATATCATCATGAATGTTGTTGGTGCATTGCACAAACTAAAAGGCATTACTAATCATTCAAACAATTCCTATTTCATTTTAAAAGTAGTTTTCCAAACATCACCTTATGCAAATCTTACTTAGTTATAACCACTTCTTAAATCTAACTTAGTGAAATAAATTGCATTCTTTAATTGATCCAATAAATCATCTATTCTAGGAAGAGGGTAACGATTCTTTCATCGTAATATTGTTTAAAGCATGGAAATCAACACACATTTTCCAAGAGCCATCCTTCTTAGGAACCAAAATAATTGGCGAACCACATGGGGATGTACTTGGACAAATTATACCTTGAGCCAAAAGTTCCATTACTTGTCTCTTGATTTCCTCATTCTCTACTATTGACAACCTGTACATTTCGATATTGGGAAGAGGTGCATCCTGAAGCAACTGTATCTCATGTTGAACCCCTCTTTTGGGAGGTAGACCTTGTGGATCTTGAAAAACATCATCAAAATTAGAAACAATTTTTACCAATTCATCCTTATGTTTCGATCACAATTCTCAAAAGCCATCTCATGTTCTTTCTCTTTGGCTTTGACCACCATGAGCACAAAACTTTTGCTTGAGTTTACAAGCCTTTTCATTTGACCTGCAGTTACCAAGGATAGATTATTCTTTTCACGGTGAGCTCTAACAATAAACTCAATTCCATCCTTTACAATCAAATATTTATTTTCTTCCCTATAGAAGTTTGTTTTATGATCATACAAATAAGGACTTCCCACCCACCCCACAAATATCCAAAGGAACTACATCCAATTCAACCTCATCTATAAACTTGTTTGTAATGGAAAATCTAAAAGTACAAGTTTTAGTTGCCTAAAATTTTCATCATCACAAACCCAGCCCAAAGGATAAGTCTTAGGATGTGGATTAGTTTTGAGTCCTAATTTATTAACAACCTCCTCAGAAATTAGATTAGCTTGAGATCCACTATCAAAAAGAGTATTAATTTTTGTATGCTTTGAAATTACTCTAATGTGGAAAATTTCATTCCTTTTCTTATCATCATGTATATTTTGTTTACTAGAAGAAGATGCAACATTTGAAGTACTATTGTTGGAAATTGAAAGAGTTGATTTACCTTGAAAAATCATAGTTGTGATCTTGGTTTCATCACCTGAATTAGACCCAAGATCATGAACTGCAGTGTTTATTTTCTTTTCCTTTCCTTTCTTAACCATCCATTTAGGATTCGTTTCAGGATGTAATTTCCAACATTTAGACTCATCATGGTTCTTTTTACAATGATTACAAAAAAATGTTTTTCATATTCCTTCTTAACAAAGAGAGTTTGTTTTATGCTTACCCTTTTCTTTTCCCTATTCTTTCAAACATTTTCCTTCAGATTGCTTGTTCTTTTGTTTAAAAGAAGAGGAAGAGGAATCCTTTTTCATTTTCCCTTGTGCTTCCAAATGGGTTTCTTGAACACATACTGCATCAATATTAGTAGGACCTAAAACAAGTAACATATGCCTTATATAACTATATAATTCACCAATTAATTTAAGTAGTGTTTCTTCTATGTTTAGGAAAACTCCCGAGAATTAGAGAACTTTTCCTAAATTCCTGTGTGTATTTTTGAACACTTTTTCCCTTAGTTTGTCTTAATTTTTCCAATCCATCATAGTTTGTTTCTTATAATAAAGAGGATAAATTGTTGCCTAATATTTGAAAAAATTAGACCAGAAGTGATTCTTATACCTTTGGTTTATTCCACTTCCCGAAGCTTACTCTCCTACCAAATGAGTGTTGTGCCACCCATCCAAAGAGTTATCAAATGAATCTTTTCTTTATCATCAACAATGCTCTGAAACCTACAATATACTTCTATCTATTTGACCTAGTTATCCAACTTCTCTGCATTTAGCTCTCCAAAGATACATTAGCAATTCAAACTTTATATCTAACTTTCATCAAGAAAATCAGATTTCAAAGGGTCTCTTTTAGGATTATTAGAACTACAACTTTCTTATTTCTTACCTTATCTACTTCCCTTTTCCCTTTGTCTATCTTGGTACATTTCTTCCACCATTTCCTTCATTTGTAGGAATGATTGACGAAAGTTTTCTTCCTCTCGATCTACCATTGTAGGACTTCGAGACCATCTTGTACCAATTTTGGGATCCCCTTCCACTAACTCTCCCTCACCCTTTTTAGTTTGAGACCTTGTTGACATCCAACACACAACATTAAATCACAAAAACCATTAATCTGAAAAAAATCAGTCAAAACCAACTCGATATCGTTGATCTAAAAATCAAATTTAACTAGCAATTGTGCACACACTTAACTTTACTTTGTGTTGATTTTTGATATAAAAATTGACTATTATAACCTTTTATATTTTTAATAAAGGAAATAAATGTGAAAATACTGTGTAAAATCAGAAATTACAAAGATGAATCACTAGCAAATAGACACAAGAATTGATAACGGAGTTCGATGCTTGTGGCCTATGTCTCTGGGTTCGGTTGAATGGGACTGATCTATTAAAATCTTGAAAATAAATCTTTAAAAATATTTCTACAACAATCTAATCTTCTCATCTCATTCCTCTTCCAAAAATAACAAGAGCCACTTTTTACATCACCTCAAAATTCCTTCTCTAGCTCAAGTTATGAGAAAAACAATATCACAGTTACCTTCCAATGTCCCTTCATATACAACAAAGCCCTAATTATAATGTTTCATACCTCCGGGCGCAATGGTTGGGCACCTATGATTTTACCCAAGCAGTCAAGGTTCAAATCCCTACATGAGCGCTTTGACTTTCCATGTTGGGCACATTTTATCGCACCTTGGGTGCTTGGAGGATAAAGAGGATCTTAAATAGGAGTTGTTTTATAGCTTGCATTAGCTTATGAGCCATTTTCTTAGGCGCTAATCTTGGAATGACATATATTGGGAGGATAAGGATAATAGTTGGCAAATTTAATTGGAAATTAAATAATGTGGCCAATGTCGAATAATAAATGGGTGTGGAATTTTATTATTATTATTATTATTATTATTATTTTTTTCCATATTTCCACGTGTCACATTTTCATTGGTCCACTTGGTGAGCGTGCACATGTTCAACTGTGCACTATCCCCAAAAATTTTCAGTTACCCAAAAATTTTAGTGAGCCATAACTTTTACATACGTGCTTTGATTTCTACAAACAAGATATCACTAGAAAGCTCTAATTTTTCCCTATGCAATGAAATTGACTCGCAACTAATTCCGAGAATAAATTAGATCAAGTGTTTCTCAATGAGGATCCTTTGGATCAATAATGAATATAATTTTTTGGTAATGTAAGATTGGAAACATTACCTTGATATTCAAGCATTATCGGTTGTGGAGGTCACGATGCACAATATATCTAGGAGTAGAGTGTGGAATAACATGAACATATTATGATATTTCTCTCTTTCTTAAGGAGTGATGACTCATGTCGCTTATTTGGTGAGCTACCAAAACTGAATAAGAAAGAGTTAAAGGTTGTAATTTTTAGCCTAATTTGTGGATTGTCCATCCTTAACCAATTTTTAAAAATTGTGTGTGATTTGTCAAGTGTGTGTTGTTGAAACTTCAATAATATGATCTATTGGTGTTCATTGTAAGTTCTCCATATCCATATCTTAAGGATGTTGAATTACTACTAGATCAAGAAAATGTGGTGAGTATGGCTTAATGAGTTCCACATTGAATACTAGATAAAGGCCCAAGTATTTCATAATATCAAGAATGAATAAATGTTCCCTTTGGCTTTTGTAGTATGGTGTATGGGCCATAACACATAGGTTTCATCTTCCTATGATGACCTTTGATAAGTTATTTCTAAATATGTAATGGTCGATGTGTGACATGGCAATATTGCACTTTTGTTTTGCACAAATTAGATTTCCTTCCATAAACTATATCTTCTACACACTTCCTTTAATTTTGTACGTGAATTTGTATGTTGGATAGCATATGATACTATATTTCTAGAAGTGTTAATGTTTGGAACCCAATTCATGTATGAAATATAATTTTCATTGTCAGAGACCATTGAAGATCTCAATTGTAGGCATGTTAGATGTAAGGAAAATCATCACTGCAAGATTTTGAATATGTGGTAATGTACATACATATAGAAAGTGAAAAAATGTGTGATTTAAAACTTCTATTTTTAATTTGTCTAGGTATGAAAGTTATATATCAATATAATTGAGTATCCATAATCTCCCAAAAATTATACCAGAAGTAACTCACAAAAATTTAGTTAAGTGAAACTTAATGTATACCTTTGGTAATCTAAACTAAACTTGAACATGATTGAAGAAGAAGCATATGGTTTCCTACACATTGATTCTCTTCTCATAAGAAATCATGATAGTAATCATCTAAAACAAATTTACTAAAACAATCAAAGATTCATTTGGGTACTTTATCATAGGTATTCTAGTCACAAAGTTAATGTAGATAATTTCACAATGCCTAGATGAAACTAAAAATGTTTGTCAATTCATGTAATCATGTTCATGGGCTTAGAAATTTGAAAAGGGAATAAACGTCTTGATGTTGAACTCAAATTTTGTACACATGTGAGTTCAACATAAGATATAAATTGTAGCACTGTAAGTGTTCTAGTAATGTTAATGTGTCCCCCTCTTGGCATAGTGTGCCTCCTAAATGAGTCTTTGGTGAGGTGTGAACTCAAGAACACAAATATGTCAATCTTATAAAGAATATTTTCATGAATAAAGATATTTTGGAAGTATTCAGTATGCATGGCCATTATAGGATTGAAAAAACAATGGTATATTGAGTAGAAGTATTTTAGGTTTAGAGAATGTGTGGCCACGTGTGTCAAATACTATGAGGAGAAACTTAATTGGAGGCTATTTGAGGAAATTTGTTTCCTTGTTTTCTTTCTCTTCTTTTTATAGATCACTAAAAGTAACTATTAAAACTTTTGATCCACTTCAAGTGGCATATATTATCCCACTTTCTCTTTATATATAGGAACTAAAGAATCTTGTGATCTAATTGAATTATTGATTCCTTACCAAATACGTATTGGTGAAATTTTTTTACGTACTTTAACTATAGTATACAATTATTTTCCATAAGTGGGTAGTGATTAACTACATTACACAATGTCTCTAAGTGATATGTTAGTAAATTTCCATTTTTTTGGTGTACTATGTTGAGTGCATAGTGATATGCATCGTATGAATCTCAAAGGGGTTGATAAGTGTTAAGAATATCAAAAAGTAGTTTTTTTCAAAAAGGTGTTACTTGAGATCTTAAAATATAAAATGCTGTAAAATTTTCCAACTAATTTTATGTACATTATCTAGATAAAAGGCCATGACCAATAAAAATTTAAGAAAAATAATACAATAGAAATTATCAAGTCCGAGAAAATGTTTCAACTCGGTGAGATTGCACAATGCTTGTGAACATTTGATCATTTTTATCGTATATGGATGTATATGAGGTCAAATATGTAGACTAGATACTAAATTTATGTGTTGTCAAATGTACATTTGGTTTCATTAGCTTGCAACTTGCACATTTACAATATATCTAAGGCAACAGGAATAATCCACATGATCCTCCCAAGTATTTATAAAATTGAGAATGTCATCCAAGTAGAGATGATGAATATTTTCAAGAGTGTGAGTATTCCATTTATGAGGTACATGAATATTTTTAGTGCATAGGTGAATTTGAAAGGAATAACCAACCATTCATATATTCCCTTCTTTATTTTCAATTTTTTTCTTTTAATAATTTTAGATATGGACTAATACCTTATGATAACCTAACATTGTGTCCATATCGGTGAAGTATTGTGTACCTCAAATGTGGTCTAGGATGTCATTAATGAATGGTAGTGGATACCAGGTATTCATAATTTTCATGTTACACACACGATAGCTAATGCACAAGCACCATTAACCATATTTCTTTGACATGATAACTATAAGGCTACTAAAAGGAGAGTATATTGGAATGATATTTCATTGACTAGGAGATCTTATATTTGGTGCTAGAATTCACCACATTTCCGAATGGACTTATGGTATAGTGGACTATTTTCAAGAGGTAATTGATGAGGTAAATCATTTCTATGTGTTACCATACAATGTGTTGGAGTAACCTTTAGATCTTGAAATTGGTCTCAATATTTCTATATTAACTACTTGATTTATTATTGCAATGATAAACATTTAACATGGAGTACCATAAATTTTTGATGAATTTATGGATGGTATTAATGTTATATTACATTATTTTTCAAAGACCATATTGATTTTGGTTATTAGAGATGATTCTAGAATGTTGAACATGATGTATTTGATGTGGATGGTATATTTTGTGTCTTATCTCGATATGTACCATTACAACCAACCACATAGGTCTTCCACATAGAATGTCATAAACCTATAGTGGCATGATGTCACAATTTATTGTGTCCTCCATAGGTTTGACTATATACTTAAAAGTGAATTTTTGTTACATGGATATTTTCCCTTTTGCGGTCATCCCAAATACTATAGTTGAGGATGTGATTCTTTGGAAATTCTTAGGTGTTTTACTACATCTTTAGAAATTATATTCTTCTCACTATTAGTTTTGATGATAATTTTTAGTTGTTAATCTTATAACTAATAACTCTATCTAGAATATGAAATAGGGCTCGAAAATCTCATGGAATGGCATGCACATCGACATAGTTGTACTTGAATGATAACATGAATTTCCTCCAAGTAATTAGCAAGAAAAAATGAACTCAAGGAACTTGTGAATGTATAAAAAATGGTCTTATCATACTCATAGATCAAAAGGAGAAATTACATATCATGAATGTTGTGTAACTTCCATGCATGGACTAATCATACCTCCACAAGGGAGAAAGGAGTTACAATTCAGAAATAGAATGTAACTCCTATATGACACCTATGACAACTATAACACATATGACAAGTATGACATATTTTATGATGAAATTTTTCATATGTCATATAACTCCTAAAAGACCTATGACTCACCTAAGTGAGATGAATCACCATGTGTGAGGTGGAAAATGCCCAATAAACTAATTAAGAGTAAAAATATATCATCACACCAACGCCCTCCTTCATCAAATATTAAGTAGAGGCATGACAAGCTAGAAAGAGAAAGAGGACTCTCCTATAAAAATAAGAAAGATGTGTCATATGGGTTCTGGAAATGAAAGGCCTAATGAGGTACCCATGTACAAACTACAATCTTTCTAGAAGAAGAGGAGGATGAGGAGAGAAGAGAACTATCTATCTCCTTGGAAGATGATTTATAATGACTCCCAAGGAATTGGACTCAAAATTCAATACTCATTGTAAAAGGAAGGGGAACATGAAATGTCTTATAAGGTTTCTCAACATCCAATGAAGATAATATATCAAGAAATGCGGAGGAAATCCTACCAAGCTTTGTAAGGCAAGATTCCACAAGCATAGATGAATTTTTAGGTTCGAATGAAAGTCGTGTAGTGTGATGGAACTCAAGTGAACTCAAGATAATGTTGAAGGTCCTCAGATAAATTTATAAAAATGACTCCATACACCATGTCATTTTTGTTCCACCGGTCATTTTAATGTAAAGGAGTAATTAATTCAAGGAAAATACCAAGGATATAGGGTAACAAATCATGCATGATGCAATGATCTAGTATCTCATTTTTCCAAGACAAATATTTTTCGAACGTAAGTGAACAACATAATGATGAAATTAAAAATCCATGATAAAATAACCTTCAAAGTAACAATAGTTTTACCCCTATTTGCAACACTTTATAGTTTAGTCTATTGATTACAATCAAATACGTACATACAATGTGAAATAGTTGGCCACTCATCTTGCAATTAGTGAAAAAAATGTGCAATTCTAGAGACCACAATAGGTTCAAAACATTCACAATGAAATGTCACCATACCAAGCACACAAAAAGGTCAAAAACAATAAAAAAGGAGGAAAAACAAGTCTCATGTGAGAAAGAGCATCTCACATCATATTAGGATCTTAATTTTCACATGGTTATGGTGGACACACTCACTAACATCTAATAAAAAAGGATATTATTACAATGAGATCCGAAAAACTAGTATAAAACAACTTCGACCAAATACAACCACCTCTAGACCAAAAGCAAGGAGATTTGGACCAAATACACCAACTCCAAACCAAAATCAAGGAGCTTCGGACCAAATACACTAGCTCAGACCAAAATCAAGGAGCTCCAGACCAAATACACTAACTTCATACCAAAAGAAAAGAGATTTAAAGAAAAGGTAATTATATCCAAATGAGAAACACTCGCATACAAGTTGGCTCCAAATGAGGAGCATTACGATTGATCCGACTCTAAACGAGGATCATTACGGGAGAGATGGCTCTAAACAAGGAGTGTTATAGTGATATGGTGTTGAGATGAGGTGAAAAAGCTCTGAGTTGGGTGAGTTTCCACATGGAAATTTTAGGCAATAATACACCAAGTTGATGCCAATTTAACTATTGGCACCTGTAATGGATGAGTTAAGAGTGATTTGATGAGTGCTCTAGGTGTACCAAGGGTATAGATAAGTATAAGGATCGTGAGTTAATTGTAAAATTCATGAGGCAATGAGAAATATTCTATTTTTTTAAAGATGGGTACTGCAAGTTTTTATTGTTTCCACTTTGTTGTAGGTAATTACATGTCATCTCTAAATTGTTGGAGTAAGAGATACATATAGTGAAAGGAATTTCCATCCAAGTAAAGGACTATAGAAGTTTCAAATCCCAACTACCGAAGGTTCCAAGACCATATAATCTAAGCCAAGACTATATAGTTCTATCCTCGACTATAAAAGAAGTTATATGATCCCATCTCTACTTAATTTTTAATTATAGAACTCACAAAAAGTATCTCTAGTCTTTGATCTTTCTTTTTTACCTGTTTACACATCCAAATCTTATTGATATCCATATCTAATTCTTCTTTCTCCTCTTTTATTTTTATATATCATTTATCATTTATTGATATTTACAAGTATTAAATCATTATTCAGTTACGAATGGTTAATTTAATTTTTGTAGATCAAAATGATCCCCTATTACAAAGGTCCTTACATCCTCTTTATTGTTGTAAACTTCCATAACATAAGTTTGATTTGAGTGTAAAAAACCATTTTTTTCAAGGCCAATAAAGGAGTAAAAATACAAATGTATTTGTTGGCCTCTCTTATTCCTTATCACTATCTTCATCTACAAGATTGAATCTTCTTATTTTATCCATGTCTTCCAATGTTTCTAGCTGTCCTTGCACGTCTCTCACTATATTGTCCATTTTAAGCTCTACCACTTCATTTCTCCTTACAATCATTCTTATTAATCTAGCCACATTCCATGTGCTCTTTGAGACTCTTATTTCAGTAAAATAAATGTTTTTGAAACCTTCCGAGACACAAAAATTCAAACAAAAACCTACTTTCACACTCTCTACAACAATACCCTCATATTAGATTCTCACAACTGTCACTCTTATTCTCTACCCACCTATACTAGCTAGAGAATTATTCACACTATCCTCACCCACTATTTGCTATATGTATTGGAGGTTTCCCTATGAATAAACATTTCATTCAAATAACAAAGGATAAAATGGATAATCACCCAAGTGAATCTAAAATAGCAATAACGTAGAGAAAACAACTGTACCATTCCATCCAATCAAATTGAAAAATAAGTAAAAAAGGAGGAGCTCCAAAGTTTGAAGAATAGTTTGAAATCATCAAATTTTAACAAATCTTACAATTGATATGAAGGAAAACCCATGTACTTTGATTCCAAATAATACATAAGATCCCAAATTAATCATTGAAATATTGTCAAACTTGAATCATAGACGGAAATTCACAATTTCCAACACCAAAAGATTGATAGAGTATGGATTTTAGAGGCCACCAAGAGAGAGTAGGGAGTTAAAATATCAATCATATAATAAAATAAATTTCAAATACCTTTGATAGATATATAGTATTCTTAGGCATCCCATGATACAAAGAGTTGCATATACCCACTAAAATACCACTACCAAAACTCACCACATGTTTCTCTAAAGGGGGTAAGGTTCAAAACTAAAAAGACTAGTGGTGTTCTAGCTTTTATAACCCATTATACAACACAAAGTAAATTACTTTATCCTACCAAGGATAAGGGAAATGAGACATTTCAAACATTGAAGAACATGGATCTATTATGTGTTCATTATATTCAAAATCATTTCCCTTCACTAAGTAAAATAATAGCTAACAATTGCAAATAATCGATCCAAATTCCGTGGTAGGAATTTCTATCATCATGATACTTCAATCCTCTCAACTAAGGAGGGTACTCACCACTTTAAGGTGTTATAATTACTCTAGGGATAAAGTGGGGCACTCGCCATATAAATCAACATATCCAAGGCATCAAATTCTATCAAATGAAACACATTAGCTTAGGTTAGCAACTATTTGTGTCCACACAATCCTACAATACTTAACACATGTATATCTCATGTATTTTTTTAGTGAAGGGGGTTCAATATCACCAATAATACTCAATATAAAGTGACTCGAGAGGTTTTAATATCTCCTTCATTATGCTTGTGAGCTATGTTGGGTACTATCATACCAATATGGTTGATGTTGTGAATTCACAAGGGTCAATTGAATGAACTTGTGCTTTAAATAAAAAGGGAAAGTAAATGTTCCCAATGAAACACATATGCACAACTATGGCTTCTCTCAAAAGTACTTCTATTTATTTCTAAAACACATAAGGCCTATATGTCATGTAAGATACAATGCCTTGGAATTCAGCCCCTACGAGAGGGCCAAATCAAACTTGTAATCCTACTCTCTAATGCATTCTATGTAACATCCATGACTAACAGTGATCACCTAGTGAAGAGAGGAAGAACCAATTTCTAAACGGAGTCTATGCTAAAAATGACACTCTCATAATTAAGATTATAATAAATATAATGAAATAAGGGTATTGAGTTAAGGGAATGCCACAAACTAATGATATATAATGTTTGCACTCATTAATCAACCATAACAAGGATGACCTTCTTATTTTTTACATATCAATGGGTTTATATGGTTCAATAACTAGATAATACAGTCATAAGAAACTCTCAATTATTTTCAGTAATACATCATATGCCACACAAATAATTAGGAAGATTTATTTTAAGGTCATATATTTTATGAAAGTAATGAAAAACTCAAGAATATACCAAAAATCCAAGTAATTACTGATCATATATGTTACGTCATCTAAAATCCACACAAGTTTTGCATTTTCTCCTCAAAGCTATTGACATTCAAGTCATGGGAGACTCACTCTAACTTTTGGTAAAAAACTCATTATAAAGTTCCATTACTAGGAGAGAGGAACTAGCTTCTTTTCCTTAGACATCTCAATTAAGCATGATGTTAATGAAATAGAAGTCCAAGATTAGTTCTAATAGCCAGGAGATGACACATAATAAGTTCCCACTAGCAAGGCCTTCTTTGAAAAACCTTTAGTTTAACATAAGTGGAAATAAAAATAAAAAATTCTATTTTGTGTACTATACTTGGTTGCAAAAGGAAAACTTTGTAAAAAGTACTAAGGATATTTAGTCCTCGTAAGCAATAATATTCTCCCTAAAATCTTCATAGCCTAATGAGGACCAATAGAGACAAGCCCTTATAGTCAAGAAAAGACTTGTCTAAAATCTTCTAGGATTAACTCGTAAAGTAAGAGTAAAAATCTAAGATGGTTGAGGTAGCAACACAAGAAGCTTCCCTACACATCTCTAGGTAAATTTCTTATTTTGATAGTAATATGAAACATCCTTCTAGCATACTCTACATGAGCTATGAGGTGACATTGTGTGACAAGGATCAGGTCTATAAATCTAAAAGGTCTATCTTGACACATGGTCAACTTGAAAATATAAGTCTAGGTGTGACTACTACTAACCTTGATCCACAGAATAAGTCCAATATCTCCCTAGAGTATCTCGTGAAATCCTAGAGGTGAAATGTATAAGTTGAGAGTAGTAATGAAGTCACCCATGTATATGATGCACCGTATCTAAAGGGAATTGTTCAAGGAAAACTTTTCCTAGTGGCTAACTCAACTCCTTAATCTACACTCTACCTAGAGGCAAGTATCCTACATTAGTCCAAAACTATAGGAGATATAGAAGAATGAAATTTCTATGGTCAAATAATGTTATAACAAATACTCCATTAATCAAACCTACCATCTCCATGAATCTAGTATGGTGGTCATCCACTATCATGTACATCTTGTCCATACAACACATGTTTCATGTCTACTCAAAGTGAAGTGCAATGGCCCACATCTCCAAGAGCTCCCAATATTAAAATTTTTTTAAAACTAATCGTTTCATGAGTATGAAACTTCTCCCAACTGAAAAACTCAATAGTCAACATGGTCAAATAACTCTTCACACGAGACATGGCTTGTGTATCTAAACTAAGGCTTTTAAAAATTAATTAAAAAATGGTTTGAATCAAGATCTTTAATAATGCCACCTTAACATAGCTCTCCATCCTAGGTGGTAAAAACAAAGTTGACTCCCTTGCCCTCCATGAGTCCTCTAAGGGAAAATTGACTTCTCGTTAATTTGGCAACACAAGATAGTGTGGATGTGAAAACTACAATTTGTCAATGATGTGAGATTCTAGTTAGGATGGTTATGTAAAACTAAATACGTTATTAGGGAGACTTTTTCTTAGGTTTATTTTCATCCCAAGGGCAATTTACCACCTCCTTCTTCAAGTGTTCTAAACTAATTTGCATGGTTTTAATATTAATCCTTATATTTTTTCATGTTAAACTTTTTTAATCATGGTGGTTTTAGTTGAATCAAGATCCTCTTAATGGATCATGCCACCTTAACATCATGGAAAAGTCTCGAGCATCACTAGCTCCTAGGTGGCAAAAATTCACTGAAGCGACCGGCCTGGCTTGGAGGGCTTCGATTCTTTAACAAAAGGGTCGATAGAGATGTGGAAGAGAGAAGATTTGTTGAGGGGAGGGGAGGACCCACTTAACAGGCGGGCCTACTTGTAAGCTCGATCCTCCACCATATGATGAAGTAACCCGCATGATGATACGGTTCATCTCCTGGAAGGGAGGTTTGTCTTGTTCGCGAAACACCTTATTTTTCTTAATCATTTTCGTAGGGTCATCTCGTTAACTTGCTGAATTCACGCTCCAACAAAATCAAGATGGTGTGGATGTTCACAAATGTTGTCTTCTTGTCTCCATTCACTCGATTCCCCTTGATGGCTAGAGTTTTTGTTCCCCCATTGTGCTTCTTCTGATGCTCCCACCCCCACTGTAAGATTCTTAGTTAGGAGAAGGGTTATGAATTTGAAATTTCTCATGACCTCCTCGCATATTAGGGAGTAGTGCTAAATTGGAAAGCCCTACAAAAAGGATGGAATCCTTAGAGGCGATATGAAAATGTTAAAGGATGAAGTTAAAAATGACAAAGCGAGAAGGGAAGAGGAAGAAGGAGGAGGAGGAGGATGTGGACAGCAGCCAAATTGAAGATATTTACAGGAAATTACACTCCTTGGACTCGTTTAGGAGGGCCAAGACTAGGCATGATTACAACATTCATCTTTAGGGCAATCTACCAGTGCCAGTGACCTCCTTCTTTTGGAGTGGATTCTAATGCTGCCCATATGACTACTTTGTATGTTTAAAGAATATCACAAATATTATTTATATGTTTTTTTGCTTTTTTTTCATGTTCCTAATACTTTTTCTTAATAATTTTGTTGTTCTTCTCGTTTTGGTAGCGGTTTTTGAACTACTTTGAGCATATTATGGAATCCTTTTCACTTTGGTTATCTTGCTTATCCGGCTTTTGGCCTTCTTTTATGATAATGTGTTTCAAATAATATAAGTACATATATCTTATGAACATCTAAATATGAAAATAGTTAAGAGATATCAATTTTAAGGACCGTATCTTGGATTTTTAATATACCATAATTATTGATAAGTTCCTAACCTTCTTCACAAATTTCCTAGTGAATCGTAACAAATGGTGAAAAATTTTCTATACTAATGTGTAAAGCTTGAACAATATTTCTTGATAAAAAGGGCCCCAAACTCCATCATACAATAAAGACATTATGAATTTTCGCTTGAATTCTCCTAGAAAAAGAAAAAACTTCTTAGGTATAATCAAATGGATGTGAAATCAAAGGTCAAAATTAAAAGTAAGCATAGTCATGGACATTAGAACTCGACACTACCCCGATTGCTAGAACCCATCTTAAAAATAACTAAATATAACACAATGTTATTTAGTATGGAATACGAGAGAATGTGCCCCTCGTGTTCAAGTAAAAATAACTAAATATAACTCAAGGTTATCTAATATGTAATTTAGAGAGAATGAGCCCTTGTTGGCTCACTCATCCTTGTCCACCACTTTGGGTGGCCCAAGGTGTGGGTTTAATTCTTGAATTACTCGTGGGGTTGATGAGTAACCCATTTTACTCCACCCAAAGGTTCCACAACTCTAGTTCGTTCGATAAACCTCGATTTCCACTTAATTATTAAAGGTAAAATAAAAAGAGGAAGGGGTATTTATATGAAAATAAAATTAGTTAATTGTTCGTTGGTCTATTGGTGATGTTCTTAGGCTCAAAAAGATCCCACCGAGGATCAATCGTTAATGAGTGCAAATGCCCAAACACCATAATAAGGGATGAGGCCGAGATTGTGTCCATGATTACTTTGGTAGAATGGATACCTCTTAGACCTTGGCATTAAGCTAAAATAGGTTGACTAATATGGGATGAGGTGGGATCATGTGGTAAGTGCAAGGAAATGGGAACTAAAAGGGTGTCAAAAGTGGACACATTTTTCCTGAAATCAGCGAAACCTAAACTTCATGTAATAATTTGGCATACATATGCTCAAAATTTGACAAAGTGATAAGAATAAGTACCATAGAGTTTGAAGTGTAGTTTCTAAACTATTTTTTTTTAAATGGTGGAGATTAAGAGGGTCAAATGTGGTATGCACACAAAGTATGTCTATTTTTGTGTCAAAAAGATAAGAAACCTATTGTGTGTGTGCCCCCATTTTTTATTTCTATAAATTATTTTACAAATCCCTTTAGTATAAAGTTAGCTAAGACCATGTACAAGGTCCCACTAATTTTTCATAATTTTTGGATGAATATATAATTTTTACTAATTTTCAAAGTGCACACATCCCAAAAATAAAATATTTATGTGTACACCCCCATAAATTTGAGAAAAAAATCATTTTTAATTCGTGTAGAATGGAGTTTAGAAAAGGCATTTTATTTTTGAAATTGAATGAAAAAATCATAAATTGTGTACAAAAAAGTATGCATACGTTTTGATAAGAAAATAAGGCACTAGTAAAAGAAATTAAGAACGAAAGTCTTAAACTAATCGGATTTTAGAAAGAAGTATATTGTCACCAAGGTAAAACCAAGCTTGACATCATAGTATAACTTTTTTAGAATATTGTGTTATAACACATGAGATATCGAGGTGTACACATAATATTTTGATGTATTTTTGTAAAACATAGATTTATTCATGGAGATATAACCTTAGGATTAGATATCCAAGGAAAATCTAAGCCTATGGATTTGGAATTTCAAATCCAAAGAAGGGGAAACGTGCTCGCATTCATGTTTGCAATGAGGTATGTGTGCTTTTGGGAGGGATATATTTACTAAAATAAATGGTTTAAGTATAAGTTTTCATTTATTAATCTCTATACTTTATATAGCATAATATTATATAAAGTCTAAATATTATTATATTTATTCATGGATTACACAGTCATAACCTTAGGATTAGATATCCAAGGAAAATCTAAGCCTATGGATTTGGAATTTCAAATCCAAAGAAGGGGAAACGTGCTCGCATTCATGTTTGCAATGAGGTATGTGTGCTTTTGGGAGGGATATATTTACTAAAATAAATGGTTTAAGTATAAGTTTTTCATTTATTAATCTTTATACTTTATATAGCATAATATTATATAAAGTATAAAGATTATTATTATTAATCTTTAGACTTTATATAATATTATATTATATAAAGTATAAACATTAATAAATGAAAACCTTATACTTTAAATTTATTTTAGTAAATATAAGAAATTAGGGTCACTCTACACCTTATGGAACTAGTCTCATAGCTCCATAAATCACAGTTTAGAAGATAGTTTTTCATATTTTAATCTGGTCAGTACATAGGTATTTTTCAAGATTTCATCATTTAGCCTAAATCTTTAAGGGTTTAAATTCTACAATTGATATCTGCTTTGTGAAATAATATAGTCATTGTTTAGGTTTTGGGCTCTTCTTGATTGGTTATTAACATTTGTAGGAGTTTTAGATGTGTCAAAACTATATTTTATAAACCTCAACTCCCAAAGGTAACGCCAATTGATCAAATATATGGACTCATGAATTTTCCCATGAGCATGGAGTTGAATCCCTAATTTCATCTTAGAATATAATAGAATCATATTATGGATGAGTACCTACTTTACAAGCTTATGGAATTCATCTTTAAGAGGACCACTCGAGTGATACTCATAATCAACAATATAAGGGAGTGATCTTAGTTCCCATGTTGGCATGTATATAATCCTTTGATCCTTATAATATAGATTAACAATGGTAAGGTGTGGGAAAGAATATGATATATCTAAGGACCCCATAATATCTTCATTTGTTTAATAGAATAATAAGACATAACTTGAAGAGTTAGAAGCTAAAAGAGTGCATCACATCAATATATTTATAACACTCAACAAAAGTTAGGGTAGGAGTAGGTGAAAATGTGCAAAATATTCCACACATTCATTTACTTTCTATGGAGAAATAAAATCGAGACTTTCATCAAGATTTATGATAAGTAAATTAGTTACATTTTCACCCTGGTGTAGGAGTATGAAGGTTTATTCAAGTGTCACATACTTCATAAATAATCAAACCTACATCAACATTAAGAGAAATGATTTTCAGATATCATTTTGTGTTTTTGCCAAGAAACCCTTGAAATAATTTCATATATGGATAAGAAACCAATTAAATAATTTCATGCATTACAAAAAAGGAATTTGGTGAAAGTGGTAAGAGGGTGTTGTCATGCAAAATTTAGGAAATTAAGCCCGCAATTGAATCTTTTGCTTCCCAGTCATTGGTGTATCCTTTCTTTGGCCATCCTACCTTAGTACCACTCTCAAATTGGCTCAAATCAAATTATTAACAATATTTTTTAGTTTGTTTCAATGTGCAGGGATGATTTAATATGATGATTGATGAGTTCATTGTGGCTTGATGGAAGATAACTTCCTCTGGAAGCCTAAAAAGGCCATTTTGAGATAATCAAACACCCTTAGGAAGAGTTCAAGAAATATATTAAGAATCTGGAGGTGATGCAAAGGAATCTTGGAAGTGTTTGAGGAGATTTCGGAAGATTTAGAAAAGGTTTTATCATTCAAGGAAAATCTTCTCAACAATAGGTTTTCTAGGTGTTGGAACAAACACTCTAATGGTGAAATCTAACTTCTCTAGATGATTTTGGGAGCTCCACAAGGAGCTAGGATGGAAAAAATAGGCACTTGAAAGATAGGTGAATCCTATACATGTGGGTAACATCCATTTTTCTCTAAGACTTGAAGGTTTTAAAAATAATTTCAAAATAGTGTAACTGCTCCTTTGGTTCCAGATTAAAATGACCCTAAATTTATAAGCTCTAGAGAGATGGTCACCACATGGCGATATCTGAATATATGTAAATGTTGATAAGTACATATTGGAATGGGTATTTTCATAAATATAATATTGTTTATCATGGGTGAGGATCTCATGAGGATGGGGCCAAATTTTGTGAATTGAAAACACCTTCCTAACACCCCAAGTTATGTTTTTAAGTGATAAAAATTATAACATGAAAAAGTGGTAAAGAATGAGTTACCATGAGTTGAAAGCATGTTTATAAAACCTAAAGTGATGACTTAAGTGTTTAGAAACACTATTATGATATCTGCATTGTGATGGGAACACAATGATCTCTTCTGATTACAAGGAAAGAGTGAGGATCACTTTCTTACTTCTCTAGGCCTTCACAATTTACCCTAGTGATCATAAATCAACTCCATGATGCTCAAACCATTTTTTGATTATATTCACCATGTAGATAGGAAGGATTTCTCATTGAATGAGATTCTTATCATGTGGTCATCTATTGACTGAAATGAGGTGGTTGTAATGTCCTTTCTCCTTTGAAGTTGTGATCACACTCCAAGGTTTGAATGAGTATTTAAGAACACTACCAAGTGAGTGACATCAAGTGAAACTAAAATGATTTATCATTCTTACATCTATGGTGCTCTATATGAAGATCATCCTATTATCCCTCCTGGATCTATAATTCTCCTTGGATAGAATCAACTTTCAGGATACTCATACACCTCTTTGATCATATGCTTCTCATAGAGATATATGATGCATTGATCCTTTACACATGATGGTCGTGAATGCCTTGGTAGCTTGACTAGATCATCTTGGATTGTTCCTTGAAGAGTTTTGAACATGATGGAAAAGTTAAGATATGATGATCCTCAACTTACTCCATGAGCTTTCCATTTCACCTTTGAACATGATGAAACCCATTTTAACTTCACAATTCACTTCCTTGACTAAGATGTCACATGAGTGGAAACATGCTTATAGTATTTGGAAACATATTCGCTCGATTGATCCTCATGGAAATAGGTTTCCTCCTCTATATGTAAGGATTGATCTCTGAATGATACTTGAAGGAATGTTTAAGGGTGAGCTCCGTATTCTTGAACTCCAACTACATTGAAGCACTATGAAAACCACTCCGTGAATTACAAGATGTGAGAACATCGCCAAGTATTGATTAAGTGTTTATAAACAATCTCAAGAGATATGTACTTTGTGTGAGATCTAGATGAATACCATCACCTCTCATGGTGATCCTTTCTCATCATGCTTGTGATGATCATTCCCTTGATGAATTGAATTTAAATAAGGTTCTTGATGTTTCAAATCCTTCATGCACCTCATGATTCTCCGATTACACCCGTTTTCCAAGTGACTGTCTATTACATATTTTGATGCCTATTTTTTCCTCAAAAGTCATTCGGGAACTCTTGGAATATTTTATAGAAGCCAACATTCACCATTGAAGCTCTCATTCCCTACACCCTAAATACCTAATGTTGAATAGATGGATCCTAAATGATATTTTCTTTCCTAAATTACTTCAAACACCTTCAATTCTCTTCAAAATCACCCTCATATGCTTTAGAATTTCCTTGAACATTCCCAAAGCATGTTTACAAGCTGAAAATTTGCCAAAATGTCCTTTTTAGGCCTCAGGAGGAAGTTATCTTTCACTTGAATCTTATTGAATTAATTTATCACCTTGGGTAATCATCCTTGAACACTAAAAAAACTTAAAAATTTTGTTAGGAATTTCCTCTTAGCTATCATGTGAAGGTTGAATTGAAGGAAAACCGATCGGAGGAAGGATGCACATATTGATGTCTATTAAGAGAAATCGATTGAATATTGTTATGCCCTTAGTCCTATAACTTATACTTTCATATTGTGATCATTTATCCAATTTTTTATGTTCTATTACTCGCTAATATTCAAATCTATCTAAATAATTTCATTACAAATATATAGTGGTAGTTCATGGCATCTAACATTTACTTCCTACCTTGACCGTGTTTTGTTTTTTTTTATTATTGGCAAATAGTTTTTTGAAAGGGACTATACCCTTGTTTACAAAAGAAGGCCTAGAAGCCAGAATAAGCAAGAGAACCAGAGAGAAAAGGATCAGAATCCAAATGTGACAATGAAGTTCAAAGTAGCCAAAAAATAGCTACCAAGACGAGACAAAACAACAAAATTACTGCAAAAAAGTAGTAAAGGGTCCGCAAAAAAATAGCAAAAAAACAAACAAGGACAAAGCAGAAGCATCTACAACTACTTTTTAGTAGCTTTGTCAATGATGGTTTTGATATTCTTCCAGGATTTGAACATACCCAAAGTTGTCATGTGGGCAGCGTCATTATAATCCAGCTGCTCCAAGGTCTTCTTGCTTTCCTTATCATTACCCCAAAGTGTTGCCGGAACTCCGCTTAGGTTGGAGACACTTTTGACGTGTTGCTCAATGAACTCCTCAATCGCCCTAAAGATGGCTATGTTGTAATCATGTCGAGTTTTGGCCTTCCCTAAACGGGAGTCTAAGGAGTGCAGTTTCTTGTAGATATCATCAATTTGGCTGCTGTCAACATCCTCCTCCTCCTCCTTCTTCCTCTTTCCTTTCTGTTTTGCCAAGTTTTTAACTTCATCCTTCAACAATTTCATATCAGCCTCTAAGGCTTCCAACCTTCTTGAAGAGCTTTCCAAGTGCACTTCCCGGGGGCTGGCACTGCTGATATTCAGGAGGTCATGAGCAATTTCAAATTCATGAGAACCCTTCTCCACAGCAAGAGTCTCAAGGTTAAGCTTCCTAGAAGCCCTGGTAACCGGTCTCCGCGAGGTAGAGGCTAAGTGGGGGGTGGGAGCAACAGAAGGGGGAATGGGAGAAGAATCCTAAATGGCCTAAGGGGGGGGTGACAGCAGCGGTGGTGGGGGGAGAAAGGAGAAACAGGGCTGGCAGCAGCAGAGCCCGGCAGAGGGGGAATCGAGCTAGGGGAGGATGGGAGACCAGGAAACTTGAGGAGACAACATTTGTGCAACAAAAAAATGAGCCCTTGGTGTAAAGGAACCACCCAGGGAATGCTTTTGAAACTCTAGAATGGAGCGTTCAAGAGAGTTCAACAAGTAATGGGGGAAACAAACCAAACGATCCCTATGAAAGTGGTTAAGAAAAATAAGGTGTTTCGCAGGAACAGTGACAAACCTTCCTTCCAAGGAGATGAACCGTATCATCATGCGGGTTACTTCATCATATGGTGAGAGGGATCGAGCTAACAAGCAGGCCCGCTATTATGTAGGTCAGTTTCTCCTCTCCCTCAACAAATCTCCTCTCTTCAACATCTCTATCGACCCTTTTGTTGAAGAATCGGAAGCCCTCCAAGCCAAGGCCGGTCGCTTCAGCAATAAGTTCTTCATTGACTAAGACCTTCTGCCCCCCATATTCCACTGTCCTCTCCTTCCAATCCTTTGCAAAATGCACAGAGATGCTCTGATCATGCCCCTGAACCTTTTCCATGAAGTTTGTTATGCCACCCTTGCTAAGAATGCTCCACAGCTCAATATTATCTTTCCAGTCTGGGTCCACACTAGGCTCAATTTGACAAGGAGGACCCCCCATCTTCTCTGCTCTGAACTGATTGCAACAAATTCCTAACTGATCGCTAAAGCCAGTCCACTTTTTGCTATAGTAATCCGCACAATATTGGAAATGAGAGCCGTTGCTTTTCCCACGATCGGCTGCGTGTCTGCTGATCTGAGCCTGCTGAAAAATGCATGTGAGAATAGCCCACTCCCTATCATCAATCACTTTATCACCACCTTCGGTTTCCGTGGAGGTTTGAATCCACCTTTTAATAGTCGCAATGCAGCCTGCATGCGTGATTTTCAAAACCGTGTATCTCCACTTGAAATTCCCCATATGATTCACACTATCTTGATTATTAGACATGATTTGCATAAACCAATACTTTAAATCAACACGTGTGGGAGTATTTTTGAAGTTGATCCACACCCAAAAATCATAACTCATTTCTAGATATTGCTTGCGTATGGAGATCCGCCTGAATGTTGTTTTGAAGCTGTTTAGGGATGCTATTATTGTCCCAAACTGTAAGGTTAACATTAATGCCATAATTTTCCAGCACATCCGCCAATTTATTACCCTCCCTGTAGGTATGCATGATCCTGATGTTATTGAAAGTATGACTAATACTTATGGACTCTGCAATAAAATCCTTGATGCTCCAACTTGGAGATGAGCACTGTTTAAGAAGATTAATGATATTTAGGGAGTCTCCTTCAATAATGAGGTTCTGAATATTTTGTGTCTGGGAAATTCTCAGACCCCAAAGAGCAGATAAAGCTTCGGCAAAATGATTAGTTTGAATTCCCATTTTACCAGCATACGCAGCAATCAGATTGCCTTTATGATCCCGTATCGCTCCTCCCCCTGCCGCAATCCCAGGGTTTCCCTTAGAAGCCCCATCAAAGTTCAACTTATACCAATTTAGATCAGGAGGATGCCATTTAATCAAAGATCTATCAATGCTATTCCCGGATTGTTCCAACTATTAATTGATCCTATCTGCCAGTTGGATAGAATATATTCTTCATTTTCTGGATATCTCTTGTTCTTGGGGGGTTTAAATCCAGCAATATTCTCTTTGATACCATTAGAAATTTTACCAATACTAATCTTGTAGTTTTGCTTTTTATTTCTGAAGATAATATCATTTCTATCCTTCCATATTCTCCAGATTAAATGAGGGATAACCAGCTTCCAGATCCTTTTAACAACACAATGCCTAAAGGGTGGGTTCCATTGAGTCCATAGCTGATTGAGATCCTTCGGCAGCACCCAGAGAGCTTCAAATTTAGAAAGGGAAAAACTCCATATTCTAGTGGCATACTCACAATGTATGAACAGGTGGCTGATATCCTCAGAATCTTTCTTACAAAGATGGCACCTATTAGGGATTATTAATCCTCTTCTCATCAGATTGTCATTGGTAAGAATCCTACCTCTGATAGCCAGCCAAAGGAAAAAATTTATTTTGGGAGTTAAATCAGACATCCAAATCCTGTTCCAATTGAACTCTGTTTGATTACTATGAAAGAAGTTATTGTATCCAGTTTTGACAGAGTAATTCCCATCATTGGAGTTATTCCATACCAGCTCATCCTTGGAATCCATCTGACTTAATGGAATAAGATCTAATTGATCTTGAAGGGAGGAAGTAATTTGTTTCAGATCATTTCTCTCCACAGTAAGTTTTTTCCACTTCTTTCTGGTACCATTTTCCTCAATATAGCCCTTGATTTTGATGCCATACTTGTTTATAAGACTATCCTTGGCCATCCCAAAACTCTCCATGAGATTTCCATTAAACCAATTATCCTCCCAGAAGTTTATGTCCCTACCATCCCCCACTTTCCATTTACTGCCCTGCCTGATGAAATTTCTGCTTTTAACCAAATTGTTCCAAAAAATGGAACCATAGGGGAGCTGTTCATCTTGTAGAAAGGAGTACATAGATTGATGTTTTAGATATTTTGCTTTAATTAAATCTATCCAGGGTTGTTTCTCAGTCAGCATTCTCCAGCCCATTTTAGCAATGAGGGCCTCATTCATTTTCTCAATATCTTTTATACCCAGACCTCCCATAAACTTCGGGGTGCAAACCTTATCCCAAGCCACTAAGTGAAATTTGAATTTCTCATCCATGCCTTGCCATAAAATTTTTTTGGATCCTTTCAATCTTATCCCTGAAAGAAGAGGGGATCTTGTAGAGTGACATGATATAAATTGGTAGATTTTGGAGAGTACTTTTGATGAGCAGGCACTTACCAGCACTAGATAAAATGGCTCCTTTCCAACCAGCCATTTTTTTTTGGAATCTCTCCAATAAATCATCCCACACCTTGCAAGAGACTTTCCTAGTGCCGAGAGGAAGCCCCAGGTAAGTGGCTGGAAGCTCACTTATTTTACAGCCCAGAATTTTAGCTATTTTAAGTTGTCTTTCCTCAGGAGTGTTGAAGAAGAAGATGGTGCTTTTGTCATAATTGATCTCCTACCCAGAAGTAGATTCGTAGAGCCGCAGCAAGGCCTTGGTAGCCTTGGCTTCAATGACAGATGCCAGAAGAAGAAGGATAGTGTCGTCCGCAAATTGCTGATGGGAGACAGCTTGACTGATGGAGGTGGGCTTAGAGCCACTTAAAAGCCCGTCATTCACCACTTTACCAATTGTTCTACTGAGGCTGTCAGCCAAGAGAATGAATAGTAAGGGGGAGATAGGGTCTCCTTGTCTCAGACCCCTGCTGCTAGTAAAAACCCACTGGCTCACCATTAACAACCATAGAAAATCTGGCCGTAGATATACAAGCCTTAATAATTCTTCTAAATTTTTCCGGAAACCCGAATTTTGTTAAGACTTTGTCAAGGAAAACCCAAGAGACCTTGTCAAAAGCTTTATTCATATCAAGCTTGAGGACCATACTTGCCTTTTTATTATTTTCCATTGAATGTATGGTCTCGTGAACCATAATCACTCCATCTTGTATAATCCTACCTTTGATGAAGCCACTCTGCTGCCTTGAGATAAGTTCATTCAAAATGAGCTGGAGCCTAGTAGCAATAATTTTGGTAAAAATTCTATAGATGGCATTCACAAGGCTGATAGGTCTGAAGTCCTTGAAATCTTTAGCATCCATTTTTTTGGGGCCAGCACAATGTGAGTGTTATTAAGCTCTTTTAAAAGATTTCCCATTCTATAGAACTCATTCACCGCTCTGAGAAGATCCGTCGAACAGATTTCCCAAAATTTCTGGAAAAATTTATGGAAAATCCATCCGGCCCAGGAGCCTTGTCACCCTCTAAAGCAAAAACAACTTTATGCAGCTCTTCAAGCGTAACCGCTTTGTGGATATTTCTAAATTTCTGTTCCTCAATTTTATTTTGGGGAATGGCCTCCAACATAAAAGAAATAGCTTCAGAGTTGTTGATATTCCTCTCCTCAAGAAGTTTTTTATAAAAATCAAGCGCTTCTTTCTTGATGCTATTGGGATCTTTTATGATATTTCCGTTGTTTTTAGAAACTTCTAAGATCCTATTACAAGCTCTGTGCTTCAAAGTGGTCATATGAAAGAACTTCGTATTCCTGTCTCCCTCTTTAAGCCAAATAGCTCTAGATTTAAGTCTCCATAAAGATTCCTCTCTACTGCAGATCGTATGCAACTCTGAAAGAATATTCTTTTCATTGACTTCGTCTTCAGCCGATCTCCCCATAGTATCCATTTTTAATTCCAGCTCCTGAAGTTTTTGCTTTAACTTTTTTTTGTTCTCAAAAACATTACCAAAAACGCTTTTGTTCCAGATTTTGACTTGCTTTTTAACATTTTTGAGCTTTTGGACCAATCTATATTGAGCAGTGCCTTCTCCATTCCATCCCCACCATTCTTTTATCTTGTCATATATATTTTCATGCTCCATCCACATCTTTTCAAATTTGAATGAGCTTCTGGTGGGTTTAGTCCAATTGAGAAGATTTAAAGCAATCGGATTGTGATCCGATCCAACTCTGGGCAAGGAGGAGAGGTGGAAGTCTTGACTGAGAATCCAGCTCGCTGAAATTAGTGCCCTATCCAATCTTACCTGAATAAACTCTTTTCCCAACCTTCTATTATTCCAGGTGTACTTATTCCCATGAAGATCCACATCTAAGAGGTTATGTTCAGCTATAAAATCAGCAAAATCCTCCATACCATTAGAAAAGCTGGAGGTACCTCCATACTTTTCACCTGGGTTTAGTGGAGAGTTGAAGTCCCCCATAATAAGCCAGTTAGCAACAATGCTGGTTTCTAAAAGTTTTAAGGTCAGCCCAAAGCTTCCTTCTACCACTAACCGTATTAGGGGCATAAATGTTAGAAAGGATCCATTCACCATTATTCTCAAAAGCAACAAATTTGATTGCAAGATGATTAATACTAGCATTAAGAACCATACCAGTACAGTGTCTTTTATCCCAAAGAGTAGCCAGCCCTCCAGAAGCTCCCTGGGAGTCAACAGCCGCCATTTCAGAGATATCCCAGAAACTCTTTTTAATAGTTTCAAGGGTCATAGCTTTCATCTTAGTTTCTTGCAGAATCAAAATATTAGGATTACTAGAGTCCCTTAACTCCTTGATGGTTCTCTGTTTGGAGTTTCCATTTAGGCCTCGGATGTTCCATGAAATAATCTTCATTTGGAATATTTGGTGGTTGGAACTGCCTGATGGTTCAACTGGCGCTGAACTCCATCTGCAATGTCCCTCTCCATTCTCTTAGATCTAAGAGCCTTTTTAGAGGGTCTTCCTCTTTTTGTACTTCCTCCAAAGTCCACTATTCGTTTAGCAGTAAGATCTAGTTGTTCTGGATGTGGAGGTGTCCCAGTTATCTTTATTTTTTTCTTATCACTGTAAAGTGATTCTGGGATCAATTCAAAACCTTTCATTCTTTTTTTCTTTTTTGAAATAACCTTTGTGAATCCCGAATCTGGATCCTCCTCATCCAAGATGGGCGTAACTTCTCCCTCTTCACATTCTTTCTGAGTCCTGTCCGATGTGTGTATATCAGTTGTTCTGGTGCTGAAGCAAGCAGGTGAATCCACTGATATATTGCTGAAACAAGGAAGTAAATCTTCTAAAGAATTACCATCTCCCCTAGGAGAGTTTTTCTGCAAAGGTTCTTTAGGAGCAGTACATTCCTTGTTCAAATTTTCTCAGTGATACACATCTGATTATCTATCTCGAATTCCATATTGCTTTGAGATTGCTCAGTAGGGACTATATTAACCTTCACAGAGCCTTCTTGCTCGTTCACCACCATGAATACCTTCACAGGATTTTCCAGTTTTCTTTGCTCGGTAACTTCAGGCAAAGCTGCTGCTGAGACTTTGGGACGCCAGACCAGATGCTTCCTTATTTGAGTTCTAAAGCCCCTTTTTTTTCCCTTTCTATTTAATTCCAACTCCTTCTGACTAGGAGCTTTCTTTTCATTCCAGCTATCCGTGCTAGGAATCCTACTATCCTTATTCGAACTGAGTCCTCCACAGGCTGTTCAGCTTCCATTGCAGGATTCTTCTTCTTGGAACAACCTTTATCAGAGTGCCCAATGCTATGACAGTTGTTACACCTCAAAGTTTCAACCTCAATTTTTTGGGTCCAAATCCCATATCTAGATTTCAAGATTATGTGTTCCGGAAACTCCTGATCCATTGTAGAAAAAATACAGAAACGAGCAAAAGCAAGTCTGGATCTGTTTCTCGTGGGTCCATCCAGCCCGATAGGGGCACCTAAGGATTTTGCAATATTTAGCAGAATTTCATCATCCCAAAAATGCAATGGTAGTCCAGGTAACCTACACCAGATTGGGATGGTGTTTATATTCAGTATTAGGGTCAAATCCAGGATACCATTTTTTCAAAAAAAGCCCCATATTACCCAACCACCAAGGTCCTCCCAGAAGCACCGATTCCAAATCCTCTTGCTGATTAAATTTTTCCAGAAAAAAGCCTTTTGGCATGATGGTAATGCTCAGGGCTCCCTTAGGTTTCCACTTTCTCAAAGCCCATTTTCTAATGAAATCAATATTAGGTCTAGAGCCAAGAAACTTACCAATGAGGGAGAGATTCGCTTTGCTTAAAGCTCTATCAACACAACCATCTGGGACCCTCAGGCAGGTGGCACCCTCATTGTCCTTTTCCCACGTGAACTGTCCAGCAATTTTCGGACCCACCTTGGTGCTAGGGCTTTGTAGCAACTTATTCCAGGCCAAAGATGTGGATTTAGGCATTTCCACATTTTCATTTATAGCCATCCGATTTTGGCCGGAGATCTGCCTTTCCTCAGCACTCTTAGCTTTAGTGCGTAGACTTTCTGCGGCCAGAACTGCAGAAACTGCACTGACAGTACCTACAATGCTTTCCCTTTCGTTTCGTACTCGTGCTTTCAATCGACCGATTCTGGCCACAGAACAAGCCTCTCCTCAGCAATATTAAGCTTAGTTTGTAGACATTCTGCAGCCAGAACTGCAGAAACCGCATCACCATAGTTTTCTCCATTCTTCAATTATATTCAGATCTTACTGTAATACTGAATAAACTTACTGTTGGGAGTATATTAGGTTTCCACAGATCTGAATTATAAAAGTAGAAATTGAATTTAATCCTCCTAAAGCTTATTCAATAGGTAAATGAGTCAAGAACGGTGTGTATTATAAGTAATCTAATTTTTCTCCCTATCAAGTTATCTAAAACCCTATTTTTGGGTTTCAACAAGAAAATATTAATATCTCAGCTGATTAGGATTCTTAGAAGAAAAATCTACCTAAAATTGGGTTATAAAACTTAGGATTCTTCTTCGATCACATCATTGAGAGAAGACTCTAATACCATTGTAGACCCCTTTGATTAATGTTATCCATGTGGAATTATAACTTGAATGTTAATCAAATATTAGAAACACTCTTGGGAGGTATGTATTGCTTGAGAGTACAATGTATTGACCTCATTACCACTCACTAATTAAGTGTTTATGAAACACTCTTGGAAGGGAGGTATATTGAAACACTCTTTGGGAGGTATGTATTGCGAGAGTATGAGATGATTGATTACAGATGTATTGTTAGCATCACGTTTGAGAGTATTGGCCATTGGATGGATCAAAATGAATGCTTCCACAATGTAAAGGATTATTCAATATTTTGATGCCTACTTTTTTTCATCCTAACTCCATATGGAGCTCCTGGAATCAGCCGAAGAAGTCAAGGTTCACAATTTGACTGCTCATTCCTTGCACATGAAAACCCACCTTTGAACAGATTATCCCTGAATGATCAAAACTTTCCTAAATATTCCTAAACTTCTTCCAACACCTTCAAGGATTTCAAATACCATATTTGGATACTTAAGACCTTTTCATAACCCTCCTGAAGGATGCACACAAGCTTCGAAATGACCAAAATTGGCCTTTCTAGGCTTTTCCAGAGAATTAGTCTTTTACTGCACTTCAATGAATGGAATAATGGACCTTGTTAAAACTTTTTGCAAAATTATACATGTTCACCCAATGCATTAGGAATATCTTCAAGGAAAATGTGATCATGAAATAAGAGGAAGGTTGGCCCAGAGAGGGATTCAAGAAGATTTGGGAGCAATATTTCACATTGTGGCTTGGTTTTCATGGTTTAAGTTTTACATTTTTGGGTTAGTCAATTCACATGAAAACATATCCATATGAAGATCATCCTCTTACCCTTCCAGGATTCAAAATACTCCTTAAATGGAATCATATTTAATATTCTCATACACTTCTTTCTCATATCCCTCTCATGAGAATAGGTGACTTTTTGATCCTTCACACATGATGGTCCTAGATTCCTCAGTATCCTAACTAGCTCATTTTGATTTATTTCTCAAAGAGATTTGGAAACAATGGTAGAGTCGGGATATGATGATAATCAATTCACTCCTTAAGCCTCACTTTTCACCTTTGAACATGATGATCTCTTCTTAATCTCATAATTCACCTCCTTTCCCAAGATGTCACATGAGTGGAAGCATGCTTACATTGTCTGGACACCCTCTTTCTCAATTAATCCTTGTGGAGATAGGTTTCCTCCTCCTGATAGAAGGATTTATCCCTAAATGAAACTTGGAGGAATGTTTGAGAATGAATTCCATGTTCTTGACCTCCACATTGTACTGAAACACTACAAATTCCACCTCCCTGACTTGCAAGATGTGAGTTCATTACCAAACATTGATTAAGTGTTTAGAAACACTCTCATAAAATATGCATTGTTTGTGATCCGAGATGATTGCCACCATCACTCATGGTGAGCTTCTCTTATAATGCTCCTGATGACCATTCCCTTGATGATTTGAATCTTGATGAAGCTCTTGATGTTTCAGATCTTTCACAGACCTCATGATTTTTCTAATTGCACCCATTTTCCTCATGATGTTTCAAATCCTTCACAAACCTCATGATGACCATTCCCTTGATTACTTGAATCGATAAAACCTTACATATGTGTTTTTATTTATTATGTGTTATAAGGAATAACATGATTCCATAGATTCGAGAAATTGTCATTTACCTTTGGGAGTTGTGAGGTTTATAAAATATAGTTTTGACACATCTAAAATTCTTACAAATATTAATAATAAATTAAGAAGATCCCAAAACCTAAAGAATGACTATATTCTTTCACAAAAAAAAATATTAATTGTAGAATTTAAACCCTAAAATTATTAGGTTGAATGTTGAAATCCTCAAAAATACCTATGTACTAACCAAATTAAAATATGAAAAACTATCTTCTAAACTCGTGACTGATGGAGCTATGAGACTAGTTCCATAAGGTGTAGAGCAACCCTAATTTCTTATATTTACTAAAAATAAACTTAAGTATAAGAAATAATAAAGTATAAAGATTAATAAGTGAAAAACTTACCATTTATTTTAGTAAGTATATCCGTCCCAAAAGCACATATACCACATTCCAAACAAGGACACGAGTGCCTTATAACATGCTCAGGTTTTGGCCTTGGTTTGGTAATTACCAATCCTAATAATTCATATCGTGATCACGCTTTCCCAAAAAACTCTTGCATTTTGCTTCAAATCGAAAATTTGGCCATTTTTAGCCCCCATCTTCGTGCACTTGCCTCACGGTGTGGGTGATTTGGTGGAATAGATACTCCTTAGACCTTGACACTAAACTAAAGGAGGTTGGAAATTTTTGGACCTTCAACAAAATAATAATAATAATAAAATTAGAAAAACAATCTACTACTTTTTTATTGCTTGAGTGTATTTTCTTTATTACACCGAGAGATGTTCCTACACTGGCAGGTAAAGAGTGTAATGTCATGTGTTGTTGAACTTCAGGTAGAAGCTCACCAATCCATGAAACTTTGGACTTCTATAACATTCTTGGGTGATGGCCTTTCAACCATTACTTGTATCTTCTCGGGATCCATTTTCAATCTTGCTTGAGGTATCACAAATCCTAAGTACACCAATTATTTTTTCATGAAAATTGGAATGTTATCCATATATACAATACCAAACTTACCTAAGAAAGGTTTTGGTACTTATTTCATGATTCACACAAATGTACTTGGTGTGTTTTTAAGCAAAATGACATGACCAATGATTCATACAAACCATACTACACTTCTAAACTAGTATGTTACTCACCTTCTTACATTCTAATTTGACCATACCCACTCTTCAAATCAATTTGAGTGAAGTATCTCTCACTCCACCTAAAAAATCCATCAAATCATCCATGTGCACAGTGAAAATAAATATTTGATGGTATTCTTGTTGATAGGTCTATAAATTGTGCACATTTTCCATTCACCTCCTTTTTTGGTGCCAATATTGCAAGTATTGTCCACATGCTAAGAGATTATTTGATCAACCCCTTCCTAAGCACTTATCACACTTGCTTCCCCTTCTCCTTTTTCTCCATAAGTGTTAACCTATATGCAGATTTGTTTACTAAGTTAGGTCTTGATATCTATGAAATATCCCAAATGGATATTTTGACTCTAATGGGATTTTTGAGCTAATCCAACACCTTACCAAATAGATTATGGTATATAGAATGAATAGAATAACTACATATCCATTTGGGACATTGAAAATTTCAATTAAGGCTGATCATAAGACCCTCATAGAATAGTAATTGAATCGAATACTTTTCAAACCAGTGAAAAATACAGATTTTATATAACCAAATCAGTCCTTACATGGATATGCAACCATATGAAATCATACCCTTAACTGCAGCAGTAGCTACAGAAATGGTGACTAGCACATGAGGATGAAACTCATACAAAATAAACCCAACAAAGAAGATTCTTAGAAAATCTGATCCCTATATTTTTATTTATCCAAAATATGATGAAATCTGCATTTTTTGTGGTTAAACAGGACTGAAATAATTTTCAGTAAATCTACCTTCTTAGAGGTTTGAAATTAGCACTTTAATTTCCTCAAAAATTCTGAAAACCATTTAGTTTGAGTCACTAAATTCAGATAAATAGCTGGTACACATATTAGACCTAGAAATGTTATTTATTCCACAAGAATCACCCACAACATGGGTCGCTCTAGCTAGTATAGAGAAGATACAATCTGTTATTAATCAAGTCTTCAAATCCTTCATGCAAAACTCCACAAAAATATAGAAAATACTGAAATTCCTTGCAAGCTCGATGGAATTACTTGGGTGGAAATCCCTCTCAATCCCTTGGGGTTTTTGTCCACAAGAGGTATAAACTAAGGGTTTTCATCCTTAGAATATAATTTGCAAAATCTTCAGAGCTTAAGTGCGAAATCATAAAATGATAAGTGGATAAGCATCCTTTCCTCAAGTCAACCTCTCCCTTTTATAAGATAAATGACCCCAAAGAAGCCTCCACAATGACCAATCAACAAAAGGTGATTTCTTCTAGACATATGCCCCAAATTCTCCTTAGACTAGGTTGCATTTTTCTTGGGAGGAGTAATAATTTTTATCCTTTCTAAACTCCATTCTCCCTCCTTTGTCCAAGTCACATTTTTGCCTAGGGATGACACAAAAATAGCATGGGTCTCTTTTCTACTCTCCCTAGAAAGGATACAACATAATATTAGACCCAATGCACCTATCTAGAGATTACAAATTTATTATTAAGTCAAATAAATTAATACAAGTGCTTTATTAATTTTATAAATATTTTTAGCACTTTGTAATAACTTATTGTGACTTAAGTCACCCTTGTGCATACCCTTTGGCCGTTGGGTAGACAAAATTGGGCCAAAGGTCTTCAATAAGATCTATTCGAAAAGAGGGACTATCATCACCAATCCGGCACTATGATAATTCACCACCGGAACTCCTCATGCTATGATTATTTACTAATGCACAACCTTTAGTTTGGTGGATGTAATCTGGAAACACAACAACAAACATAACACAAGAATACCATAGACTATGATATGAAGGAATGATGAAAAATCTAAAAATATAGGTGTAAATTATAATATCAACATGAAATTGTTACAATCTCACCCATGAGGTACTTCAAGTGTTACTGACTTCACTTGCCTTCCAACAATAACTATGGTAGAAACTTCACAATGGATTCTTTAACACACCTTCTAAATGATGGCTTCCTTTACACACTTACTCATACAATATTTCTCACTACTTCCCTCTATGCTAAATGAGGGGGTGGCCTCTTTATTTATAGAATTCAGGATTATCCACCCTATCTCTAAGATAGGATAGGAAATCTCTTCCATCCAATCATATTCCATGCCTAAACTCTTGCCTTTACATGTAGGCTTATCTTCTAAGATAAGATAAACCTTATCATCTCACATGGGTTCCACCTTTTTAGACTTTTCCACAAATAAAATACACAAAATATTTATGACATCACTCTTTGTCCTTATTACAAATATAATATTTCTAATTCCTAATCATGTAGACCCTACTTCTCTACTTAGCCAAACTTTGACATTTTAACATTACCGGACCACTTATGACAAATATTTACTTTTTACAACATTCTTATTGTACTTTGATTGTTACCATACTCTACAAGATATGGGCAGCATCGTACTGACAGCGCCGTTATCTTCTATTAGACACCACTACTAATTATACTTAACAACATCCTATTCCTAATACATACATTAATAAAATAGAAATTACGGAGGAAAATTTTAATGTCGACATTTTCCCCTTCCTAACTTCTACTCCGTCCTAGGAGTAGACTCTTATGGACATTCTAAAGCTGGTGCCTGGAAAATCTTTAACTTGTCATGGTTGACCCATTTTGTAATGGGAGTACCATCCAATTCCTCTAGTCAGTATGTACCATTTTCATGCACAACTGCTATTTTGTAGGGCCCCATCCATTTGGGAAGAAATTTTCTCTACCTTTTTTTTGTATCTGGAATCATATACTAGAACCAAGTCATTCACATGAAATGGAGACCAACGGATATTTTGATCAAATTATTCCTTCTACTTCATTTTCTTCTTATAGTTTGTATCCTTCGCTATTTCCCTCATTTCCTCTAGCAAATGAAGATGCACCAACCTTTCTTTTACCGAATCACTTTCATCCATCCTTTCATTTTTCATAACTCTCATCAGTGGGAATATCAAACTCAATAGGAAGAACTGGATCAATGTCATAAGCTAACTGAAATGGGGAGTATCCTGTTGTTGACTTTGATGTTTCTCTATATGCCCACAATGCTGCATGAATCCTTTTATCCTACTTATGTACCTACAAGGCTGCATCTTTTGCTAGAATTTGACATAACACAAAATTTTTCATTCCACTGTCCATTTGTGCTTGGCCAGTATGTTGTTGCCTTCTTGTGCTTTAATAGAAAACTTGTTGACTATGGCTTCTACCACCTCATTAATGAAGTGGCTTCCTTGATCTGTTACAATTTCTAATGGGCAACCAAATGTAGTGACAATGTGTTCATAAATGAACCTTGCCACTTCATCCATAGAAGTTGTTTTCAATGGACTAGCTTCAACCCACTTGGTTAAATAATTTGTGCCAACTAAAATATACTTATTTTGGCATGGGGTAGTTGGAAGTGGACCTACAATATATATTCCCCACTTTTCAAAGGGACCAAGTGGAAGAATAGGGCATAATGGAGCTGATGAAGTCTTATGGTTACCATGTGTTTGAAAAATATCACATGTCTTACAATAATTATAACAATCTCTAAAAAGAGTGGGCCAATGATAACTGCATCAAGATCCTTCTTGTTGTAAGTTGTCCAGAGAAGTGTCCTCCACATGTACCATTGTGGAATTATTCTATCAACTCCTTCCTTGATCACGTATCCAACCGCCTCTTGACTCGTCCATCAAGTCCTATTCGAAATAATACTCCATGCAGAATAGAATATGGATGACTGCTTGAGTAATCTTCCTCTTATTCTTTGCATTGGCAGCATCAGAAACTTGAATTCATTTAGATAATTCCAAATATCTATGTATTAACTAGGGATTGTGTCAAGGGATAGCAATGTTACATCTGGAAATCATCATCATCACAAGATGAACCTAAACCATCATAGGATCAAGAGAGTGCATCTGCATTGAAATGCTTCTTTCCTAGCCTATCTATAATATCAAATTCAAATTCTTGTAGCAAAATTATCCATCTTTTCTCCTCCCCCGATGGGTTAGGATTATTTAAAATATATTTTAGAGCCTGATGATCTGTTACAACTGTAAATTTCTTCCCTAGCAAGTAATTTCTAAACTTCTTTTACATAAAAATGATAGCTAGAGCCTCTTTTTCGCCATTCTGGTATATAATTTACCTCAGCACTGCTCATTTTTCTGCTCCTAAAGTAAACTGGATGATCATTCCCATTTTCATCCTTTTGGCTAAGAGTACTTCCTAGTGCTGCATCTGAGGCATCGTATACACAATGAATGTCTTGCTCCAATCTGGATTCTTTAAAACAAGTGAAAACACCTGAGCTTCCTTAGTTGTTCAAAAGCTTCATCACGCCTTATTTCTGGTTCATAAGTAACATCCTTCTTCAAGAACTGGGTTAGTGGCTATGCAATCTTTGAGAAATTCTTGATGAACCTTCTATAGTAACCCACATGGCCTAAAAATGATCTCAACTTACTTCTATTCATAGGAAATGGTAACTCTTTGATTTTTGAAACTTTATCAGGATCATTACCAATACCATCTCTGGATACAACATGCCCTAAAAAACACCTTTAGAACATCCAAAGACACACTTTGTAGGGTTTAGTGAGGCTTGTGCTTCATCTAACCTTTGAAATGTTGTCTCCATCTGGTGCAGTGGTCCATCTTGCTCCCATAGATGCAAAAATCATCCAGAAATACTCTGATGAAGTTTCAATGTAGGGTTCAAACACCCTATTCATCAAGCGTTGGAACATTGCCAAAGCATTACACAACCCAAAAGGCATAACTCTATAAGCAAACATTCCCCAAGGAGTGGTGAACGTGGTCTTCAGCTGATCTTTCTCTGCTATATGAACTTGGTTGTATCTGCTATATCCATCAGCAAAACTATAGCACTCCTGGCCAGCTACTTCATCCAAGATTTGATCTGAGAATGGAAGAGGGTAATGATCCTTCTTTGTTGCCTTATTGAGCTTCCTATAATCAACACAAATGCATAGCTTCCCATTCTTTTTTATTGAGATCACAATGGGAGAAACCCATTTTGAATTCTCCACAAGCAAATATGAATCCTGCATCAAGAACTTATCTATTTCTTCTTTTATAGTCTTGGAAAAATTAGGATTCATTCTATATGGCATTTTCTTTATGGGATTAGCACCATCTACTAGCTCAATAGAATTTTCTACCCAACTTACTTGATGGAGTTCCTTGTAATCAAAAGTGAATAGGTGTATGTACCTTTGAAAGAGCTAGAGGTAGGATTCCTTCTCACTCTCCATCACAACATCACCAATCTTTATTTGTTGGAGATGATCATCAATTTCTTCTTCAGATAATTTTATGGGGTCATGAATCAGTGTGACTGGAAGGATATCCATGACCAAAACATCAACCTCACTTTCTTCATCTTCTGTGTCCACTTCACTGGTACTAGAGTAATCAGAGGATGTCCAATCATCAATTTCATCACTTGAATCCACAGGTTCTGCCTTATGATGCGAGGAATCACATTTATCTTCACCCTCTCTTTGCCACGTCCAAGTGTCATGAAGCCTTCATTCCAGTAGTTTCTTACATGAACTCTCCTTAGCCATGGTCTTCCCAACAACATTGGGTATGCAATAGTACCATTTTTCATCACCTGAAAGTCTACCACACATACAACACCCATAACAGATATTACCACATTTGAAACTACACCTTCTAGTTTAGTTTTTCCCTTATTTAATGACCTTAACATAAGTGTTGAGGGGCGATCAATTTTTAAACCAAACATATTCATTAAAGACTCGGTCATTACATTAATTGCAGCACCTCCATCAACTAAGACATCATGAATTGAAATACCATTAAATAATACCTCATCTTGTGGAGCGTAGGGATCCGCCTCTGCCTCCAAAACAGGGACCTCAACCTCCTTCCTTCATCGAGCATTGAGTCCACTTCGCACCTACCACATCTTCTCAGAAGACATAGCCAAGATTTGACCATATGTAATATTTGCAGGCCTTTTGGACAAATCTTCTAAGATGGAGTATGGTCCTTGTCCCTGTGAAATCATAAAATCCTACACACCCAACTTTCTTCTCCTATGTTTCTTACTAGTTTCTCCTTTCATCTTCTTAGGATCATTTCCATCTTGGTTATCTTTTTCTTTCTTTCTTTTTGTTACAAACACATCTACTTCATTATTTATGCTCTTATCTACTACATCAAAAGAATTTATAGGTACTTTTCCTTTATCATTATCTCTTGTACCAGATGTAGAAGCTCTATCTAGATAATTATACTTATAATGACCCTTTTTATAACAACCATAACATACAACTTCAGAAATATTTCTTTTTGGACCTCTATCTCCTCCCTAAGAACTAAATTTCTTTCCTTGAATAAGATTAATAGTTAATCGGCCCATCTTCCCGAGCAGATCTTCATACTTAGTAGACGTACTAAGAGAAAGATTTGTGCTCACCGAGAGTGGTTTTGGATTCGGACCAAAGGTGTTGGTGTAGGCTCTACTTTAGCAACAATTTCTTTGGGCTCCTCTTCCATGCTTTCTTCTTGCCTTCTTGCAATCTCCTTTTCTTGTTCAATGGTAGCTGGGAGGTCATACTTCACTCGTTGTCTGATCTCTAGCTTCATCCCAAGAATGGAGTGCTTACATAGGAGATTATCCATGCCATTCATCAACCCATCTGCTAATCCTTCCTTCCGGATCTAGGCATCGATCTTCCTCCTTAGCTCTAGAACACGAGCATGATAATCCCTTATCTTCTCCTTCTCTCCTTGGGATAGCTTTGTGATATCGATCATGAGATCTACATATTTCTATTGTTCACCAAATTCTTCAAGAAAACTTTCAGTTAATAAATCCCATGAGTTTTTCACATTATCACCTAGTGTTTCAAACCACCTAAGGGTTGAACCATCCAAAAAGGTAGGAAAAAATTTAGTCCATTATTCCCTTCTTATGAGGCCATTACAAATACAAGATCATTTAAAATCTTGAATGAAAGAGGAAACATCTTCATTAGATTGGGCTGAAAAAATAGGAATCTTCCCCATTTTCAAAAATAACCACAGTGAAATACCAACCCACAAGTACAATCAACAAGACTTATGTGCACAAATAATTGGAATCACTATAATAGAAAGTGACTTTACACCTTTCTATAGTAAAATAGAAATGACCACGGTAAACTATGGTAAAACTTGACTTATTGCGGTAAAAATGACTTTACTGTGGTAAACACTATTCACGGTAAAAAGTGAAGTTACTGTGGTAAATACTATTCACAGTAAAAAGTGACTTTACTGTGGTAAATACTATTCATGGTAAAAAGTGACTTTACCATGGTAACCACTATACACAGTAAAAACAAGGTTACCCTCCAAATGTTTTCTGACTAAGTGGGAATATCTCTCCAAAAAATCCACCAACGAGGAATGGTCCCGCAATGGAACCAAAATGTCATCACCAATCCGGCACTATGATAATTCACCACTGAGGAACTCCTCGTGCTATGATTATTTACTAATGCACAACCTTTAGTTTGGTGGATGTAATCTGGAAACACAACAACAAACATAACACAAGAATACCATAGACTATGATACGAAGGAATGATGAAAAATCTTAAAATATAGGTGTAAATTATAATATCAACATGAAATTGTTACAATCTCACCCATGAGGTACTTCAAGTGTTACTGACTTCACTTGCCTTCCAACAATAACTATGGTAGAAACTTCACAATGGATTCTTTAACACACCTTCTAAATGATGGCTTCCTTTACACACTTACTCATATAATATTTCTCACTACTTCCCTCTATGCTAAATGAGGGGGGTGGCCTCTTTATTTATAGGAATTCAGGCTTATCCACCCTATCTCTAAGATAGGATAGGAAATCTCTTCTGGCCAATCATATTCCATGCCTAAACTCTTGCCTTTACATGTAGGCTTATCTTCTAAGATAAGATAAACCTTATCATCTCACATGGGTTCCATGTTTTTAGTCTTTTCACAAATAAAAACACAAAATATTTATGACATCACTCTTTTTCCTTATTACAAAAATATAATATTTCTAATTCCTAATCATGTAGACCATACTTCTCTACTTACCCAAACTTTGACATTTTAACATTACCAAACCACTTTACAACAAATATTTACTTTTACAACATTCCTATTATACTTTGACTATTATCATACTCTACATTATTGGCGGCATTGTACCCATGGTGCCATTATCTTATATTGAAGGCCACTACTAATTATACTTAACAACATCCTATTCCTAATACATACATTAATAAAATAGAAATTACCTAGAAAATGTTAATGTCGATAGGACATTACAGTCCTCCCTTCCCGAGATTTCTTGCCCCCAAGCAATCACAAGTAGCAAACATGTATCCTCATCAGTTCCTGGATCCCAAATCAGCCTAAGCCTTTTGAATGGCTTCTCATGCACTATACAAAACTGCTCAACTGCTGCAAAAATAACTCATGCAACTTACTTGTGAAAAGTGCCATGATCCTCCTCATGTATGCCCCAAATTTTCCATACTCCTCATCATGTCCTTGTTGTCCCATGCTGCAATGAAGTGAAAAATCCTCATATATGTCTTCATTTGGTGATTCCTTGTCCACAACTATCATAGACATGGTTGTCATTTGATGGGGCAGCATGTACTTGAGTGACTTCATGGTAACTTGTTTCCCCTCATGTTGGAAACTCAACTCCATAGCCTGCAAATCTTGGGTGACTCTTCCTAATGAATGAAGCCATTGCATGCCTAGTACCACATTGTTATCTTTCAAATCAATAACATAGAAGTCATCATGAAGAGTGTACTCACCAAATATAATGTTGATTTTGCTCACTTTCTTTTTACAAGGAATAGTGAGGCCACCTGCTGTAATTACATCAAAGCCATCAAAATGATCATAGTGCAAGCCTCTTCTATTCACCAATCCTTCATCCACGAAGTTATGTGTGGATCCACTATGAAGAAGTGCCATTATCTTACACTCATGGTACCAAATCTGAAATAACCTCTATGAGATGAATCTGGTTCCTTGAAAGATAATTATGTCCATGCTCCCAATGATTCTCTGCAATGAAAGCAAATTTTCTTCCTCCTCAACTCATTATGAGTTTCCTAATCCACCTTCATCAGTGTAGACTCCACCTTTGAAGAAGTGAATCTTGCTCACTTCCATGTTGCTCTATTTTTTCAATCTTTGCATTCTTCTTTTATGGCTGAAATGGATTTGTATCCAAGTCCATTTGTCGAGAATACTTCATACAAAGTCTTAGGCTTAAGATCCTTGACAAAACCTCTCAGTCTATTATGAAGCCCCTCAATAAACAACATCACTACTCGCTTCTCAGGCATCTCTGGTACCATCATTGCAATACGTTGAAATTCGTTGATGTATGCATCAACGTGCCCACTCTGTCGAAAGCTTGTGCCAAGTCCTTGTAGTAAAGCTCCACATCCTTGCGATCAAATCTCGTAATCAACCTCTCACTAAACTCTTTGTATGACTACAGAAGATCATGTTTCTATGTGATTAGCCCATGGTGCCACCAATCGTACGCTACTTCCTCAAAGTGTGGAAAATTGGATAGCCTCCTGCTCCTGCATAGGCTTGAGAGTGAGGTATGTATCAAGCTTGTAGATCCATGCTCTAGCACTGATCTTTCCATTGCCATCAAAAGTGGAAAGGGTCACCTTGTTGGTGGCGCTTCAACTCCCTTATTCTCCTATGCTCTAGGCCTTTGTACCTATCTAGCTCTCAAACTCTCTCTCCTCTGAGCACAATACTGATGAAGGGGAAAGGCATTCCGTACCTCCTCTGGTAAAGCTCTCCACTCATCATTAGCTGCCATTACATATTATCTTGGAAAGTTGTATTCTCCAATGGATCCTCAACCACAGTGGCTCCTCTAGGTAGAAGCTAGTCTACATGTGGTCTATCCATGCCTCGATAGATCTCCTCTCCTCTCGTATGTCTCCTCTCATGTGGGAAGGGAATCTCTCACACTACCAAACTTGTAGGTCTAATGTGCCTCCTGTGACTATTGGCCTGATGTGGATCTGTCCCTTCTATCCCTTCTATCACGTTGATCTCTAACATCCATCTTATGCATCAACTGTTGCATGGTCCGAATCATGTCCCTAAACCTTCTGGTAAAGCTCTCCACTCATCGTTAGCTACCATTACATTATCTTGGAAAGTTGTATTCTCCAATGGATCCTCAACCACGGGTGGCTCCTCTCTAGGTAGGAAGCTAGGCTTCATAGGTCTATCTGTAGTCCTGGTAGATCTCCTCTCCTTTGTATGTCTCCTCTCACGGGAGGGGAATCTCTCACACTACCAACCTCTGTAGGTGCCCTGCCTATTGTGCCTCCTGTGACTGCTGGCCACTGATGTGGATCTTTCCTTCTATCCCTTCTATCACGCTGATCTCTAACATCCATCCTATGCATCAACTGCTACATGGTCTGAATCATGTCCCTGAAAATCTCATGATCCGGGTCAACCCATTCATCCCGGGGAGGGCTAAGTGATCCACCTCTTTGGTCCATGGTTTCGGCACTACTACCTGTATCCAAGCTTGCTATGAGACGTGCATGTCTCCTTGTATTATACCTGTGGGGCCCAACTTCTTTTGGTTGCATCAATCAAAACCCTCAAGGTGGGAGGATCGTTTCTCGATACCATTGAAATATCCCAAATGGATATTTTGACTCCAATGGGATTTTTGAGCTAATCCAACACCTTACCAAACAAATTATGGTAGATAGAATGAATAGACTAACTGTAGATCCATTTGGGACATTGAAAAATGTGATTAAAGCTGATCATAAGACCCTCATAGAACAGTAATTGAATTGAAGACTTTTCAAACCTAGTGAAAATATAGATTTTATAAACCAAATAAATATACAGGATATGCAACCATATGAAATCATATCCTTAACTGCAGCAGTAGCTACAGAAATGGCGACTAGCACATGAGGATGAAACTCATACAAAAGAAGCCCAACAAATAAGATTCTTAGCAAATCTGATCCCTATATTTTTATTTATCCAAAATATGATGAAATCTGAATTTTTAGTGGTTAAACAAGACTGAAATAATTATCAGTAAATCTGCCTTCTTAGAGGTCTGAAATTAGCACTTTAATTTCCTCAAAAATTCTGAAAATCATCTAGTTTGAGTCACTAAATTCAGATAAATAGCTGGTACACAGATCAGACCTGGAAATGTTATTTATTCCATAAGAATCACCCACAACATGGGTCGCTCCAGCTAGTACAGAGAAGATACAACTGCTACCAATCAAGTCTTCAAATCCTTCATGCAAACTCCACAAAAAGCTAGAAAATACTGAAATTCCTTGCAAGCTCGATGGAATTACATGGGTGGAAATCCCTCTCAATCCCTTGGGGTTTTTGTCCACAAGAGGTATAAACTAAGGGTTTTCGTCCTTAGAATATAATTTGCAAAAGCTTCAGAGCTTAAGTGCAAAATCATAAAATGATAAGTGAATAAGCATGCTTTCCTCAAGTCGACCTCTCCCTTTTATAAGAGAAATGACCCAAAGAAGCCTCCACAATGACCAATCAACAAAAGGTGATTTCTTCTAGACATATGCCCCAAATTCTCCTTAGACTAGGTCACATTTTTCTTGGGAGGAGTAATAATTTTTATCCTTTCTAAACTCCATTCTCCCTCCTTTGTCCAAGTCGCATTTTTGCCTAGGGATGACACAAAAATAGCATGGGTCTCTTTTCTACTCTCCCTAGAAAGGATACAACATAATATTAGACCCAATGCACCTATCTAGAGATTACAAATTTATTATTAAGTCAAACCTATTATGTACCCCGTAGGTCATGGCTTTGGGTATGGTACAGACTCAAAGACGTCATACGGGTATGGTCGTGGTACGTCCAAAGAGTACCTGGTATGTTTGGGTACTTCTTAAGAAGTACCTAGATGTAACCGGGTACTCACCGGACGACTTTCTGCTGTACCTAGGGCATACCCAGCTGTACCCAGCCGTACCCACTAGTAAAAACAACAATTTTTTAATTTCTTTTACTTTTTTAAAAAAATTTTGTAGAAAAAAAAATTGGGGGTCAATAAAGGTCAATAGATTGGATTACATAAATGATTCAACTTTGGTAAAACTTCGGAAGTACCTAAAACAATGGTTGAAACTGAAATAGTTGAGATGTGTTTGGGTAATGTAGGATCAAAAACACATTGGCAGCATCTCCACTAGAAAGTAAGACTAATGGAGGAATAATAAGAGAAACCCCAAAGGAATCTGAATCCCAGATTTAAAGGGAGCTGATAATAGCTAGAATTCCAGTCCAATTATGTGATTTGTTATTATTTATGTTAATAATTGGACATTGTAACATTTGGAGTTTGAAAATGTACTTGTTCAAAGTTCAATTAATGAATATCATGACAAAATGCATTGAATTATTAATACGTTATTTGGCTATTTCACTTAATTAATAATTTGTTTACTCTATTCATGTATAAGGCTGAATTTTTTTCTTATTTGGCTATATTTTTAATATTTTATATGTATATTATAATGTACCCAAGTGTCATACCTGTGCCCCTAAAAAATTGTCGTATCAAGCATATCTAGATCCATGTGTACCCGCACTGCGTACCTTACCCCCGTCTGCATCGCTACTAAGCAAATAAATTAATACAAGTGCTTTATTAAGTTTATAAATATTTGTTAGCATCTTGTAATAACTTATTGTGACTTAAGTCACCCTTGTGCATACCCTTTGGTGTCGGAGTAGACAAAATTGGGCCAAAGATCTTCAATAAGATATATTCGAAAAGAGGGACATTACAATCTAAATCAATTCTTAAAAAATAAAATAAGATGATAGGTGTAAGAGATATGTGGTGAAGTGGTTGTTAACTTATTTACTTTTAGGTTGAGGGTGAGTAACATGTAATATATTTTGATTAATTGATAAACATTAATTCCCAAATCAGAACATACCGTCTTAGCAATTTGCAAGATAGAATATGGAAAAGATTGCTAAAACACAAGAAAGTGGGTGCACTTAGCTGATTATAAACTCAAGAGGTTGATCCGGCAAGAAAGTGTTGGATGGTTGTGCAGGTTGGAAATAGTCTGCAAGTGCTTTGTCTATGAACTTGGGAGTGTAAATTAAGTAGGGAAAAATTGTTTAGGATGTATAGAAGTGTCACGGCTTCCGTATGGTGATGCATTGGCGCTCTGCAACTTTATACGACCTGCAACACTATGATATACTTCACTCTGAAACCCTTGGCATCACACATATGTGAAACCCTTTGTATGATGAAAAATAACATCAATCCCTAATTATGGGTAGAAGACCTGCAAAAAAAAGATTAGTGGTTGGGTTGAAGTGTAATCTATACATCACCTACATTGGAAATACTCAAGAGGCCTCAAACTACATGTAGTTCTCCACCTAGCATGTGATATTTATATGGATACAACTAGTCTTGTCAATTTCACCACTTGATAATGCAACAATGGCTTGGCGGGCTTAGCTTGACTTGGCTTATGATTTCTCTAAGATGGGAAGTGTGACTCTATGACTTGGTTGAGTGTGTTTCATTTGTGTAAGGGCTTCTCCTCGAGTGTGCTTATTTTCAAGAATTTAAGAGAGCTTGGAGTTTTTTTAGGAATGCTTTGAACTTGAGAGTGCTAGGTGATTGCTAGGTGAGGTAAATAGGTGAGTTAGACTTGCTTATATATGATTTTGTAAGTAAAATTTTGCATTAACACCGACCTATAGGATATAAATTGACCCATAAAAGCTATCAAATTAAAAAAGTGATTGTTGGGTGACTAAGGATGAAAACGTCATGCTAAGACCAAATTGGTGGATGGTTTGGTCCTAAACAAATGGTCTTGTATAGGTAGTTTTTGGGATTTTGCACAAAGTTATAGGAATGATGCATAGGAGGAATATACTATTGTGGATTGATACAATTAGTTTTGTGGGTGATTGAGCAATGTGAATAGGGAATAAATTCATGCAAGAGAGATAAGGATAGGTCAAATAGGCTTGGAATGTGTGTGCAAGTCATGATATAGGGATACAACCAAAGTCATCATTGCAAGTTTAGATGCCTACATTTCCCCCTTTAAGTATGAAATGAAAATTATATACTAAAAGCAAAAATACTTGAGTGTGTAACCACATTTTTTCTTTTTTGAGGTTGTTGATTCCACTTGCATGTTGGCATGCTCCATGATGAAAAATGTAAGATAGAGTCTAGTCAATATCCATAAATAGAATTCAACTTTAACTCAAATTTGAAAATATATTTGTAACTAGTAAAGTGAAACAGACAAAAACATGGAAGGAGTACACTTGTTTGATTTTTTAAAGGAGAAGCTCCCTAATTTTTTGTTTTTGGAAATATGGATTGAACCGAGTGCGGAAGGATTGGGGGTGACCATTCCCCAATTTTTCTAAAGGAGATGTTGGAGCCAAAAGGAGTCGAGTGTCACTTGAATAAACACCAAAAGAAGTGTTGCGTGACTTTTTATTTATCCCAAGAAAGAGGAAGGGTGTCACAAAATGTCTAGCCATCCCAAAAAACCCTCCCAAAGAGAGTGAGAAGAAAGTGTATCTTTCTAGTCACCCAAAATTTTTTTCGTCCGAGACCACACTATTGCGAGCAAACGGATCTAGGTCTAGGGGAAAAATAATAAAAATTCAAAAGGGAATGACTTGTCTCATGCCCCCACCACATGATTTCCAATGAGTATCAGATGTGAAATACTAAATATAGCATAAGAAGGCCCATGATTCCATGTTCTTTAGTGAAACGATGCTCAAGTGTGCATAGTACTGAAAAGGAGTGAAATACATACACCCCCAACATTTTGTACCGAAATGTAGTAGACCTTGCATGGACTGTGTTAAGCGAATTTGAAGCCAAAACTTTAACTATTTGTGAGAATCTCGAGAAATTTGAAATTGGTTAAGAAGCTTCCCTAGACAAAAAGTCCATCTTGGATCGTAACTTTGGGTAGTTTTTTCCTTGGTGGATGATTTTCTCTCTGTGTGAAATTTGTTCTTGTTTTGTATTTGATTTTGTTCATGAGTGTTTGTATCCTATCCCATTATATTCTTGAATTATGAGTTTCGTTTATCTTTCTCGATGTGCATAGATATTCATGTGATAAACCCTACTAAATGCCCTTCTTTTGAAGTAAGTGAGATGTGCAAAATAGAACGTTTGGCTCAAAAGAAATGATGTGATGCATGTTGAATGTATATTATAGTTATCATTGGATCACATGGAGAGTTGTTGTAGGTGGCCACCATTGAGATCTTATTCTTGCAAGAGTGTGCATGGTAGAAACCATGGTACAAAGAGAGGGAAAACAAGAAACTAACACCAAGTATAGAGGCAAACATGTATAGAAGCAAAAAAGAGCATAGGTAATCAAGCATTCAAGTTATCAAATACAGAGGCAAATAAGTACACAAACAATGTCACATTTTTTACTCATAACAAAGACAAAGCATCACATATAAGGGACACAAAACATCACACACACAAACATGCATAAGCAAAGGCAATAGAGGCCTATACAAGGGACACCAAAGTGTCATACACACAAACATAGAAAAGGCCATAGGCCGCATACATGAAAACAAACATATAATCAAACAAGTGAATAAAATAGTAAATGATAGCCTCGAGGCACGTAGATCAAGAGAATCTAATGTTACATAAGATACATATTAGCTATATATTAGTGTGAAAAATAACATATAACACAATATAATAAATTGATCATAATGAGGAAGTGAAAGTAATTGTAATGAAACAAAAATAGCAAAATAGTGTAGGAGATGCCCCTAGATTAGCAAAGCCTCTAGAAAGAGGACTAGACCAACACTTGTCATCGTGTAGAATCTCATGTGTATCTTGCATCAAATTCAAGGTTCTTTGTGAATGCATGTGTGCAAAGAGTATATAAAAATATGTTGTCCACAAAACCATGTGACAAACAACATTGTAAAGTGAAAAGCTTGAAAACCAAGTCATATGTAGTTCCTGATTTTTTATTTTAAAATATTTGAATATTTTTGTGCTTATTTGATTAGTTTAATGTTTTCATATTTTAGAATATTTGTATGAAAGCAAGAGCTATCCTATGATGGAATCAAATGGGTGATGGGAAGACGCTATAGACAAAGGATGCTTGAACCTCTAATACACAACGAGTGGTAGAGTAGGGTGGAACTTTGGAAATCGGGGATGTATAATAGTGCTTAGGATCCGTAGGATGTATAATAGGATACCTATGAGGCATATAAGGGTAGATCTTCTAGAGGTAGCATGAGTAGGTGTAACAATCTTAGGTGTAGAAACCAACACTTTATAAGTAAAAAAATAGGAAAAGGAATCTCATATGGGATACTCTTAACCATAACAACTTTCTTATTATAAATGAACTTGACACATTGGTGTAAACCTGGAAGGGATAACCTTAGTCATAGAAAATACAAATCACCACATACAAGGGACACATGAGTGCACACACACAAACAAGCATAAACAAAGGCAATATAGACCCATACAAGGGACACCAAAGTGTCTCACACACAAACATAGAAAAGGCCATAGGCCGCATACATAAAAACAAACATATAAGCAAACAAGAAAATACAATAGTAGATGATAGCCTCGAGGCACATAGATCAAGAGAATCGAGTCTTGACCATAACAACTTGATTATTATAAATTAACTTGACACATTGGTGCAAAATGGAAGGGATAAGTGTAACGCTATGCTAAAACTCACACTCGAGACCCAAGAACAATCTAGGTTTAGTTAGAAAAATTATAGAATATTTTTTTCTTTATTTGTTAAAAGTGTGACCACAAACAAGCTTCGAAACTACAGTCGTCACAAACAATGTTTCAAGGACAATTACTTTAAATAATAAAAAAAATCCCCACTATAATAATTATTAAATTCACATCACATTTTAAAGAGTGTAATTAGTCTAAGCATAGTTAAATTTCCCTTGGGTGTTAATTTAATAAAATACTTAAATTAACACTAAGCTAAATATTCCTTAATTAAGATTAGAGGGTCAAAGGCCAAAACAAATTAAATACCCAAGGTATTTAATTCCACAAGGTCTAAACAACAAACAAGGTTCATATTTACAAGGGGGGTATAAAAACATTCCCTTACCCTATAAAGTGACCCCCTTAAAAGTCACTCCATGCTTTAGAAACAAATATTTTTAAATTAAAAAGGTAATTTAATTATATTTTACACACTTAACATTTCCTTAAAAACACTTCCATTAGATAGGAAATTTCTTCCTCTTTCCAATGATATAAAGAAGTCTTCTTAACTCCTTATATTTCTCATGTTATGGGTTGTGCAAGCCCGGGAGGAAATTTTTCCAAAAAGGCGGGCTTGCGAGGCTTTAGGAAGAAAATTTTCCCAAAGGCGGGCCTACAGGCCCAGGGAAGAAAATTTTCCCAAAGGTGGGTAGGCCTTGGGAAGAAAATTTTCCAAAGGAAGGCCAGTGGTCTGGGAAGAAAATTTTCCTAGCCGCATGTAAGGGACACATGGCACATTATTAAGCCCACGCGGGAAGGTGGGTCATCAGAGATAATTTGGATTTTAACTCTTTGTGTTTGAAAGGTCAAAAAGTTGAAAAACCCCCTCACCTTTGCGCGATGCCTAGGGACGCCACATGTCCCTAACCAAAATCTCAAGTGGGGGAGCAGACCATCGGATAAAACATAAAATGTTGACCTTTGTGTTAAAAAGTGTGAAGGTTAAAAATAACCCATGCCTCTACTGAGCCGCCAAGCAAAGCCACATGTCATTCCAACAGTGACTCTACGGGAAGTTGGGCCAAGCAAGGAAACTTGAGAAAATTTTTTTCCAATCTTTTTGTTTCCAAAGTGGTAAGGTCTAAAATAGTCTGCACCTCCGCCGACACCTAAAGAAGCCACGTGTCGCACTCCACAACGACAAAGCGGGGAAGTGGACCAGCGGGGAGACTTAAGATTTTTCACCCTTTTCGAAAAGATAAAGTTTGAAGGTGTGGGCCTGTGAACCCATTGAAGCATTTTCCCAAAAGTGAATTGGTGGGGCTATGGGGCCGTGGAGGAATTTGGGAAAAGTAAATTTTTGCAAATAAAAACTTCATATGGCCATAACTTTCGACTGGAAGCTTAGATTTGGGAAAATGGGGACTTTTTGGAAAGGGCTCGAACTCCTCTTTATATAAGAAACATCAAAATTCATTTTTGACAAACTTAAGTGGGTCAATTTTAAGAAAACCTCTTTCCTTCCATTAAAAATGTGAACTGGACTTTTTAAATTAATAGAATTAATTCAATCTGTCATTCTTTCTTCCTCAACATGTCGAGATAGACCTAAGGATCGCACTTATGAAATATTTGGAAGGATGTTGCAGGTTTAATTGATGGATTGAGTTTCAAAATGAGTTTCCTCCTTTTACTGCAAAACGTTTGAATGTTTTTCTAAGTCTAATTAATTGAAGTCTGATAAATTTTCTTGAGCAATTCAACTATTTGAAAAGTGTTTTGATATTCCTTCGCTTACATTATTATTTCAATTTGTTTTTCAAGTTGTAGAGTACTGTAATTTTTTTTGATAAATATTTGTAGTTTTACAATGAATCAAAATAGAAATCATACTTAAACTCGAATGGATCTACTTTTCGTTATCATCCTCTAAATATTTAAATTCATTCAAATCTAATTTACAAAGTTTAAATATACTTGATCAATGCGTGAAAACCAAAATGTAGTATTTCTTTCAAATCATGCATTTCAAATGAAAAAAGAAATGTAATAATTTTTCATACGTATTTCTTTTTCAATTTTCAAATAGAGATTTCAAAATATATTTCAAACACATATTTCAAATGAAAACCATACCATTTGTGGTAATTAAAAAACTTATATTGAACTCCAATAATTCTTTTACAACTTCCTTTTTCATTCATCAAATACAACTTACAAAATATGCATCTTTCACATTCAAATGTAGATTCCATTTCCCAAAACAAAGAAACTTTCCACCACAAATAATATTACAATTTCATCCACTTGAAGTGGAAAATTTTTACAAGAAGGAAACCCCAAGGGGACTATGAAATTTTTCTTCATCCTCAGCTCCAAAACAGCAACAAGAAGATCCACCATATATCTTTTGATCACAAAAAAAAAAGGAGGAGAGGCAACACTCTCCACCCAACCAAGAATTCCAATGAAGAGGATAATCCGTCCTCCTCATTGGCCTCCGAGCCCCAACCAAAAATCAATAAGAAATGTATTTCAACTCATGGCAACAAACAAGCTTCCACAACATAAAACAATTTTCACAAACATGAACAAAGTCTAAATAAATACTACATTTTGCAACCACGGGAAGAACAACAAACAATACTCAGCTTCATCATGCACAAGCCAAAGGAGCAAGACCTATGGGGAAGATTCTTATACCTCCCAATGGGGAAATGTGTGTCCACCTTAAGATAAACCACCCAATGTGTGTGTGTGTGTGTGTGTGTGTGTGTGTGTTTAAACTAATGCTAATGTAAACAAAGACTAACACCTAATAGCCTTAATTAGAAAAAATTAAACAAACTACTAAGCACCATCATGATAAGAATTGAACAAGGTTAGATGTTAACATTCATCAATATACAAAACTTTGAAACTAACAATGTTAAGCATCTAAATCCTCTATTCTCTAACAACAAATAAATGAATGGACCTATGTAGGCTCCATGGCTATCAAAAATGGTTGTCTTTGGTGTTCCAAGAACCTAGGAATGAGGGCTTGTCAAATTTTGGCTACAAGACCCTTTTGACACCTCCCATATGACCTAAGCACTTAGGAAATAGGATTAACTCTTCAAGATGATGAACTCTCAAGAAAACAAAAGGCAAGCTCTTAGTCTATTTTGCTATATGCTTTGCATTTTCTTTCTCAAGGAGTTTAGGTGTAGGTATAAAGGTAGAAGGAGGGATCCTTATATAGCCCAATGGATAAAGGAAACACTTCATCCCTTTGCATGTGGGATAAAGGTGAAACATGATTAGGAATGGATAAGGTTGTTTTATAAAAGGTAACCTTACTTTAGAAGGGTTTAATTTATGCTTAGAAAGTCATGGGAGTTGGAGGGGTGCTTTAATTAATCAAAGGTGATTAAATAATAGGTAGATGTAAGCTTATAAAAGCTAATTAGAGGAATATTAGTATGATTTAGGCTATTAGAAGGGGATTAAATCAATTAAATATTGATTTATTTGTTAAATGAAGGGAAGGCTTAGGCTAATTAATTAATAATAATTAATCTATCTAGATATAAGGGGTGAATAACTAACGAAAGGTCGTTAATCAAGATGTTAGTTGGATAGGTGACTTAATCAATTAGCATATTGTAATTAATTAATTACAATAAGAGAGAATATGAGCATTTTTGATGATATATCGTCAATTTACAAGAAAGGAGATAATTAGTGCAATTTAAGTATTTAAATTTCTTGGGCGTAATTATGGGTGTCTACATTTTTCCCTCTTTGGGGTGGCGTAAGTGATGCCACTTCAAAGATAGTAGACACAATAGAAATTTTGAAGGGATAGAAGAAGAATTAGTAGGAGGGAGAGATGCCCCCTCGAGTGTCGATGGGGTGATGATGGAAGTCGAACGATGATCAAAAAATATGAGAAGTAGATAGAAGAATGGGAAGGGGGTAAGATGCCCCGTAAGATGAATATTAGAGGGGAGAAAGATTAGGGGTGAGAGAAAATGTCATTAGAGGAGGGAGAGAAGAGCTTAGCATCTAGCCGTTGTGTATTGGAAATTTTTTTATGTCATCATATTTGCAATAGATCTACATCATCGGTCCTTATGAAAATATAAACATACGAAAAAAATAGAATGACATGAAAAGCCATACTATGAACAATTGTCCATTTTTAAAAACACCAACTCCATGCAACATACAAAATGCAATGCAATATGAGAAAGTAAACAAGCTAAACTAACAGAGAAACATAATGTAATGTTTTTATTATCAAGATTCAGTTATGACCTATGTGAATTAATGACAAGGGTTGATGATGGTGCCCCAAGAAAAGATACATGTGAGGGGAATAATGGAGGACACTTGGGTCCATGATGAAAAGTAATGTGCACTATGAAACATTACCAGAAACTCACAGTGTGCCCCAAAGCATGTAGATGAAGTAAGCAACCTAGCTTTTGTTGATGGAGGTAGATCAAGATGATCCACAAGTCACACACATGAACAAGTGAGAACCAAAGAGAAACGTTTTGTAGGATGATTTTCAATTTTTAGAAGTTTTCAAACATATTTGAATGTTTTTTATGATTCTAACATATTTGAATGTTTTTTATTTTTTGAAAATTTTCTGAAACTATGTACAAGAAGATGAGGAAGTGTGGATGCCCCTAGCGATATATGGGATGTACAAGGGCATATGGCCACGTCCATATGAGAAAGGTGAAGATGCAAAAATGCCCCAACGATTAGGTGGGAGTATTCAAAGGAAAACTCTTCACAGGTAGAATGGGACTCAAGGCCATTATGGATAGGTTCAACATGATGATGAACATAAACCAATGAAATGAAGGGAAGAAGCAAGGATGCCCCCAGCGTAAGTTGGCCTAAAAGCACATGATAGAAAGGAAGGAGAAGATTATTTTTGTGAAAGGGACAAAGGTGTCTGAAAACATGGCAAAAAAGTAATCTTATACACATGGATGTTCTAGAAAGAAGTAGAAGAATGATGTGAATGATATGAATGTAGCTTAGAAGCTCGTGATGAAGAAGTGATTAGCCAAAGGCACAAATTGTGAGATGAGATATGGACTAGAGTAAGAGTCTAAACAAGGTCAAAAAAAAGACACTTGGTAACATACTAATCCTATTTACTCATAGAGATCCAAAGTGTGTGCACGTGGAATTTATTACCTCTTGAAGGGAAGATTTAATAGACAACAAGTGAATACACCCTAGCCAATGTGTAGGGATGATTGATTGTGAAAGGTGATTTTGTGAATGGATGGTGAAAGGATAGCCATACATTGCTCCGCTACCAGCTGTGCATCCATAGCCCCGATGGAGATGTATTTGATTCTAATCACAACATTGCTCTACTACTAGTCAAGTGTCCATAGCCCCGATAGAGATTATTGGAAATACCCCAAGAGAGAGTAATATATCAATTTTGCTTTTTTGCTTTGCTTTGTAGCTTTTAGCTTTTGATTTTTGATTGATTTTGATTCTTTTACTTTTGAAAACTTATTTCAGCTCTCTTGTTTGACAAGGGGTTAAGAACCACTGATGGCTTGATGGAAGGATGTGGAAGTGATTGTGATGATGACATTGGCTAGTGTCAACAAATATGTCCAAAATTTCTTCACAACAAGTTTATTAGATTTCGAATGTGATAGATCTCTAAGAGGTCACCATTCTTTAATTTACCAAGGTGATAAAAGACCAGGGTCAAATGGATACCATAGAGATAAATGTCACAAAATGCGTGTGAATAAGCTAACCAAAACATCACCGAAGGGATGAAAATGGTAGGGAGACTTGCAGAAGAATAGTAATGAAGGGAAGAAAGAAACATCCATGTGTACACAATACCTGATTGCAATGTTTGATCTTTGTACCTTTGATTTTTGTTGTGTTTTCTCAATGTTTTTTTTTTTTGTATTTTTGAATTTTTTTTTTTTAGATTTTTAAAGAATTTTAAGAGGTGGGACTAACAAAGTCACTGTGTGGTAAGATCCAACAACAATGTTTATGACTTCCTTGATAAGGGAGACTAGGCGCGTTTGTTTATCGAGAGTGATATTATCCCCGATCTCGATGATCGAGGTGAGTTCACACTCAATAAATGACTGTGATTTGTTCTGAAACATGGATTTCATATGTGGGAGATTTAATTCCCCATCTAGAGGTTTACACACTTTGTGCCATACTTGATGGTTACGTTGGTGTGCGTTCTTGAATCGCGCTTGATTTAGAATTTTGAGATTGTTTTATTTGTTGGGAGCTATAGAGCTCTTTGCAGTTTTGATCTTGAGCTTGATTAAGAAACCGTTGGGTTTATTATAAGCTAATGCATGACTTTTCGATCCCGAGAAGGAGAAGAAAGTGAACGTGGACGATTTTTAGAACTGAGAGATAAATGACCATGGGCTTGCCACCATCTTTGGTAGAAGAATAATGTGATGGATGAAAAGGATATGGTCCAAGGATTGAAGAATATGGGCTACTTGGGGGTGAGCCATAGATAGAAGATGAAGGTATGAGCCATAGATAGAAGAAGCTAGGATGTGGCCCAAGAATCAAGAAGAAGGGCTACTAGGATGTGACCCCATAGATAGAAGATGAAGGGATACTAGGATGTGGCCCAAGAATAGAAGAAGAAGGGCTACTAGGATGTGACCCATAGATGTAAGATGATGGGCTACTAGGATGTGGCCCAAGAATAGAAGATGATGGACTACCCAGGGGTGATCCATACCTAGAAGATAAGTGGCTAGTTGGGTATGCCCCAAGAATAGAAGATAGTCAACTACTCGAAAATGTCCCACAAATAGAAGAGGGAGGGATACTAGAAGGTGACCCACACCTAAATGAAGATGAAGGGCTACTTGGCATTGACCCCATAAGAGATTGTGATTGAGGAATTATGATAGACATGGAGTTATTGGGTGATGAGAAGATAGGCCATGGATCAATGAAAGACCAAGGAGTTTCATCACATAATGAAGAATGGGAAGATGGAAGATTAAGAGGAGGATCAAGTTGCATGATCTGAGGCTCTTCCTCCATTTCTTGATAAAAGGAATCAAACTTTTCCTCACAATATGCAGACGCATCAAAGTCTAAAGAGAATCCTTTCTCATAATCTGCTAAAGGAATATCTTCATATGCCCCTATAAATGCCCTGATTGTTTCTTCATTCTGAAAGAGATCAATCGGTATGAGTTGTTGATCAACCACCAGGGGTTGATTGGAAGAAAGAGATCCAATTGGTGTGGAAGACTTAGAAGATGTTTGATGATGATTGATATAAGAAGATGATGTGGGGGATGAAGAAGATGTGTAGCTAGATGTCTCAGAGTAGAAGAAGGTGGTGTGGACCTACCTATATGATGGTATATCGTTTGTAAATTAGTAGGATTAAGTCCAAAGTTTGTAGATTATGAAGCATGGGTCGATTCAGACGTTTGAATCGAAGGACTTTGAGTCACATGAATCTTCAAAGAAGGAAGACTTATTGGGGGTGATTGATGAAGAAGGTCTTGTGAAGAAGGGGAGGACCGTGATTCAAGAATCACATCGGATGAATAATAACAAGGGTCCTGCAAAGAAAGAGAGGACCGTGATTCAAGAATTGTTTTAGATGTTTGATTGGAGGGATTTGAAGTTGCACGTATCTTTAAAGGAAGAAGACTTTGTTGAGGTGATTGATAAAAGGGGTCTTGCGAAGAAAAGGAGGACATGACGTATGAGTCATATTGATGAAGAGGATGAAGATAGGGATGACCATGACATAGGAGTCGAATTACATGAATCTGAATAATAGTTTGGATCTTAATAGTAGTTTGGGTCTGAATCATCAGAAGAATCAGAAGAAATATTTGGATTGGAATCCTTAGAAGAAGAGGAAATGTTTGGATTATAATTAGAAGAATATTGGGGGGAACTCGAATAATAATTTGGATCAGAAGCGTCCAAATCATACCACCGACTATGAGATGAAGGTGGGGAACAAGTTACCCATATGGGCTCTCTAGCATGAAGAACCAAATGAGGTTTGGTCATGATGGGCATCTTTTGATTTGTACACCGAAACTTTGATTCCTTATTTTTGTAAGTATGGGGAACCCACGCGAAAATAGTCATTTTGGTGCATTGTTTTAAGCACAAATTTCTATATTTAGACATTTTTATGGAACTCCTTCAAAGGGAAGGAAGTGAAATGTCGATTTGGGAAGCATAATGACAACCAGCTAGACATTTTGTAAGTATTGGAGATAGGCATGTGCATGATTTTTGAAGAAGGTCTAAGGAAAATAGACATCATGATGACATAATATCGATGAGATAAAAAGGGTTTGTCCTAGAAAATAAATTTTCTGAATGAATAATCATAAGGAAAATCATGTGAAGTGTGAAACACAAAGCCAATCAACAAGGAAATACCCTATGCAAATGCATGTGCAAAGTAATAGTTCGATACAAAAATGATCAACATAATGTCAATATTTAAGTCAAGCTCGAAATGAACAAGGAATAAATATTAACAAAGGGTAAATGTGACTCCCAATCAAAGGATACCATGACAATTTCAACAACCAACAAGACCTAAACATTAAAGGATGAGGTTTACAAATATAAGCCACGTAACCACACCAATTAGACATGTCTATCAAGATTTGTGGAGAAATGAGATATTAGAGTCAAAGTGGTATCGAAATAATGCAAACAAAGTAAGCGACACCTTTCAAGATTTGGGACAATGTTTGAAATAAATCTAAGTCAAAGTATAATAAGGATGTGTTAAAATGTGGGCAGCGTAATGCCACAATGCGGACACTTAGATCATGTTTACGAAAAACATGACATAAGTATCTTAATTATGTCGAGACAATGCAAACGAGGTAACATGTCAAAGGGAGATAAAATGATGAATCAATCCTAACTATAATGATGATCTTGACATGGGTATCAAGATCACAAAGGCTACCAATGATATAAATATGCCTCCGCACACTTTAGATGTTTAACTTACCTAGCCGCAAACATGGATGGGCGTAAACGGACAAAAAAGTGGCATAAGCAATCGATTGGTAACACAAAGGTAGTCACCCTTCTTTTGATCAACAAAATGTCAAAAGAATGTGAAGGAAGCAAATCAAAAATGGGGATGAAAAATGTTGGCTTCACTTTGGCAGAGTTTCACCTCACCTTAAGGCAAGTAGAAAACTAAGTGAAAGTAACGTGTCACACATTTTTTGCAATGAAAAGATGGTTCACAACTCAACACTATTTTTAGAATGGTCAAAGTGGGCTCCTAGCCAAAGTATATTTTCCTAGGTGGTTCTCTCGTCCTAGGTGTTACAAAAATTATCCACGAGGGATGATTTACCCAAATAGTCCCGACTATCTTGGGAGTATCTCGAATTTTCCCCCTTCAAGCACATAGTGGGTAGTAAATGCATCCATCATGTACTTAAAAGGGTTGGATAGGGACAACTTGTAACGCTATCTCACAAAGGAATCACTAGTCAGATAGGTAGTGCAGAGCACTTCCGTTTCGCCCCACAAGGTTCCCTCTTGCGTGGACTATTTTTGGGTTCCCGAACCACCCCCATTGTTGTAGATTAAGGCGTTATGCCAAAGGGGTTATGTTCAGTTGAGCAGAGAGAGGGACGTACCTTTTCTAAACCCGCAATACATAGTGTTTTGAATATGTTGTTCTTTTTATCTTGTTTAATTAGGTGTGGTTTGCTTGAACACCTTTTGGCAACCTGTATAACAACTGTATTAGTAGTTTTGACTTCGTTTTGATTCCTCCTTTCTTTGACAAGTGATTTTGGTCCTACATACCAAGGTTAGTAATTTTCCAAAACGTCATATAAAGGAGATAAGATGTTTTTGATTTCCCAGATCGTCCTAAGACACAAGGAAAGAGCATACGCAACAAGGTATCTCACTCAAATTTTTAATAAATGGAAAATTCCTAAGTACAATGTGAAAATAAGTTCCTTTTAACCAAATTTGAAAGCTAATTAAACCGTTTTGCAAGTATGAAGAAAGTGGTGAAACGTTTCTAATTCCCAAGATCACCTAGAAAGGCGCGAGGGAAGAGCATACGCATTTCAAACCTTCACAAATAAAGATGAAAATGTTTTTGATTAAGTTAGTATAAAGAAACCTAATGTAAAGGAAACCTGTAAACCACTTGTTAGAACCCTACAAGAGTTAGAAAACCAAGAAAATAAAAAAATTCTAGAAATCCAATTTTTGCACTTTTTAAGTAGTTTTTAGTAATTTGCATTTTTGGAGGTCTCCGAGGCATTTTGGGAGTTTTGTGATAGAAGATAGTATACCAAAGGTATCTAACTTTTGGAAGTTCCCTCGCAAAGTACACTCGTTATCTTTCCAATGCTTATTCAAACTTTGAAAACGGGTTAACGAGTCAAAAGTTATGATCAAAACAAGGAGCACTAAAAAGTTGTAACCAAAACCGGATTAAACAGATATACCTGCGCCCCCTTTTATGTGTGTGCGCCCCCCTTACAAAAAGACTGTGCCACCCAAAAAGGTGTGTGCCACAAAAAGGATGTGTGTTCCACTTGTGTATTTCTGGTTCACAGTGCACCTGCACCACCCGAGAGGCGTGCGCGCCACCAAAAAGACATGTGCACAACTCTGTGTAATTTTGACTTACCATGCACCTACGCCACCCAAGAGGTGTGTGTGCCACAAAAAGAGTGTATGCACTACCTTCGATAAAAATACAGAAGGTGGAAATTAGCATGAATTCTTGCACTACCAAAAATCATGTGCACCCAGGAAAAGCCTATGTGCCACCACTCAAAACAATCCCGATTCAAACAGAACACGCCTATGCCACCAAAAATGTGTCTATGCCACTAAAACAATGTGTGCACTTGTTAGGTTAGGTTGTACACATCGATCGAGAGGTTTTGATTTGCAGTGAAGGTACAGTACGAAACAACGTCTGCACCTAGGTTAGTGCATCTGCGCACTGGTTAGGGTATGTGCGCGGGGTTAGTGCATATGTGCCAGGATCGATAAATAGAGAACAAGTTTTGACAGTGCGCCTGCGCCACCCAAGAGGTGTGCTGCACCACCAAAAATGTGTCTCGCGCTCCTAAAAGTGTGTCCGCACCACCCCCACAACAAAATATGTTAAAAAACACAAGAAAGCTCACAATACTACAAATTTTGACAAGTTATTTTAAAATGGCAACAAACCATTAAAATGATGGCTATGAACAAGAACTTACACATATAAAATTAGTAAAATTTCCAAGAAAATGGACATTAATTACTAAATGTGCATATAAAAATTTAGCCAAAACAATAAACTTAAACTAAAATGCCATAGGACTAGTTGTCCCACCGGCATGCCAAATGTGTGCATGAATATTTTTAAACTAATGCTAATGTAGTAAAGAATAACACCTAATAGCCTTAATTAGCAAAAAAATTAAAGAAAACTACTAAGCACCATCATGATAAGAATTAAACAAGGTTAGATGCTAACATTCATCAATATACATAACTTTGAAACTAACAATTTTAGGCATTTAAATACTCTATTCTCTAACAACAAATAAATTAATGGACCTATGTAGGCTCCATGGCTATCAAAAATGGTTGTCTTTGGTGTTCCAAGAACCTAGGAATGAGGGCTTGTCAAAGTTGGGCTACAAGACCCTTTTGACACCTCCCATATGACCTAAGCACTTAGGAAAGAGGCTTAACTCTTCAAGATGATGAACTCTCAAGAAAACAAAAGGCAAGCTCTTAGTCTAATTTGCTATATGCTTTGCATTTTCTTTCTCAAGGAGTTTAGGTGTAGGTATAAAGATAGAAGGAGGGATCCTTATATAGCCCAATGGATAAAGGAAACACTTCATCCCTTTGCATGTGGGATAAAGGTAAAACATGATTAGGAATGGATAAGGTTGCTTTATAAAAGGTAACCTTACTTTAGAAGGGTTTAATTTATGCTTAGCAAGTCATGGGAGTTGGAGGGGTGCTTTAATTAATCAAAGGTGATTAAATAATAGGTAGATGTAAGCTTATAAAAGCTAATTAGAGGAATATTAGTATGATTTAGGCTATTAGAAGGGGATTAAATCAATTAAATATTGATTTATTGGTTAAATGAAGGGAAGGATAATTAATTAATAATAATTAATTAGTCTAGATAGAAGGGTGAATAATTAATGGAAGGTCGTTAATCAAGATGTTAGTTGGATAGGTGACTTAATCAATTAGCGTATTGTAATTAATTAATGACAATAAGAGGGAATATGAACTCTTTTGATGATATATCATCAATTTGTGAGAAAGGAGATAATTAGCATAATTTAAGTATTTAAATTGCTTGGGTGTAATTATGGGTGTCTACAATGTGTGTGTGTGTGTGTTTGTGTGTGTGTATCATTTCAAAACCCCTACATGCCCTTATACCTCCCCCAAGTACCCCTTATACCTCCCATTCTCTTATGCCTCCCCACACTCTTATGGCACCCCATAACAAGTAAAGAAATGCAAGCTATTTCTTTTACAAGGTGGAACCCAATCCCAAACTCCCTCCACAATAACACTTATACCTCCCCAAAACTCTTATGCCTCCCCATAAGATATCCCCATAGTCTTCTCCTACACCATACCTAGGTAATCTACCCAACCAGCCAACAACATACCAAAATATTCAAAGCATTCACATATGCATAAATAAAAGAAGAACATTTTAAAGAGCCAAGCTCCTACCTCTCCATGGTAGAGTTTGCTCCAAAAGTTCAACAAATTTTTTCCAATCCAAACAGTCCAAAAGCTCTAGAAATCCACAAGCATTCAACAAAAATCTCTAACTCTTTTCAAAATTACAAGAGCTCAAAACCAAAATAAGTAACCAAAATGAAGTCGCGAATGAAGTAACCCCAAAACAAGCCAAGGAATTCGAATAAATAGAAGAGGGGAGAGGAGGATGAGATAGGTCCATGTAGGATGCCACATCACACATCCTCAACTCCACCTCACAAATCAACTTCAAAATCCAAAGCACAATTAAAAAGGTGGGTGAATAAATGACATTTTACTTACACACACAAACCAAGTCCACACCCCAAGGACCAAAATTAATTTTATGTAAGAAGGTGCAATAAAAACTTACAACTTGCCTTCCCAAAATACATAATAAGGCCTAATTTTGACTCCCCAACCCATAGGTAGGGTTGGTGTGACAATTTAAGAGGTGTGGGACAAGTTTAACTTGTCCTACAAGCCTCCAAAATCAGCCCCTAAGGACAGATCCGAATTTCAAAAGGAAGGTGGAGTGTTTCACACTCAAATTTACTTACACATCTCTTACAACACATAATCCAAGAACCATCAACTCTAATAAATGCATTCTTATGACCCTTTTAATTAATTAACAACATGATTACTCACTAATCTTGACACAATTTAAATAAATAATAAAGGGAAATACATCACCAAATAATCACATACAAAGATTAAATAAAGGGAACACAATAAAAAATACACATAACCCCTTGGTCACATTTAACGCTGATTCCCCCCATGGGAACCACTAACAACAAACCAACATACACAAAAACAAATACACATTTCCATGGTGACGCTTGTTGAATCCATCTAGGATTCTAATGTGGTTAGTCTCAATCCCCGATGTTTGTTGTGACATGTTTACCTGCAAAACACAAATACCTCCTTCGGCCTTGTGGCCACATCAAAAAATCTAAAATAAATATAAAATATAACTTTTATATAAAATATATATATATATATATATATATATATATATATATATCACAACATCATCCAAGCAAGCAACAATATCATTCACAATTTCATCCATAACCATATGATCACAAGATTAGTTCAATTTTCTAGGTCTACTCAATATGACGAAATAACACATGTCCAAAATACATATATACATATAACCATGTCAAATATCATAATACCATGAGTATGAAATGTCTCCAATACCCCATGCACCATATATGAATCAAAATCAACAACATTCCATGATCTCTAACATCTAACATCATGCCAAATCAAAAGCTACAATAATGTCCATAAGTATAGTCGACAATATCATAATTAGTATCGAAAGGTGTCGAAGGAAAGTGGGCACTACAATAACCTTAAGCGTATGAAGCCAAGGGAAACCTAGACACATGTCACATGAACCAAGGGCCTATGGTAAGAGGTAAAACAATATGTCAAAGAGAGGTGTTAGTATCAAATGTCATGTGTTTCATAGTATAGCTAAGAGAAGCAAGCAAGTAAAAAAATTAGGAAAAGGAGTCTCATATGGGATACTCTTGACCATAACAACTTGCTTATTATAAATGAGCTTGACACATTGGTGCAAAATGGAAGGGATAGCCTTAAGAGTACGAAGCCAAGGGCAAGCGCAACCTAGACACATGTCACATGAACTAAGGGCCCATGGTAAGAGGTAAAACAATATGCCCAAGAGAGGTCCTAATATCAAATTTCATGTATTGCATAGTATAGCTAAGAGAAGCAAGCAAGTAAAAAAAATAGGAAAAGGAGTCTCATATGGGATACTCTTGACCATAACAAATTGCTTATTATAAATGAACTTGACACATTGGTGCAAAATGGAAGGGATAGCCTTAAGAGTATGAAGCCAAGGGAAACCTAGACACATGCCACATGAACCAAGGGCCCACGGTAAGAGGTAAAACAATATGCCCAAGAGAGGTCTTAGTATCAAATGTCATGTGTTGCTTAGTATATCTAAGAGAAGCAAGCAATTTAAATGTGCACATGTTGCGCTTAGAACCGCTATCAATCAAGACATTGTGAATAGGGCTTAGACTAAAAAAAACTAGAATATAAAGTGTATCAAAAACAAGATCATGAGCAATATTAGAATCATTAAATGTAATAACATGCCTAGGAGGTAGAGTAGGAGTGATAGTACCAATAAGAGAATCTATTGGATGATCATATGAAGTAGGAGAAGGTTGAGATTGATAAGAATGATGCACTTTTGTAGTATATTTAGAAGTGTTGTGATGGGGAACTACATCATTGAAAATCTTAAGCTTAGGATTGTCATTAGTAGGCTTAGATTGCTCAGGAGGAGAGTCAAATTCAATTGCATTTGTGTCAATAAGCTTGAATCATCTATTAGCAAAATGACCAAAACATCTATGAAAGTCATAATACGCATTAAAATCAAAATATTTACCATGAGGCTTGCTTGTATCAACCTTGGTAGGCATAGGGAGAGATTAATGTTGAACTATATGTAATGTCCCCTTTTCCGAGGCATTACTAATATATTTGTTCATCTCTTTTATTTGCATTGTAACCCCTTGGCATGTCTATCTCTACAAGTGAGAGTCTCTAGTTTGTTCAAAAATGTGCACATAGGCTAGTAGTTACTCTTTATTATTTAATTAGAAAATAATAAAGTACACATTAAGTGAGGCTTTTAAGTATTTTAATTAAGTTTTATGTTTTCCCTCCAAGTGGGTCGATCCCTTTGGGAAGTCTATTTAAGGGATGTGAGGGGGTCATTTCACCTCATGTTGATTTGATCATTTGATATCACTCCATGCTTGGAGAAATGGGATGTATGCCCTAGCTCTTCATTGTGCTCTCTTTCTCTCTCTCATTCGATTTGGAATTGAAGTAAATCTGATTTTGCTAAGGATCCATTTGTGTGTATGTTGCATCTATTGTGTGGCGAATTGATTGGGAAAGTGTTCCTAACCCTAGCAAATTGATTGTTGAAGGAAATATGAGTTTGTTTGCATGTTTTGATGGTTAAACAAGTGAATTTCAGATCTGTTGTGTTTTGCAATTAATTTTATAATTTTTGGAGATGATTTGATGCCCTAAATGTGTTGGGCGACCTACTTTTTAGGCAAAATTAGGGTTTTGTGTTTGTTGTGTGAAAACTAATTTTGGAATATTATTCTTCATATTTTTGTGGCCCAAAATCCAAAGTTTGAAGGCTTTTGCTTGGTTGGTTAAGCGGGAAATAATTTTAGAAGTTGCAGCAGTTTGGGGTTGGTTTATTAATTGTTTGGGACACATTTTGATGCTTAAAAATTGTGATTTCAGTTCAGATCTGTTCTTGGCATTTTTGTGCATCAAAACAAGCTTTTGGAGGGTGAAAATAGTTGAGGGAAGTGTTGGTTATTAATTTAATAATTTCTGCTAACCCTAGCGCCCAGATTTGGAATTTTAAGTGTTATTTTGAAGGGGTTTTAGTGCTCAGAAAAATCTGTTCTCTAGTTCATTGGAAAGGGAAAAATCCCAAGTTTATTGTGCACTTTGTTTCATGCAAAAATATTGAGTATTAAGAGAGTTATGAATTTTACAAAAATTCAGTTGCCTAGAAGTCATATTTATTTAATTACTGCTATTATAAGCAATCAAAATTAAGAGGATTTAAATTCCAATTAATCTACCCATCTAGCACACCACCTTAGCTACTTCCAACCCCATTTTGGGTTGTAATTAGCTGACATTGGGTTATTTGAGGTTGAATCAAAAGGATCTAATCCTTCTTGATTTGATTGATGTGAAAGTTTGTTAAAATTCTCATTTTTCCAAAAAGGGAACTTCACACTCTAGCAACTTTTGAAAGACAACTTGGGGTAAAAAATACAATCGTGTTAATTGCCTCCTAGGAGCAACTTATAACTGAAGCTTAGCAGGTTGAAATACAACGATTACAATAACTTTAGCATCGTCTTGTTATCAATAGGTTTTCCTTGCAATTTAGAATTAGGTGTATATTGTATAATTAAGCTTGGTCATTGTAAGGAGCTTATTGTCCCGTTCTTTTAATGTATGGCATAGCTCATCAAATGATTGGACTTTGTTAATTGATTCTTGTAGGGGAGTGAGAAGACTCTAAGTGAATAGATCTTGAAGCTCATTTTTCGGTTAGGGTATTGTTCATTTTAGTAATTATAGTCTTAAAGTGAAAAACATAGTCACTAATGGGCTCATTGGAGCCTTGTTGCATCTTAGACATTTGAGCATAGGATATTTTGTCCCCAATATTGATTGAAAAATTTACATGGAATTGATTAACCAAAGGGGTAAAAATTTGCATAGAGGAAGATCTTAGAACCATTGTAGTGCATACACCTTGAGGGTTCTAGGAAAGAGTGTAGTAAGTAATAAATCATTGTAAGCATAGTCTAAGTGAGCGACATGAAAAGATCGAAGGTGTTCTCATCATAGATAGGAAAATTAGGAAGACTTAGAACCAAGAGGCAAATGATAGAAATCCACTTCGAGTGCAAGTGGGTTGTGAAGCAATTGAGTAGAGCCCATGACATTAGAGGAGCTAGAGGTACCTTTTTCCAATTATAACACTTTACATTGCAAACCAAGTATAATACACTCAAGAGATCGTGTATCAGAAAATGAAGCACCATGAGTATGCACAACAGATGTAGAAATAGTAGTAGTCATTGGGATAGATATGGTAACATATTTGAGGGGGAAATGAGAACCCTCCACCCGGGACCATTTGGTAGAGGCAGTGAAGATAGTATTAGCAAAGACAAAAAGCATTAGAGTATGTATTCACATATGTATTATGAACCATAGCAGAATAAACCTCATATTTGCATAAGTATATGCATAAGTATTATGAACCATACCAGAATAAGCCTCATATGTGTCACCACATTCATATCAAGAAAAGTCATTCGGAGTATTAGTGACATCCTCGCATAAGCCAATACTGGCTACTGACAGGAAAGTTTTTTCTAATTCAAGGCAACACATGTATGGTCACATTCCTTCATAATAAAAAGGTTATTTTTATTGGTATTGGTGTGAAGGGATTTGTATAAACTTGTTGATCCCAAAAGAACAAATGCTCATGCGCTGGAAATGGTAGAGAATATTGGGGTACTTTGGCATAAGAGGTATATACTATAAACATCTATTTTATCAATATATGTCTGTATTGAGCAAGACTAATATGGTTGATGGGCTTCCATTGATTTAGGAAATTGAAATGTATATATGGGTTGTCAAATGGTTAAATAAAGTAGACACACATTCGAAATTGATAGAAGAAAGTAAACCTTGACGGGCATTCTATATTAGAGATCTGTAGACCTTGTGGTATTTGGATATACCGACTTTGTTTGGGTCGGATCAGTTGATACTAGGAAGTATATACAATAGGATATGATTTTGTTCCTTATTTAGGAGTAATTTCTTGGTTGAGAAAGCTACAACATACGGTTGCCTTATCTTTCACTCAGTCGGAATATAAGGCAGTTGCTAGTACAGGTTTTTAGGAAATATAGTTAGGAACGGTATCGGTCGATCTTCAACTTGACCAAAAACATTGACCTCACTTTTCTGTAACAATTAGAGTGCTCTCAAAATGGTGAAGAACCTTGGCTATCATGCTAGAACCAAGCATATTGAAGTTCATCATCATTACATTCGACTCGTGGTTGATAATGTAGATACCTTTCTTTATTTTTGTCCTACAGAGGAGCAGATATCTTTTGTTTATTTATATGTTTGCTACACAGTTGTGGATTTTGTAATGGGCTGAAGCTTATCTCAAGCAGCCATCAAGTAATATATTTTCACCGGTTGAACAATAAAATAATAAGAGGGCTAATGCATGCGTCGGGGGCAATGATGGAATGGTGGAGAAGCAGATTTGTGCATGGTTTGGAATATAGATCTTATAAATTTAATCCACGCGAAGATGCCAAACCAAGGAGTTGAATGAGGCAGTTGCAATTTTTGATTTGTTGTAGCCCTCTCAAGCACATGTTTGTAAGCCTGCTAGACGACTTTAGTCAAAATGTTAGCGGAACACAACAAACAACACATTGATTTGAGTCAGCAATTCCAGACTATCAAGAATTATCTCAAGCCACAAACTGAGGTGCTAAATAAGGACAGAAAAAGTACACGAGCTGTGCTTGAAATATGTATGGGAAGGGTGGAAGAACCGACTGTGGTAGACAAAATATTTGGGACTTGGGAGTTGAGCAGAAGTTTCAAAGAGATAAAGGAAAGAGATGCTAAAGTAATGAAAGAAAAGGGATTGCTTGAGGAGATTGATTTACTGCATTCAGAATTTACAAAACAATGTAGCGAGCGGAAGAAGAATTCAACTTGTTGAAAGAGATTTAGAAACAGGTAAAAGCTGATTATGTCATTTGATAAAAACCTATATCCTTGGGAGTGAGAAAGCCTTGTTGCATATGGAGTCTTGATGTAGCAATCAAGAGAGCTGAACAATTCTAAATCTTCTTTTAATAGAGTACTGGAGAGTACTAAGCTTAGAAGGTTAGCTATCGGGCTTGCACACGGAGCTGGCAGAAGAAAGTTAAGTATATGAAGCAGTAAGGTCAAATAAGATATGAATAAACAGGGGTCAAGAGGCCTTATGGAAATCTGATGTTGCAGATTTATAGAAAGTAGAGTCCTGACAGGAGTTATTGTCTGAAAAAAATTCTTCAAGTGGCAAAAAAATGTTGGGAATATAACCTGTCAAAACTTGCCTGGCTAAAAAATCTGACAGGAGCAGGAAAAAAATTCTTTGAACTGAAGTGACAAAGTGTACTCTCAGTTCAGTAGGATGGGATAAATGGAGGGACATAATGGAGTTTGAAAGCAATATAAAGGCCCAACATTTTCTTCCAAAACACCAGAATTTGCATCCAGTCAAAGATAATAGACAAGAAACCTCTTCTTGCATGACCTGCCTTGGTAGTGTCAACTGGTGCTGTAGCCAGACTTGTAATTACTGCTTATCTCTAAATGTTAAAGCAGGGTTCAAAGTGATTTTGATTCTTGTATCCTTTCTATTATCTTGACTCTTGCACCCTGTCAAAGTTATTCATGAAATACACGATAGAACTTTCATGGCATTTGTTGGTATTCCTTAGCCCCTTGATTGTATATTTTTTATGGTATTGGATGGGATACCAGGGAAAATCCCACTAATCCCCTTAATAACAAGTCACAACCCACATTAAATAGGGGAATCAACTAAAACGTTGATGTGTGCCGTATAGAAATATTCACTATACAAACTATTTTGATTGAATAATCATCCTTTGTATTTTATTTTGTTGAAGATCTGGAATTAATCCAGTCTCCTTTAGCTTATATGCAAGGTTTGAGAGGTATCCATTCTGCTAAAGTTGTGCGAGGCATGATCCCAGCCTCATCCCTTATTAAGACGTCCATGCCTTTGCACTCGGCAAGAATTGACTCATGGTGGGCTCATTGTGAGCCTAACAACTTCACCAATGGACCAATGGCTGATTGACATCTTTTGTATATTATATCACTACTTTGCGCATACCTTGTAAACTTCATTTTTCCACGTGCACCATAATTTGTATGGTAGTTTGAAGACCAAAAGGCCATACAGAAAATCAAACTAATCTATGGTGTACAGACAAATTAAAACCATTTACTAAAGTGCAATTTTTTCTCATTAACCATGGTTTTCCTTTGAAGACTATATATTTATACAAAACCGATCTGTGTGCATGGTACAGTCACACACATGGAAAATATTAATAGCAATGTAACATAATTTTTTTCTGTGAAAATTCCTCCACATTAAGTAGTGTACATAATGTTTTTCTTATAAGAGTAATGTTTTTAAAAGCTATCATTAGAAAAAAGATAACTAATACACCCTATGATTGCTTTCATTCTCTTCTTTTACTTTTAAGCTCGTGTAAATTTCTTTCAGCTTGCTTTACTTTTCAAAACAATGTATATGTCGGCTATCAATCATTTGCATCATTGCATTGACACAATGTTGTTTTCACATGTTAATTTGAATAAATATCATTATTATTCTCTCTGTTGCATGCAGGAAGTTTAACAAGTAGTGCCACAAACAACAACCTTTTAGAATAGCGAAGTTTGTATTGAAAGAAAAAGCTGAAAAAATAATAGAAAGTGGTAGATAAAATGGAGACGGAGTGAAATTTTACAGTGTGGGGGCAACTTGTGAATTTGTAAGTGTGGGAAAAGAAGAAGGATATGCCATGGAGAATGAAAGAGTTCTTGAGCTACCAAATGACATAGTGATGAGGATTTTAGCAAAGCTACCCTGTCAAATTCTTGTGAGGATGAGAAGTGTGTGTAAACAATGGAACAAAATAATCTCTTCAGGCTCAGGTGATGTTCTTCAAAACCACTATCCAAATACCACCATCTCTTCTACATCTACCTTTTTTGTTCAATGTATACGTTAGATGGGACCTGCTTGGTATTTTATGAGGGGATGGTTTATTGAAGAAAGTGGAAACTTTTATAAAGTTCCAGAAGATGCCATAATAGAAAATGCATGTGGCAGTGTCTATTTTAGCTATAATATGGTTGAAAGACAGGGTAGTATAGTTCACTACATATGCAATCCAGGTACAAGGACACGGAGGCAACTTCCTTGCCATTCAGATATAATTAACCAAGGTGGTAGGAGGCCAAGCCAACTTCCTTACAGTTCTGATAGAACCAAATATTGGGACTTTTCTGCCATGACTTTTGATTCTTCCTTGAGACGTTGCACTTTGCTGCTGGGAAAATATTTGAATGATAATAGTTACAGAGATGTCTTAATTTATATATATGATTCAGAATCCAATACATGGTCTAGCGAAACCTATAATATAACAACTGTTCATTGTGGATTTTGTGAGAGGGGTATTTATTCTAATGGAAGCTTTTACTGGATGCTTCATAATCAAGGCGAGTTGCCAGAATTTTCTGTTAGTAAAAGGTGTTGGACCATGATTCATAGTCCACTGTGTACCGATTTTTCAGATCTTCAAGGAGACTATGTTGAAAATTTTAACGAGTCTTTCTTCAATAAGTTTTCTTGGAGATTAACTGGTTGTGATGGAAAAGTAGTGGTGGAAAATATTGACATAGGATGCATGTGGATGTTGAGTGAAGATCATTGATCCATAGGGATCCAAAATGACTCTACTTTATCAAATCAGCCAACACGAAGAAGAAAAAAAGATACATGAAAGTTTTGTCTCTGTCTAGTGACAGACCACTTTGCCATATGCAGGGCGGCGGTTACTGAGAACTACCACCCCACCGGGCGGCAGTCCAGGACCTCCGATCTGCATTGGGCGGCAGTCCTGGCTCTTGCGGATAGAAAATAAAATATGACATGGATAATCCTAGAATTCCAAAGGGTGTCCATGTCTCTTCTTTTGCATGACCTTTCTCATTCTCCAGTGCATGGGAGAACATGAGAAAGGCTATAAATGCATGTTATGGAAGAGAACAAAGGCATCGAAGCATGAAGCAAGTAAGAAGCTCTTAGTGTTGGAATTGTGATTTGTAGAAGCAAGGAGTAATTGAGACAAAGCAAGCAACCGGGAGGAAGTGTGAGATATTATATACTTTTCTTTCACTTTTATTGTAATTTATTTACTTATTATTGAATTGCCCAATAAAAGTGGGAAGAAAGAGAAATTACCCTTCCCGACTAGTTTTGCCTCCTCCGGAGGTTTTCCAGATAAAAATTGTTGGTATATGAGTCTATATTTTTTTCCTTTCTGCAAATTGTTGGTTCTAAGCACAAGTACAATTCATTCACTAACTATCTCTGTTATTTTCTAATAGAAAGTAGAACAACAACGATTACTTGTGATTTTGTGGATAATTCCAAAGTTGAAGAGTTTACTGAGATCATTTTGGTATCGAGCTAACAATTATCCAGATGTGGTATTTATTCTTAGATTTGTATGACAAAGGTGATGAGATCTAAAGGTGAAGAGGTGATGAGGTTAATCAATCCTCGCCATTATAAATGTCAATCCGGGTTGGTGTCCAAAGGCTATATGCATTAAGAGAAGAAGATCTTGGAAAACAAATCCTTTAAACATAATCCAAATTTACATAAAATAAATCACACATGCAGAAATTTAAAAGCACAATTGCATAAAGGAAATCACACTTACATAAATTGAAATTGTTGAATTAAAAGTAAACATAATTAAACGAAAAAACAAAGATCACAAAAAAGATAAAAACAATACAACAAAATGAATTAAAAAAAATGAATAAACACAAACATAAAAACACAGATCAATCTTCCTTAGAATGAGTGGCCAGCTCATTCATTGGAAAAGGATTTAAATCATACTTCTAAGATCTCAAAACTACGGAATATTTGAGAAGAAAGAATAGATCTATATTTCTTCGTAAAAAAGTATTACATATCTAAGTGTGGAAGGTTGCATTTATAATTTATGCATCCAACCACCTCCTTATTTTAAGAAATAAAATTGATCTTATCTTTATTCCAATCCTAATAACTAAGATCTCCATCTCCACAAAATATGGAGAGAGATATATTATTGAAGTCAAATTTTATCTTGCTTATTTTACGAAGATTTGCTCCCAAATCTTCTACTTGTTTTTTAGTAATAAGAATCATAATGATTTTATTCCTCTACATTATTGGAAGAAGGATTTTCCTCAAAATATGATTTTGACCAAATACCTTTCTCGGATTTTCCATTTGAAATTGTATTTTTAGTGTGGAACTTTTGACACTTGTCAAATATGCTTTTTCCTAGGACTGTAGTTCACTAAAAGTTACATTTCTCTTTATTGGTAAAACATGTAGAAAATATAAATGAGGTTTTTATTAAACACATTGCTATGAAAGAAAAAATCTCTTATATTTTCCATTTAACTTTTCTATTTCGTTTATGGAACTTTTAGTGCTCATTTGATACATTTTTCCTTAGACTGCAACTCACTAAAAGTTAGATCTATCTTCATTGGTAAAACTTGTAGCAAATATGAATGAGGTTTTTGTTAAACACATTGCTATGAACAAAAACCTCTCTCATATTTCCTATTGAAATCTCTAAGTTTTCACAATCCTTAAAAAATTGTCATTCCATTGATGCAAGTTTCGGAACTAAAGCTGTCATTCCTTTTATGCAAGTTCTGGAACTAAATCTGCAAGTTCGAACTAAATCTGATTTGTCCACAAATTAAAAGTTCCAGAACTAACTATCATTCAATTGGTACAAGTTCAAGAACTAAATGTGAGATTTTGGAACTAAACGTGCGAGTTCCGAACTAAAGCGCAAATTTTGGAACTAACTCTGTGAGTTCCACAACTAACTTAAAATAACTATAACTTTTGCATGCGACCTCGGATTGAGATGATTATTGTTTTTAACTTGCATAATTTTTCAAGAGGAATCTGAATATGAAATCAGATTTGATTTTAAATGTACTATTCATGATCAATTCCACTTTTCCCAATACTAGCATTATCTTTCCTTTATGGCCTGCATACACAAGACTTTACATCTTTTCCCAAATAATCAATAGGATTAGTCAACAAAATAGATAACAAAATAATTTATAAAGAATGAACAATATATATATATATCTTATATTCTATCTTAAGAAAACTATAAGTTTGTAGATTACATTTAAATCCACTTTCAAAGGTAACTTGGAAGGACAAAATAATGGTAATTTATGGCCAATTTATGGCCTCATCATTGCCCCACACTTAATCTTATGCATGTCCTCATGCATTACATTATTATCTCCTCTTCTTAGATTCTTCTCCATATTGAGGACACATTCTTGTGGATCTCCTTCTACTACTTTTGATTTCTTTCTTTTATAATAGGTTCTTGTGTGGATCTCCTTCTGTTGCTTTTGATATTTTTTCTTTTACAACAAGTTCTTGTGTGGATCTCCTTCTGCTGCTTTTGATTTCTTTATTTTAAAACAAGTTCTTGTGTGGATCTCCTTCTGTTGCTTTTGATATTCTTTCTTTCACAATAGGTTCTTGTGTGGATCTCCTTATGTTGCTTTTGATTTCTTTCTTTTATAACAGGTTCTTGTGTGGATCTCCTTCTATTGCTTTTGATTTCTTTCTTTTACAATAGGTTCTTGTGTGGATCTCCTTTTGTTGCTTTTGATATTCTTTCTTTTACAACAAGTTCTTGTGTGGATCTTCTTCTGTTACTTTTGATCTCTTTTATTTTACAACAAGTTCTTGTCTAGATCTTTTTCTTGCTTTTGATCTCTTTTATTTTACAAGTAGGTTCTTGTGTGGATCTTCTTCTATTGTGTCTCATATTTAAAATAAAAATGCATAGCTCGTGCTTCTCCTTCTCTCCCACACCTAAGCTCATGCATGTCCTCATGTATGTTATTTATTTATGGCTTCTCATAAATTAGACTCAAAAAGTTTGATTGCAAAGAGGTGCACATATTTTTCATATAAGTAGGGAGATATGAATTTTATCTTGCCTTCCTTGGAAATCTTTAAAAGTGGATCTAGCTGTAATAAAAAAACTTACAAGAAAGCTTAAAAATAAAATAGTAGAACAAAATAACTTGATCATACCTCTAGTTTTTTTGTCATCCTATTGTTAACATGATCAAATAGTGCCGAGAAGAAAGCCACCAAGTAATAATTGATTTCCTTTGAAGAATATTCACCTCCTTTTTCCTTTGATTGGCCAACAAGCTGGTTTTCCAATCAAAGTTTTTTTGCCTTTGATTAGCTAGCAAGCTGGTTTTCCAATCAAAGTTTTTTTTTCCTTTGATTGGCCAGCAAGCTGGTTTTCCAAAGTTTTTTTTTTTTTTGCCTTTGATTGGCCAACAAGCTGGTTTTCCAATCAAAGTTTTTTTATTTTGTTTTGTTTTTCCTTTGATTGGCCAAGCAAGCTAGTTTTCCAATCAAAGTTTTTTTATTTTTTTTGCTGAAATGATAACATGAGAAGGATTAGAGAAAAATTTGATCCATCATCAGACTATATTCATCAAAGTACAACTTGTGTAAAATAAGAAGTAATGTCTGAGATCTCATAAAAACCTTTTTGCATACTTGGTAACTCCAAGAAGATTTCTAAAAATTGTGTAGACAATTTCTAGGTCTTCAAATCCCATCTTGAATTATGCATTATCAAAATCACCATAGTAATCTTCAAAGCATAGACTAGTGATCTCAGGAGATATAGTTATTAAAAGAGAGAGTGAAGGTATATGTGTGTCCCTTCAAAATATGCATGCTCCTTGGTTGATACTATTGGTGCTCCAAAATCTACATGTTGGTATCAAGAACAACTCTGAAAATTCTTATAGATCTATTCCTCAGATGTTAGTACAAAAAAATTTCTTTCCTTGATATTCACCATAATTACTTCTTAACGTTATACAAGCATATACAAAAATGAAGAAATTGAAAGACATGAAAACAAATTTTTCTAATTGATATGGTTCTCGTTAGTGTGAGTTATCCTATGTGTCCTCCTCTCATGTTGGAGGGTCATCTCACATGGGTTAGGTTTAGGGTTAGGTTTAGGGTTTCATATGTGTCATGCACTAGGGTTACTTAAAGCACCCTATATGTACCCTTTTTATATTCATTTATGAGCATGCCAAGACACTCCATTTGTCTTTCCTCTATGCAAGCTTTGTTTCTATTGAGCAAGTTATTCCATTACTGATCATTTTTTCCTTGCTATCATGGAGCTTTCACGATTCCGTTGGAGTGCAACTACTTCGTGGTGCCTCATTTCCGATTCGATTCTTGCAAACTCTTTTCATGGTATCAGAGCTACATGACTTTCTGTCACACCAAAATCTTGAACTTATGGTGGAGAGGGATCTCATCGTGTTAATTAGTTGCTACGCCAATACCCTCCCGCACGATGGAGCCGGGTATACACCCAATCAGGCCCAATGACATATTAAGAGGAAGTGACACCGGGAATTTCTTGGGAGGTCACCCATCCCAGAACTACTCTGGGGGTGGCGCACTTAACTGCCTGGTATCAGAGATGCACGACTTGCCATCACAACTAAAGTGCCAAAGCAGGGGGTTGTTATTGTCACGGTGTTGTATTACATGCAGATGCATTATCGGCCGAGTCGACGTCTTGCATTTGTGCATCTTGCACTTTTTGATTCCGCATCATGGAGGGTGCTCTTTCCAGACTTGAGCATCGTAGGATCGCCTTACAGCCTCCACCAATTCTTAGTGGGAGAGAGAACTATTCAGCTTGGCGTGCTTCTATGGAACATTACTTCACCTACAAGGGTCTTTCTCACTTCTTGCTTGGGCCAGTTCCTGCACCCACTGATCATCATCATCTTAATGATTTTCTCAACAATTATGACCATGTTTTTGGTCACATGATGATGCATGTCTCTACATCTCAATGGGTTCACATGGCAGACTCAGATCCACCCCACCGCGTCTGGAGCATTCTTCAGTCCCTCTATGGAGACCCTTCACATACTACTATCGTTGTTGTTGCAGCTGATTCAGTTGTCTCCTCTATTTTTTCGTGTGATGACAGTTCCACTGACACCAACTCACTTGGTTCTACTTCTGATAACGAGGATTGTGCACCTAGTTTTGATGTCAAGAGTACTACAAAGGACTCTTCTCCTCCTCTCACTATTCTAGAGAGTGTTGACGCATCCCACATCTCATTAGATATTGAGTTCTTTCTCTCTTATACAATATCATACAGTCATCACACCCGCCTCTTTTCCACCTTTAGTGTTTGAGGCCCATTTTACTCCTCAACCTTCCTTGGATGACCCATACATATCTGACATTGCTCTTCTGTTTGTTGAGCCCCCTCATTAGGATGAGTATCTTCCTGACCTTAGTCATCTTTTCACAGAGCACACTTGTGATGTACTACAGGTTCTTCATCCATCTACAGGTATTTCAGAGGAGTTCATCATCTCCGTTGTTGGGAGTGCCCCTTCTGGGACTCTTGCCACTTCCACTTTACCGGAGACTTTCATTAATCCACCCTTGTTTGTGGATCCATTTTCTATCATGGGGGATGTTTTATTGCCTTCACATCAGTTGGAAATCCTTTCTACAGGTGTTCACCCTTCATACTCTGATAGTTCTGCACTTGTGACATTACCCTCGGCTCCTTTGCACTCGCTTGCTAGACCTATGTCACACTTTCATGGACCAGACTCAGAGTTCTTCATGCTACTGCCTTCAGTTTCCTTCGTGGAGTGGGTAGATTTCCAGCACATCTTTTTTGTCCTTCCTAAGGGCAGACACACAGTACGGTGCTAGATGGCTCTTCTTCAGTCCAGAGGCAGAGGATCTCATCATCGACATTCTTTTGGGAGACTTCTTAGAGTTGTAGAGTTCAGATCCATCCATGGCATCTTCCGCATCCATCTCATCTCCCTCATCTTCTCTCTTTTTCATCTTTCCGAGAGATTGCCCCTTTGTACATGGGTACTTTACAAGCTTTATACTGGGACCCTTTTTTCTTCTTCTTCTAGGAAGATCGTGTTTGTATATGGGCACCTTATTAGGCCTTTAGTTTGAGCCCCATTGACACATCTTTCTTAGTTGTTTAGGAGTGTCTTCCTCTTCCGTCTGACTCATCACAACCGCTACCCAGCTTTGATGAAGGGGGATGTTAGTGTGAGTTATCATATGTGTCCTCCTCTCATGTTGGAGGGTCATCTCACATGGGTTAGGTTTAGGGTTAGGTTTAGGGTTTCATATGTGTCATGCACTAGGGTTACTCAGCACCCTATATGTACCCCTTTTCTATTCATTTATGAGCATGCCAAGACACTCTGTTGTCTTTCCTCTATGCAAGCTTTGTTTTTATTGAGCAAGTTCTTCCATTACTGATCATTTTTTCCTTGCTATCGTTGGAGCTTTCACGATTCCATTGGAGTGCAACTACTTCGTGGTGCCTCGTTTCCAATTCGATTCTCGTAAACTCTTTTCGTGTTCAAGGATTGAATTTTATCATGGGATGAAAACTAATTTGGATGGGTGGATTTATGAGTGGGTTTTTATTTTGCCTCTAATGAAATCCCTAAATATGGATGAAGTTAATTAAAAATGCTACTAATTCATTATTACAAACTAGATAAGCTAGTTTTTTACCAATGTTATGTGTAATAAGATCACTATGTTGTTAGTTGATACAAGGGGAAATGGTGGTGGTTATAAAAAATGGCATATGATATTTCATCAACTAGATCTACTTCCAAATTCAATATCATATTATACCATTTTCAGATCTGAATTATTTTTTCATACCATTATACCTCTTGATCAAACATCACATTCATTTTTCTTATACACAGAGTTAGTTTGTGGGGATATATTTACAATCTAATATTCCTAATTACAGAAATGAAATTTTAATCTACTTGTAGGAAATAAAAGTCTAAAGAAACTACTTACCAAATTCTTCCTATCACAGAATTGCTAAAATGTATTCTATTGTCACTAGAATATTCTTTTAGAGAACTCGAATCTCCTAATAACACCGTGTTCCCGGAAATGGTGCCAAAATGATGAGGGTCATCAATCCTCACCATTAAAAATGTCAATCCAGGTTGGTGTCCAAAGGTTGTATGCATTAAGAGAAGAAAATATTGGAAAATAAATCCTTTAAACACAATCCAAACTTGCATAAAATAAATCACACATGTAGAAATTTAAAAGCACACTTGCATAAAGGAAATCACACTTGCATAAATTGAAATTGTTGAATTAAAAGTAAACATAATTGAACAAAACACCTGCAGGTTTACAAAAGATGAATTTTCACAATACAAAGATAAAAACAATACAACAAAATGAATTAAAGACAAATGAATAAACACAAACATAAAAGTAAATATCCATTCCTTAGAATGAGTAGCAGGTTTATTCCTTGGAAAAGGATTTAAATCATACTTCTAAGATCTCAAAACTACAAAATATTTGAGAAGAAAGAATAGATCTTTATTTCTTTGGAGAAAAGTATTACATATCTAAGTGTGTAAGGTTGCATTTATAATTTATGTATCCAACCAACTCTTTATTTTAGAAAATATAATCTTATCTTATCTTTATTCCAATCCTAACAACTAAGATCTCCATCTCCATAAAATATGGAGAGATATATTATTGAAGTCAAATCTTATCTTGCTTATTTTAGGAAGATTTGCTCCCAAATCTTCTCCTTACTTTTTGGTAATAAGAATCATAATGATTTTATTCCTCTACATTATTGGAAGAAGGATTTTCCTCAAAATATGATTTTGACCAAATATATTTCTCATATTTTCCATTTGACTTTGTTGTTTCTTATTGTAGAACTTTTGATGCTTGTCAAATACACTTTTTTCTCGACCTGTAGTTCACTAAAAGTTATATTTCTCTTGATTGGTAAAATGTGTAGAAAATATGAATGAGGTTTTTGTTAAAAACATTTCTATGAACAAAAACCTCTCTCATATTTTCCATTTGACTTTTCTATTTCTGTTTATGGAATTTTTAGTGCTCATCTGATACACTTTTCCTGATAATGCAGCTCACTAAAAGTTATATCTCTCTTCATTGTAAAACCTGTAGCAAATCTAAATGAGGTTTTTGTTAAACACATTTCTATGAACAAATACCTCTCTCACATTTCCCATTGGAATCTCTAAGTTCTCACAATCCCTCAAAAACTGGCATTCCATTGATGCAAGTTCTAGAACTAGAGTTGTCGTTCCTTTTATTTAAGTTCCGGAATGAAATCTGCAAGTTCCCGAACTAAATCTGATTTTTCCACGAATTGAAAGTTTCAGAAATAACTTTCATTCAATTGATACAAGTTCTGGGACTAAATCTACGAGTTTCAGAACTAAACTTTGTGAGTTAGGAAGTAAATCTGCAAGTTCCAGGAACTAACTCGTGAGTTCAGCTAACTTAAAACAACTATAACTTTTGTGTGCGACATTGGATTGAGATGATTTTTTTAACTTACATAATTTTTCAAGAGGAATCTGAATATGAAATCATATTTTATTTTTAATTTATTAATCATGATCAATTCCACTTTTCCCAATACTAGCATTATCTTTCCTTTATGGCTTGCATACACAAGACTTTGCATCTTTTCTCAAATAATCGATATGATTAGTCAACAAAATAGATAACAAAATATTTCTAAAGAATGAACAAGATATATATCCTATATTCTATCTTAAGAAAACTATAAGTTCCTAGATTACATTTAAATCCATTTTCAAAGGTAACTTGGAAAGATAAAATAATGGTATTTTATGGCCAATTTATGGCCTCATCAAGAAGCTTTAACTTGCAATCCATAAATTTCTACAAAAAAGTGGAAACAGAGAATTCAGGGACAAATGGAGGAAGAGAACTTGGTCCATAGAATCAAGATGTTGGAGACCATGATGGATAGGATGTTTAGAAGGCAAGAAGAGCTTGCTGATTTACAGAAGACAACCTCTGTCAAACAAGACTCCATGGAATCGGTGGTTCGGGGCTTAGCTGAAAATTTTGGCATAGGAAGGAGCCACCATGAGGAAAGTTATGGGGAAGAGCATGAAGAAGAGACTTCTAACACAAGAGAAAAGGTAAAATCTGATCATACTTCTTTTAAATTTGAAATGAAAGTTGAGATTAAAAGTTTTGAAGGACAAGTAGATGCAGAGTTGCTTGATAAATGGTTAAAATAGTTAGAAGTTTACTTTAATGTCCATAATGTCACGAGGCATAGAGGATCACCTTTTCACGTCTCAAGATGAAGGGACATGCTCTACGGTTTGGTGGGAAACCCATCTAGCCACTTGTGAAAAGAAGAAGCGTCACATTGTGAAATCTTGGCAAGAATTTAAAGAATTACTTAGTTCTAACTTCTATCCTATTGGCTATAAGATTGACCAAATGATTAAATGGTAGTATTTTAGACAAGACTATGGTCAAAGTGTGTAGGACTATACTACGGAGTTTGAAAGCAAGCCATGTTGCTTAACATGGACTTGGAGGATGAGGATATTCTGACCAAGTAATTGGGAGGACTTGGACTCACCTTCAAATAAAATTCATCTCCACAAAGCCCAAAGATCTCAATGAAGCATGTGTGTACATGCGTACTATATAGATGATGAAAAGAAGCAAGGAGAAGTAGAGCCAAGGGTAAAGTAGTCAACAAATCAAGAAGAAAGAGTTTTGAAAAACAAGTAACAAGGGTAAGTGGAAAGGGAAAGGTAAAAAAATTGCCACTACTTTGAATACTTGTAAAGATCCCAAGAATTTTTGTAAGAACTATGATATCAATGGTCATACTAACGCTACATGTTGGAAGTTACATCCATAGTTACATCCGAAGAACCTAACCAAGGACTCAAAGAAGTCCATGAAAACTGTGAAAACAAAAGGGGAGGTGGAAATCAAAGATGACTCTGATGTAGATGATAGGATTGGATGCATGGCCACCAAGATGGACAACCGAAAGAGGAGATGATTAGACTATTCCAGATCAAAATCCAGATCAAGAGAACTAAGGTAAATGCTTTGGTTGATACCGGTTCTCAAAGTATAACTTGATTTTCAAAGCAGTTGTAAAGAGGCTTGGTCTTGAGACTTATGAGCATCCACACCCTTATCCTTTGGGTTGGGTGAAGAAGAGTGTTGAAATTTAGGTAACAAGAATATGTAAGGTCAAGTTTGGGATAAATTCCCAATATATTAATGTTTTGAAGATGACGTTATTCCACTTGATGTTTTTGATGTTGTATTTAGGAGTCCTTACTTGTATGTTAGGGATGCTATATTTATGAGGAGGGAAAACCAGTACGAGATGGGTCAAGGATGGGATCAACTACAACATTCGAGCACACCAGCGTAAGACACGGGTTACTATGGTAAGTGCTAACCAAGCAAAACGACTTATTCAGCAAATCATAATAAGTTTTTTTTACTTTTATTAAAGGATAAACAAGATGGGGTAGAAGTTGCAGAGATTTCTAACTAGGGAAAGCATGATTTGGATAGTATTATTCAGTCTTTTCAGGAAGTATTTTAGGCTCCTAGTGGGTTACCACCAAAACAGAAGTAGAGCATGAGATTCAGCTATTGCTAGAATCCCCTCTATCGAACATTGGGTTGTATAGGCAATCCTTGCTTGAGAGTACTGAAGTAAAGAAACAACTTCAGGAACTAATAGACCAAGGGGTGATACATCCAAGCACCTCACCATGTAGTTCACCTATTGTGACGGTGCCAAAGAAGGATGGTTCTTGGAGAATGTGCATCGACTACCGTGCTTTGAACAAGATCACCATAAAGAACAAATATGCACTTCCCCACATAGATGATCTCTTGGACCAGCTTCAGCATGCCAATTTTTTCACAAGTTGGATCTCAAGTCAAGTTATCACCAAGTCAGAATGAAGGAGGAGGATATATGGAATACTGCCTTTAAGACAAAACAGGGTTTGTATGAATGGTTAGTACTTCCTTTTGGGTTATGCAATGCACCCACTACATTTATGAGATTGATGAATGATGTATTCATGGGATTTCATAGATTCATGTGTCATTGTATACCTAGATGATATCTTGATTTTTAGTGCCACATGGGAAGAACATCTAACTCATTTGCAGCAAGTCTTGCAAGTTCTCAAGGAGAAACAACTGCTTTGTAATATGAAGAAATGTGAATTTTCCAAACAGTCACTTGTCTATCTTGGGCACGTGGTTGGAGGAGGAGAGCTATGAGTGGATCCAAAGAAGGTGGAAGCCATCACTAATTTTCCAACACCAACAGGAGCCATAGAAACTAGGAGTTTTGTGGGAGTAGTATAGTACATGCGGAAGTTCATTTTGGGCTTCTTTGTGATTGTAACACCTCTACACACAGTGGATGCAAAGAGTAAGAGTTTTGACTGGGGTAAGGAACAAGACAAATCCTTTGAGTTATTGAAATATAAGATTAGTCATGCTCCAAAGACTTGCTATTTATAATTCGTAGCAGCATTTTGAAGTAGAGACAAATGTCGTGATTATGCCATGGGGGCAGTGTTGCTTCAAGAAGGTAAACTAGTATGTTATCATTCTAAAACTTTCACTTCAATAGTTAAAGGGTATTCAGTATATGATAAGGAAATGTATGCACTAGTTCAGAAATTAAAAATGGAAGCATTATTTGTTGGGTAAAGAAACTATTGTGCACACTGACCACAAACCTCTCTAGTATTTGTAAGCATAGTCTAAATTATAGTAGGCAAGGCACTACAAATGGATGGGGTTCCTTTAGCAGTTCCATCTAGTGATTAAATACAAGAAGGGTAGTAAAACTTGGTGGTAGACATGTTGTCTAGGCCACCCACACAGTATAAATTTTCTGTTTGGCCACTATCTATTAGATCGAGCCCTTCACGAAGGAAGCTTATGGAGAGGCATATGCCCAGGAAAAAGACTTTGGTTAACATTTCAGCAAATTGCGAGTCCTAAGAGGCTGAAAGGATAGGGATTGAAGATTGTTATCTCAAAGATGGGATGCTCTACCGATGGGGAATCTTTGTGTGCCAAAATAAGAGTGAATTCTATTGATGAGGAAGCACATACCTCGAAAGTAGTGGGACATTTGGTGTTGGTAAGACCCTAGCCCACTTGCAAAAGATACGTGTATTGGCCCAATATGCAAGAAGAAGTATCAAAATTTATATGGGGATGTAAACTTTGTTGTACTAGCAAGCCTAAGACTAGGAAGGAAGGTTTGTATATGCCTTTTCCAGTACCTACTCGTCTGTGAGAGGACATTTATATGGATTTTGTAGGAGGATTACCTATGTCTAAACATGACCATGAATATCTCTATGTTGTTGTTGATATATTTAGTAAGATGTGTATTCTTATGGCATGTAAAAAGACAAGTAAAAGCACATGAGGTGACAAATATTTTCTTTGCTAATGTATGGGTGCATTTTGGTTTGCCAAAGTCTATTGTTTCTGAAAGGATTCCAGGTTCTTGGGGAATTTTTGGACTACTTTGTGGAACATGATAGATACCAGGTTACAGAGGAGCACAACTTTCCATCCATAGACAGATGGAAAAACAGAGGTGGTAAACATGACTTTGGTACAGTTGATCAAAGGGTATAACAAAAATACCCAAGGACTTGGGATGATTCCTTAGCCTACATTTAACATTCCTATAACCGGTTAGTACACACATCCACTATGAAGTCACCATTTGAAGCATGCTTGGGATATCTACCTACAAATCCATTGAACATAACAGTTGGACAATAGGATGAGAAGGATACTCGAGACATAGAGGTGACTAGAGAAAACAAATTCATTGAGAGGATCCAGAAAATCCATCTCAAATTCAAGGAACAACTAGAAAAATCTTAGGCCAAATACAAAGCTAGGCATGATCAACATAGAAGGGAACATAAGCTTCATGTTGGAGATAGAGTTTGGCTTTACTTGAGCAAGGAGAGACTATAAGGTCAATCATGGAAGCTCAAGCCACTACGATATGGACCCTTCACCATATTGGAGTAGGTTGGAGAAAATTATTTTTGACTTGATTTTTAGTCATTCATGAGGATGTATTTTGTAGTAAGCTGAGAACTTGCACCTATATGAACCATCCATGCTAGATGAAGATGAATAACCACGCTTGCTACCTTCCATTGAGGATTGCGTCTTGGACTCTCAAGGTGAATGGTGTAGGAGGATGTAGTACTTGCAATGAAGGTTAGAGAGACTAAGAGAGGTCTGCAGGATTCTTGGCGATTGGATTGAAAGGAAAGACACCAAGGCAGGCCCGATGGTACTCAAAGGAGCAAGTGAGGGAATTATTTCCTCATCTACTCCCCCACTAAGATTTTGTGGGACCAAAATCCTCCTAAACAGGGGAGGTGTGATCCATTGGGATCCAAAATGACTCTACTTTATCAAATCATCCAACATGACGAAGAAAAAAAATATACACAGAGGTTCCGTCTGCTAGTGACCACAGACTACCGCTGCTGGCTACTGCAGAAAATAAAATATAACACAAACAATCCCAAAATTCCAAAGGGTGTCCATGTCTCTTTCTCGCATGACCTTTCTCATTCTCCAGTGCACATGTGAGCATAGAAAGACTATAAATGCATGTTATGGAGGAGAACAAAGGCATCAAAGCATGAATCAAGTGAGTAAGAAACTCTTAGTGTTGGAATTGTGATTTGTAGAAAAGGAGGAGTAATTGAGATAGAGCAAGCAAGTAACTGGGAGGAAGTGTGAGATATTATCTACTTCTCTTTCACACTTATTGTAATTTATGTACTTATTATTGAATTGGCCAATAAAAGTGGGAAGAAAGAGCAATTGCCCTTCTCGACTGGTTTTTCCTCCTCTGGAGGTTTTCCAAGATAAAATTATTGGTGTATGAGTCTATATTTTTTCCCTTTTTGTAAATTGTTGGTTTTAAGCACAAGTATAATTCATTCACTAGCTATCTCTATTATTTTCTAGTAGAAAGTAGAACATCAACGATTAATTGTGATTCTGTGGATAATTCCAAAGTTGAAGAGTTTACAAATCAATGATGCAAGGAAAGAGAAATATAAATGGCTTCAGCTCCATTTCACACTACCCGAACCAACGTATGAAGTTGCAATCAATAGGAGTGGTTGTATATTGGTGATTGGGGAGAATTTTTTTTTGTATGATGAACACAAAAAATTAACAAGGATTATTGAATTTGGGGACCTATATATGTCCATCATGGAAGGTAAACATTTCTTGGTCTCACCTTTTGAATGCAACAATGTATGGTGGCCCTAAAGTAAGGCATATGTTGTTATTATTAGTTAATTACCTGAAATATATTCAAGAGCTTTTACTAAAAGTGGTTTAGAAGAGGCTTATGATGGAAAGTGATAATTGAAAAACCAAAGACCAGAACTTACCAATGTAATATATAAGATAGTTAAATACATATGGAGTGCCACTAGATGATATATACAAACTCTTAATTATCTCTTGCCCTTAAAATTTTAGTGATATTTCTTAGAAATAAACCATGTTTACTAAAAAGGTAGTGATAACCTCAATTAAAGTCGTGATATATACAACTCTTAATCGTCCTTCGTCTCTTAAAATTTTAGTGATATTTTTTAGAAGTAAACCGTGTTTACTAAAAGGTAGTTTATGAACTCAATTAGAACAAGGGAATTTATAATCAAAGGTGTGAAATTTTTGTTGAACTTGTATGATTTCCATGCACACTCATTTCTTAATTATTTCATTAAATAATTCCTTTTCTTTTCAATCTATTGTTATTTTAGGTGGAAGTTTTTAGCATTATTAGGTTTTACCAAATATTTATATTTGTGACCACAACTTGATGATTGGAGTGGATTATACAATAAAAACACATGGAGTTTTATTTTTGGGATCAATATTTATATTTGTGATTGGAACTTGATGATTGTAGTGGATATATGATTATAAACATAGATTATTTTTTGCCAAGGTTTTACTATCTAAAACATACATAAAACACTTAATGAAACCCATGTAGGCTTTCATGATGAAAATTTGATGTATTGGTTTATGGATCTCACACACTTAATTTTGGTTGTGACTACTTAATCGTTAAGGTGCTAGTGTATTTATGTGCTTATTAAATATAGGTTTGTATTAGGATTTTGTTGACTTGTGTTGTGTTTGGTGGGCTCTCAATATGTTCTTGTCTTGATTGACTTTTTACTTTTTCCTTGTGTTTGTGTGTATTTTAGCATTTTTGACTTCACGTTGTTCCTTATTTATCCTATTGACTCCATTATTTTTTTAATCATTTCTTCCCAATTTTCAATCACTCTATTTTTACTCTTTCTAGCCTTTTATTAGAATTGTAATTGAACAATTTTAGGTGAGTAGAACTCTAGGTAGTGTATTTGTGTTTATTAATTAGTGGCCTAAATTAGGCTTTTGTTGGCATGTGATGTGATGTGACCTTCAATGTTTTTTTGTGTCTTGGTCGACTTTCAATGTTTTTTTAGCATTGTGATCAGCTTTCAATGTTTTTTTTGTCTTGATTGACTTTCGACTTATTTCTTGGATTTTGTGTAACCTTTTTCACTTTAGATTTCATATTGATTCTTATTTCCCTTGTTGACGCATTACTCTCTTTTGTTCAAGCATGTCTTCTTCCCCTCATTCCATGTTTATCTTTAAGTTTTCTTTGTTTTTGCACACTTTCTAAACTTGTCAAAATTGTAATTTTAACTTTTTTTTTTACATGTAATGAGTATAATTTTTATTGAATCTATTTACAACTACTTTAGATAGTCAATGACATGTTTAGATGTCGTTAACCCTCCTATTAAATCAATAGAGATGCTTTACCATGTTCTAGTACATATTGGTAGAGGCATGTATAATTCTTCCTTACACTCGGGCTTGCTTGTATAATGTATTTTACATCCTCTTATGAATCTTGATACTTCATATTCTAGATGGGGCTAATATACATACGTGTACCAATGGGACATGGTCTTTTTGATACTAAGATGAATTTTGTTACTTTGAATTATGCGTTTCCCTCATCAATAGAAAACTTTTTCCCTCTGTCATATAAAGTTGGTACAACCTATAGAGTATCCCACTCTTGAGGTAATTTCCATCTTTCCCTTCATTTTCACTCTTCTCGACTTGTAACTCTTAGAATTGTTTTCCATATTCTCGCATCTTGTATGTAATATTTCTTCATAATGGGTTCAAGTTGTGAGAATATATTAGAGATGAGATATATTTTTTTAATAGGTGGCACATATGACATATTTGCAACAACAATCATGCTTCCTTTCTTGTACTCGATCACTAGATGAAACTTATATAGGAATCCAAACCATTCGTTAAGATTTTCCTCTTGTAACTTACTTCATTCTTGTAAATATTGAATAGGTTTGTGGTCGTTATCTAAATAGTTTATTTACCGCTAAATAATGACTATTTTCTTACCATTAAATAATGATTTACTTTTTTATTGAATGAACATGGGCATGCATTTATTTATCATGAATAGGATATCATATACAACTAAAGTAAACATCTTTAAATGACAACAAACTAGCTAACCTCATTGCAAAATAAAGGTTCATGTATCTCACTCATTGGCATATGTTTCAACTATGAATGGATGATTAAGAAAACAAACATTAGAGCATAACTTATTTTATATTTCAATAAATGAAAATACTTATGTTCCTTACACCAAATGAAAGTATTCACCAAAGCTACATCTATATGTAGAGAAAATTGGAAAGAACTTCGTCATGTATTGCATTTATCCAACAAACTTCAAGTATCTATGGAATTCCTTGGTGTGGGCTAGTTCATGATGGCCACAACCTTTGTAGGATTCACTTGTGCATATCCTTTAGCTACACACCCAAGATAGACTAGTGATTATTTTACAAACGTATATTTCTTCATATTACACAACTATTATTTCTATTTCACAATTGTTATTAAGACTTCCCCTGAATGTGTTATACATTCTTCATATGTAGCATTGAAAATCATAATTTCATCTTGATACACTATTACATATATTTACAAAAGACCACAATACAATATTTGTCAATCTAATGAATGTAGTGGGTGCATTACACTAACCAAATGAAAGTACCAACCATTCATACAAACCTTATTTGTCCTTGAAGATTATTTTCCATTCATTCTCCTCCTCCATACAAACTTGATGACATATAGAATTAAGATCCAAATTTGTAAAAAATAATCCGTGGAAGTGGATAGTGGCCCTTGATGGTGATCTAGTACTTCAAGGATTTATAGTTGATGCCCATTCTCAAAATCTATCGTTCTTTTATACCACCATAATGGGTGACTCACATAGTGAGGTACTTGGGAGAATTATCCCTTGTTCCAATAACCATTGAATTGTTTCTTAACTTCATCACTCTCTAAGAGTGATTTCATGTACAAACGAATGCTAGGTAAACAAGATTATGGAAGTTATTGAATCTCATGCTCTACTTCCCATTTTGTAAGAAAACACTTAAGATTTTGGAGCAATTATTGAAAATACTACAAAATCTCATCCAAATATTTCAATAATTAATTAGAAATATTTGAAAATTATAACCCATATTCTTTTTATATTTCAAAATAAGTATATAAAACTAATTATTATCCCGAATTAGTCTCTTTTCTTGGTTGACACTTATCCAAGAATCTTAGGATTTCTCTTATGTACGTTGATGTTTTAGTTCACTCCATCCTTGACCCATATGTATCTCTTATCCATCCTTGTAAGAATGCATCTTTAAGATTTAAGGATTTGAAACACCACATAAGATGCATCAAGAAGAATTAAATTTACTTCAAACTCATCACTGTTTCTATGAAATTATCCAAAAAATTAAAATAAATAGTTGTTTGTTACCTAAAATTCAACATTTCTCTTCACCCAACCCAATATATATCGATGTGAATGATCATGTCCTGTAAACAAATAACAAACATATCATAAATCAAATTGGATTGAAACTCAATATCAACAAGTGTATTTACGTTAGTATTATTGATCTAAATCTCTATTTGAAAGAGATTACTCATCTCTTCTCTTTCTACTTCCTTGTGTTCGGTATTGGTAGCCTTCTTCTCATCTACATTATAATTGTTCTCTATCTCTACCTCTATTTTAAAATAAACCACATGAACATCTTGGAATGATTCTTCAATGCAATTCTAGATGTAGCTTCCAACATTTAGTTTCAGAATGTGCGTTAATAACAAAATGATTACAATGTCTCTTTGGATCCTTACAAATATTCAAAGCAACACAATTTCTTTTACATTTCAACTTATCCTTATTGCACAACTAGTTTTGATCTTTCTAAGGCCTATTTGTAGGCTAGTTTAATATTGAGGTATGCCCTTCTCCTTTCTTATTTTCTTCTTTAATGTATTATGTTTGTAGAAAATCATCATTAAGGTCTTTTGGCTTACATAAGATCATCCATATTCTTAGAAGTGTGTATAGACCTTTCAATTATTTGGTAACATTGTTTTTGTCCTCTAAGTCCAGATTTATCAACATAGCCTTTTTAGAACTCTCTGTATATATTATCTATGATGGTCAATATAATTATCCTCTCTTCTTATAATACAAATTAGCAAATAAGTAGAAGACCGTTCTAGTGCTAACACACAATCCAAAGACAAAACCTAGTATGTAATAGTCATGGATGTAGAATAGAGTAATCCTCGCTATCAAAATTGTAGGTTTTCAAAGCCTATATCTAAAATAAGGGGTTTGGGTCTTACGAAAATCCTTGATTCTAAGAGCAATGATAATAAGCAAGAGATGAGATATATAGACTAATAGTTGTAATGTCATTTGGTGGTTAATTATCGATGTAAAATACAATGTAATAGATTGGTATTGTATACTATCACATATACATTTTTATAATATAAGATGCATTTGTATTATACACTTTATGGATAAAGCACATGTATGCATATTATTATTCTACATATCTATAATGATTTATTTACAAGTCATTTATAAAGAAGAATATATTTAGTGGTTATCCTTAAAACATATGTTTTTTTATTTTGAGTTATGGTCCCTTAATATAAAGATATCTTCTTATTGTAAACATCCTTACTTATCCATATGAAAATCTAGCTCGCATATGGGTGAAGGTAGATCATAAGATTCGTTGTAATCTTCCTATGAGGAGTTCCATTAGCCCTCCTCATTCGCTCTCCTCACACGTGAGCTTAATATATTGGTATTCATTCTACCTTGATTATGTCTATGTTTACATTGCTTTAATATTTCATAGGTGTATATTCCTATGAGGAGGTCCATTGTCCCTCCTCACATGTGAGCTTAATATATTGATATTCATTCTACCTTGATTATGTCTATTCTTATATTGTTTTAATATTTCATTGGTGTGCACATGTAAATGTGGGCAATATTCTTGAGTTGGTTATTCAAAGAACTTAAAACCCAATACTAGGTTCAATATATTATGGGACCTTCCAAAAATTTAATGTGGTATTCGATATTTTCCGAGCATCACTTTGTTGCATAGACGATTTTCTATATTTATAAATAATCTCTTCTTGAATTTTGTGAATATTTATGATAAAAATGCATCTAAGAGATCTTGTTGGGTTTTCCACTTTCGAGCTTCGTAGAGAGTTTTTAACCATTTTAATGCATCTAAAACAATTTAAAAATTTAGTTTAGACTTTTGTTTCTCTAAAAATGGATTTATAGTGCTCATTTCAAAAAGGTTTGAAAATAGGCTCTTTATGGCCTTTATAAATGTCTTTTTAATACTAAATTAAACTTTTTAGCTTTTTTATTTTTAAATTCATTTTTAAAAAATAATATTAATAATATATTTGTTAATAAAATCAAAACATTAACAAATGATATTAAAAAAACTAAAAAATAAAAGCATGCAAATTCTAAAATACTTTCTTACCTTAGAAAAGTAATCTATAAAAAAATGAAATATCGTAGGTTTGGGTATTTTTTTCCCTCTTTGGATAGTTTTTTAGATGTCTGCTTAGGGTTTTGCTTAATTTCTTGCACATCTAAACTCGATATGCCATATCCTTGTCATGAGATGGTAGTTTTTAGTGAATTTTTATTTAGAAGTGCCGGAGATATTTTATAATTATATATTTGTTTTTGCATATTTATCTTTCAGTTCTAGTTATTCACACTTTTTCAGACGCCACTTAGATTGTTCATTATTAAATTTGTAATAACATTCACGAATTGAAGAATTTTTCATGTATGTTTTTGAAATTCCGTATATTTTTGTGAGAAATTCATTAGTTTTGTTACATTTCTAATATTTTATCATCTAAAATAGGTTTATCTATTGTATTTTATTTTTCACATAGTAAGGATTTGTTAATCATTTTGTAATATCTTGCTTATAAATGGGCACCCATCATGGAAATCATCAAGATGCATATTGAGGACAATTTTTTCTTAAACACATTCAATGATTGTTATGCCATTATGTTCTTATTGAAACAACTTGGTGGGAATTTACTTGACACTTTTTGTTGTGCATTTAATCCACTCATGTCTTGATTATGTGAGATATACTTTTCAATGCTTGTGTATCCCATAATCTATATTTTAAACATCCTTTATAATGAAATATTCTTGTAGCATTGAGCATTATTCTGCCAACATCATCAAGTTTATGGTGTTCAAGAGGTTGAACAAGCCCACCCATGTAGTTATTTATATGAAGGAGATTACCGACATACTAAAAGTCCATTTTTTGATCCACTACTACAGTTTCATAGAATTATAATATTCAATACCATTTTATATTTTAATTGGTAGTTGTAATGTCTCAACGTCTATGTATTCTGGAAAGATGGGATGACATCTATAAGGAACTTCATAATTTTTTCTATTCTTCAACATATACTCAATGAGACTTCCATTATGACCCATTGTGATACACTTACAAATCAAATTGGAGTTTTGTGAAGTAAATTCTCATTTTGTGAGGAATCTTTAGCATCATCTCAATGACTCAACTACCTATTAGCATTTTTTTACCTCAGGAGCTAATATTATGATCATATTCTTTAATGGCCTCGACTATTATGCATTCATATTTGGTGTTTGTTTCAACTAGGATTTATTTTTATGGGATATGTCCTTTCCTTAATATTTGGCACCAAATTATACTTACAATACCTTCTAAATATAAAGTATGGTTGGATAATCTACTTCATTGCATATTCTACTACCACAAATAGTGTTAACATCTTGTCTTCACTCTTGTTTTATTTTGGAGTTCATATGATATGCGTGGTTAACATATACTTCAAAATCATTCTTCAAGTGACACTAACATCTTATTTTGTCTCACTTAATTCAATTTTGGGTAAGTGCACCAAGTTGGGGGCCAAAAGGGGGTCTTATGTGGACGTATTTTTCTGAAAAAAAAAAAATTCAACTTATATGAGTTTTTCAAAATAGTTACACTCAAAATCAGAAGATGTTGTAGAAATATGAATCGTAGAATTTTGAGTCTAGTTTCTAAGCTACTCAATTTTATTGAAAACAGATAAGTATAAGTGGGTTAAATAATTAAAATACCAACAGTGCTCTGTTTTTGTTAAAAAACATAATAGAGTGACTTTCGTGCCCCCCACCATTTTTGAGCACCATTTAATATTTTTGAAAACCCTTTGGTAGAAAGATAGCTAGGAGCATCTAGTTTGTGTTAGATTTTTTTAGATTTTTAGTAAGTATTTTTTTAATGATTTTCTAGTACAAAATTTTTATGTTTTGAAAAATAATGAGTTGTGACTATGCCCCCTTAACTACCTCAAAAAATATCAAAAATTTTTTTTTAATATGTATAGAATTACACCTAGTTTGTGCCTAAAAACTTTTATTCAATTTTGATGAGTCAAAAATAAGATACGCAACAAAAAGATAGACATGTTTAAACTTAAAAAAATAGCTATAAAAAAGCATAGTTAGAAAATAAATAATATGGAAACCTTATATTTGTTAGAAAAATTAGAAAATAATATTTATACAAAGAAGAAACTCGCTTTACGTCAGTGGTATGATTTTTTAAAAACAAATCAATCATTTAATGTTGATTTATCATTGTAGAAGTTGGATTTTTGCATTTTTCTATAAAAACACGCGAGTTTGTTGTGTTTGTGCGCAGTCCATGCCTTGGACTTGGGGATTCAAATCAGATCTGAAGCCTTGAGGCATGTGTTGAAAAATGGAAAAATAATAACACATACGTGTTATGCTTTGTTTATATATTGTGGTCCCCAACGCCCTTTCATCTCTTTGCGGGATTTACGCATACATTTTATTTGGTCTACAATTCTTTGTACATTCTTGCATGATTTTTAGTAGTTCATTTTGTCTCCTACCCCACTAGTTGATATTTTATAATCATGGCTGATAAAATTCGAGCTAAGGACAAGAGGAAAGTCACGAACAAGACACCAAATAAATTAGAAGAGATGAGGATAAAGAAATTGAAGAGAATGCAAAAAAATTGTGGAGGGAAAGGTACATATGCTATATCAAATGTAGCTAATTAGAAAATGGGGATGAAATACATAATGAAAATGTAGAGAATAATGATTTTGCAATGAATAATGATATTGAATTGAATGATAATGTTGGTATGGATGAAGAAATTGATAGGAATGCAATTGTTAAACATTTACCCAAGAATCCAAATGTTAACCCCGAAATTTGTATGAAAACACTAAATGAAGAAAGTAACCTTGTAAAAAATCTTCACCTCTAAGAACACCTCCTCCCATTTTGTGAAGAAAACCAATTCACTTAATTGCAATTGATGAAAACATTATAAAAGCAATGCCTAACAAAATGTCCGAAAGAAATGTGAAAAGAAAAGCTAGTGGAATTTGAGATAATTATTTTAAGAATTTAAATGACACACAAAGATGTCAATTATTTGTTACATTGATGAAATTAATTAAGATGAGACCTATAATTAAGACCCTGGGGTTAAGAACATCTAATGTTTCTAATCAAAATGCATCAATTGTTGAAAACACACATAAATCATACCAAACTATAGGTGGCAAAAGACACACCAAAGATAGTAATGCTATATGGCATGCACTTACTAATTGTATAATAAGTGATAAAATAATTAATAAACGTTTGATTAGAAAAACAAATAGTGCTTTGAAGTTAAGCAGAAAACACTAATGAAAGCAATAGAGAGACGTAAACATCTTAAGTCAGTCAATAACGCTGACTATTGGGATTTCTCTATCAAAATTCCATGGAAAAATAATAATACAACGATATTCTAAAAGAATTAATTGTAAAATTTCGAATGAGAACACAAGGGTGTCACTAAATATAAGAGATACAATAAAAGAAGAATAGGTTCTTGTAATTGTGAATCATGTGCAAAAAATTTCTTAGATATGACTGAAAACACAATTTTTCTCTAATTTTGTGAATGAAAATCCATAAATTAACATTAGCCAAAGATTCTTTGAAATGAGAAAACCCTTTTATGTGAAAATCAATCACTCACACATCACTTGTTGTTGCAAGCATCATGTTTAATTTTTAATGCATTATGATGTTTTTTATCAAATACATCGTGTTTTGCATATTGACATCATGTTGCATGAGTGTGGATTAAATGTCCCACCAAAATCTTCAAGGGAATTTATTCGAAAATATTTTGTGAAAAATCAACTAGACGATTTTTTTATAACAAAGCATGTTTGGATGGAACATGTAATGTATGTGGTGGCTTGCCAAATATGAAAAGTTGTATCCATGAGGAGAGTACAAATTCAATAGGAAAATAATTGATTGGTTTCAGCAAATATAAACCGGTGACATATCAATTAAAAGATGGAAAAGAATCTAAGATGTGTGAGCTTGTTACAAAACAATTACCTGTATCAGAATATATGGTCAAATTCATAGAGGAAATTGTTTATGAGTATGCAAAGCACACACATAGAGCTCGATGGTTGGATGAACAATTCAAGTTAAGAAAATACACATTCCCACTTGGTACTATTCTTTCAATAGTTGACTTTGTAGATAATTACATATTGCAGCCATAAATGGAGGTTCAATCTCAATATTATAACTCACTGCAAGTTGTTATTTTTGTGCATATAACATTCATGCACTCTCTAGAAAGCACTGAACAAGATTGAAAAATATTAATAGAGTATCATTTCTACATCAGTGATGATTAGACACATTCTATAGAATATTTACAAGGGTGTTTCGAGGTGTTTTATGTGAACTTGAATGAGAGGAACATTAGTTTCAATTAACATTATATTTGGTGGACAACCGCACATCATAATTCAAGAATGCACAGATGTTTTATTAGCTAAGAAAGATGCACAAAGAAAAAAATGTACAACATATCTGGAGTTTTACTTGAGGCAAGGAATGGAAAATGAGAGCATGATAGTGTAAGAACATGTGTGAAAAGAGCACTTGTAAGAGAAGAGTTAAAGTTCAAGGATGGTGCTAAATGTATAGATGCAAAAACATTGTTGATTGATTGTGTGTTAAGAATATGGGCCATAAATCTCAAGAGAGATCAATGGTTCGTAGATATTTTTGGTTGATAGAGGAACAACATCGGGGAAAACTTTGAAGATTTTATGAGAATTGCAGGATCAAGTGATATGCACTCATTCGTAGTTCAGATGCAAATTCTTGGACTGTTTATACTAGGTGCATGACATGTTTTTGTATATCATGCATTTATTTTGTGTGGATGAATAGAATTTTAGACCTCTAATTCCACTCGACACACATCAAGTTCCATGAGCATTACAACTTACGAGTCTTGGATCAAATGACAACACCACTTGATTTTGACCAAGTCTCCGATTTAGTGTAACAAGGTACATACATATATGTACATGCCATGTTTTAGATTTATAAATTATTAAATGGTCAACTCTTAATGTATTTTAATTTGAATTCAGTTTTAATTTGTGATTTAGGGCACGTTTTGCAGTTATTGTGACGAAATTTAATGAAGAGAAAACATATTACTTCATGTCTCGTTGTGTAGAGGGGAAAAAAATTGACTTCCACATTCATTGATGGTGAAGACCTTGAGTATCCCACTTTGGGTCAATGGTAGTCACCGGAGGTCGGCTTCGATGATATCCTATCAAAAAATCAAACATTTGGTTGTTTGAATACTATGAAGTACATCAAAAGATACTTCACTATTCACATTTGGTTCTTACAACAAATATTAAATTGATTAAATATTGAGGTCGTCCATTAAACAAGAATCATGGAAGGTTCGTGAATTAGATCATGAAGAAATTATTTCTACTATCAAGAGTAGAGTTGACTCTTGCGGTTCATTGGATTGTATTTGCAAAGGTATGTTCTTCATGAATTTAATTTGAATATTTACTTTAATAATTTTTTATAAATTCGTATGATTTAAAATTCTATTTAATTGTTTACTAACATGTTTATGTAGGTTAGTGGTGCCAAAAAGCTTCCACCTTCACGTGGTTGGTACATTGTTAGAGAGACAATTTATTATTCTCGAAGCCAAGTGAAGCTAAGAGAAATTAAATATTAAAAAGGTACAACAAAAAGAAATTATCATTTCACCACCTATATTGTAAAAATATCTTATTAAAATTCTCATTTCACCACCTATATTGTGTGAACCACCTATATTATTTAGGTGATTGACAATTCACAACCTTACACTGACTCAGACTACACTATTTCATGCATTTGTAAATGATACGATAACGAGAGAACCAAATGGAGATGGATAAAACCATGAGAGGATTTTGTAAAGGGCCCTAACATGGAGGTTTCGGATCTAACAAGATGTCTCTAGGTGCCATGGAGTCTGAGAAATCACCTGTCGAAGATATAACGTGTTTTGGTCTCAGGGCTCTTAAGGGATTACGCCTGGATGAGGTAGCCTGAAAGAATGGGAGCGTAGGGAACCAATAAAAATCCTCTAATAGTGTTAACTAGGATATCCAAACATGTTGGCATAGACGATTCGGTCCCATGAGCTATCGTTTGCAAAATATAGCGTCTGACAGCCTTACACTGACTCAAATTACACTATTTCATGCATTTGCAAACAATATGACAATGAGAACATCAAAAGGAGATGGAAAAAAATGGAATATAATTTCATAGAGGGCCCGATGAGGTTTTGGATCGACAAGCCATCTCTCGGGTGCCACGGAGTCCGAGAAATCACCCGTCAAAGATATAACATTTTTTGGTCTCAGGGCTCTTAAGGGACTATGCCGGACGTGGTATTCTGAAGCACCTAGAGACTTGGCATCTAAAATGACACCTACCCTAGTGTTTACCTAGCCACCTCGACATGTTGGCGTAGTTGGTTCAGTGCCAAGAGCTTTCGTTTGCAAAATATTGCATCAGACAACCTTACACTATTCTAACATGCACTATTGTAGCATGCAAATGAGATGGGATAGAAAAATGTAGAACTATTATTTTCTATAAATTATGGGAGATGATAGAGGAAGGTGTCATGATGCTTCCTGTAAAATTTAGGTCAAATTTAGGTCATTTGTTCAAGTTATATGAGTTTTTGTAAAATAGACTTTTGTTCAAGGTTGTCCGACCAAAAAATGCTATATCTTCGACAGGTGATTTCTCGGACTCGTGGCACCTAGAGAAATCTCGTTATATATGAAACCTCCACATGAGGTCCCTTTATGAAATCCTATTTTTTTTTTCCATCTCCTTTTAGTGTTCTCGCTGTCCTATTGTTTGCAAACACACAAAATAGTGTAGTCTAAATCAATGTAAGGCTATTAGATGCTATATTTTGCAAACGGTAGCTCTTGGGACCGAACCGTTTGCACCAACATGTCCAGATGGCCTGGTGAATGCTAGTGGAGGATTTTTTTCTAGTTCCCTATGCTCTCCATGCTTTCGGGTTACCTCGTCCGGGTGTAGTCCCTTAAGATCCCTAAGACCAAAACATGCTATATCTTCAACAGGTGATTTCTGGACTCCGTGGCACCTAGAGACATCTCATCGATCAAACACCTCCACGTTGGAACCCTATATTAAATCCTCTCGTGGTTTTATCCATATCCATTTTTTCTCTCTCTATCCTATTTTTGCAAACACATGAAATAGTGTACTGTAAGTCAAGTGTAAGGTATAGGTGTCGAGATGCTATATTTTACAAACAGTAGCTCATGGGACCAAACCGTATGTGCCAACATGTCTGGATGGCCTGGTGAACACTATTGGAGGATTTTTTAAAGTTCTCTATGCTCCCTGTGATTTTGGGATACCTTGTCCAGGCGTAGCCCCTTAAGAACCCTGAGACCAAAACATGTTATATCTTCGATGGGTAATTTCTCAAATTCGTGGCACCTAGAAATGTCTCATCAGATCCTACACCTCTTCTAGGAGTTCTTTTTCAATGACTAGATTGGATTAAGAATTAATTTAATAGGGGAATGTCTAAGAACACATGGGAGTTATCAATCACCTAGTAAATCTTTATTGTTTAGTTTTGAATGGGAGTCAGTTGGCCTACGGCTTAGTGACCTTCCATTCATTGATAATTTATGCTATGATAAACCCATGGATGCTTTTAAAAGTGCCTTCAAAAATATAGGGGTAGTCATCAACTAGTGAAGGGTGTGATGTGATTTCTAAATAACTTGAAATGCCTACATATTTAAAGGTAATAACACGAATTGGACATGATTAGACAATCAAGAATCATTGAGTGTCCGAATCAAAATTTCATTACATCTGGAGACATTCTCGAGAATTAGAGTAATGCATATGGAGAGACATTCTCAAAATATCAATAGATGAAAGGCATCAAATTGTGATGAATCTTAGGTGTTTTAACAAGGGAGAAGACTAAGAAGCATTGAATAATGTAGTAGGTGTATGATAAGATAGGAACCAGTACAAAGAGACCATGAGCAAGAAGAAGTGCAAGTAAGGTAAATACACATATACACATTGATAAATTGAATGAATAATTACTCAGATTAGGTAACTCTTTATATACATACATTATATAAATATTGATTTCCAAATTTTGATGCATATTATACATTAAAAATACTAGTACATATACATCACCAATAAATGAAAGAATAATCCATAATGTCTTAAATATTGTCAAGTGCACATCATATTAGTTTTATGCAAGAATAATCTCATAAATGTAAGGTCTCATACAAAAATATCAAGTACCAAATAATATTTTAATGTGCATAATAACTATAAAAATTCCCAAATAGGTCATATACCATAAGTTCAAATGCCATATATGCGTACATACGATTCCATGCACATATGCATACAAAAAAATGTCATGTAAAACATATATATTTCCTAATCATCAAAATATATCTCTCTTGGTCTTGATCGAAGAAGGCCCTCCCTTAGATGAAGATGGATATCTATGCAATGACTTTGGATCATCCGAGCCCATGTTATGCATCCTTTTCCAATGAATACTCTCCGTAGATGAACTGTAAATGCAAACAATTTTTTTGTCAAAACTTAATTTATATATGTTTTCAACATGTATTTAAGGCCATGCTAGAATGAAAGTATTTACATAAATACACAAACTTACATGCAAGTTGTCGATCATGCCAAATCTACATCTCACGCTTAGATGAGTCATCGGGAGCTCTGGAGTATGAGCGGGGTATGAAGACAATGAGATGGAGGAGTTCGTGCCCTTGAATTCAAAATATAGGGGGTTGAAGTTCTCTACATACACATAAGTTCATAAAATATAACATGAGAATTAGTGAAAATAGAACTAAGTTCATGTATGTGTAATGACAATATTTTAACTTAATTTTATCAATATAGAACTATTGTTTTTACCCTACCACGCTTGTGAATCAAATGAACAGGGCTGCTACATATTGTAGGTAACTCCTACATATACACAATGAAGGACATTATTAACATAATTTAATAATTCTACAATGAAAGACATTACTAACATGTAATTTAACATAATATGAATTACATGAGCAATTTAACGAAATTTACATGTTGTTTGAATATCTCGAGTGCATTGCTTTGCATAGATGAAATACACCTTTCTCTACTTGTCGTAGAGATGTGGGGTGTCTAGTGAAGTCAAAATCTTTATCAAACATGTATCACGTGACTTAGATGAACATACAAGAACATACATATATTTGACTTCAAAACTAATATATATGTATGTGTATGTGTGTGTGTGTGTGTGTGTGTGTGTATGTGTGTGTGTGTGTGTGTGTGTGTGTATGTATATATGTATATGTATGTATGTATGTATGTATGTATGTGAAGATTTTACATAATTAACATTCTAAATTACCTCTGTGAATATATGAGTACGCATGGTCCTCACTTCCTATGGTTGGGATGAAGATGCACCTCCCACGAGCTATAATATTAATGCATGTACATGTACATACAATTATTTCAAAAATTTAACATATATAAGTAAATCAAGTACTCCAAACTTTTTGTAACACACATAATAAACCATAACAAATACCTGCAAAGGTGATGCCGATGACTATAATCCAAATGTCTCACTCAAAAAGGCATTTGACATAGTGACATTATCGTGTGCACCCCTAGCACCAAAACCACCAAAATCAATACATATAAAAGTATCGTCCTCCTCGGGCCCCAAACATATGTTACCACATGATGATCAAAGATGTGGCCTCATGATAGTACTCCCGAGGGAGTACTCTATGTACCTCCACGAGAATCTAGCTCAGAAATATCCCTCGTATGTCGAACATGGGTTGCAAATAGCCCCTGAAGTGCGTGGAGTGTATCAATCTCTATTGTCTCCTTCACTAATTTAGGGATAGTATCACGGTGAGGGGACTTATGTGTAGGGATCTACCCTCTTGAATAGGTGCACACTGTGCACCTGGTAGATCCTATGCGAGATCCTTTTCCTCGGCCATGGAAATATCAAAAATCAAAATAATTTGGGATCTCGTTGAGGATAAACTCGCAATAGAGTTTCCTTAGAAAGTATAGTGGCACCATGTTTTTATTGCAAGGTGAAAAATCAAACACCATCCACCATCGATCCCAAAAATTATTTTTAATCAAATTATTATTGCACTAATGGATGGGAAACTGTTTGCATGACAACGGAACATGAAAATTAGTGTGGGGGTCCGTGAATAAGGTGCATATGAGGTATTTTGTAATTTGTTTTTCTTTACATCCACATATGACAATTTGTTAGAATAATCAACCCTACAATTGTCTCTATAAGTTGTCCAATGATCAATTTTCCCCATTTTCATGTCAACTTGAGTAAGTAATTCCTCCAATGTGTTTGCAAGAGAGGCACGGCGGGGGTTTGTAGATTGTGAATCCCTCATTCTTTTGATTAAATCCTCAATGTAAATTTTGTTTTCAACTATATGGGCTGATAAATCTTCTTGACTACATGGGGGATGTTGAGCAACCTGTGGAGGGTTGGGAGGAATGAAATGAATAACAGGGTTTTGTTGTGGTTGATTCCCTTGACCTCAAACTATAACAATAAAAAAATGTATTCAAATCAAATTCTACTCTATAATTATCATATTTCAATGCAATTTTGAGAAAATAATTGTGCCTACCTCTTCTCCATGGCACCATCACCAATTTATATCTTCCTGGTGATCCAAAGACAATCGTTTGAGCTTGAGATCCAGCTAAATGAAAAAATGTGAGGGCACAATTAAGCTTTGAAACTCATGTTTGAGGGAGATGAAATGATAGAGGCTTAGGCCTCTTTTTTTAATTTTATAGAAAATATAACGCGTACATGTTATGGTTTGGTAAATTCCAAACCTAAGAAATTAAAAGGTGATCGCGTTATAATAGAACGTGTTTTTCTTTATTCAGGTTTTTGTCCACTTTTTGGCCCCTAACTTTGTGCAATTACCATTTTATAGGGGATGCATGTAGATAATTATGTGATTATAATGCCACTGAATTATGATTAAGTGATTATTTTTATGGCATTGTGCCTATGAGTTTTGACATAGTGATCAGTTATGAAATTATGATCCAAATATCATTTCCATGTCATTTGCATCTAATTTTTTATACAAAGATCATTTATATGAAATTATGCCTTTTATTTTTGATGATATTATGTAGATATGAAGTACTTATATTCATCATTTATATGTATTTATGTTGTTTTTACTACTTCGAGTTGTGATTCCATTTGTGCAACTATGCACTAGTTCTAGTCATCATTTCCATGCCTTTCAACTGTTTGAATATGTGGTACCATGGTAGTTACTCTCCACCTACTTCAGAGATGGGATAGTGTGGCTATGGGTATGGTTGAATTCTATGTAGTTAATGGCTTGAAACATTGGTATGTTTTTATGAACAAGATAAGTATATCGGAGAACCTACAAAAAAATCAATCCATATCCTAGTTATCCCCTACAATGATCATAATCAATCTTGGGAAAGTTAGTGCATAATTTTGAGTAATTGAGTGCATCATTCATGATAAAATAAGGGAATTTTGGGAAATTTAGAGAGAAAGTTGGGACTAGTTTACTAAAACCCCATCATTTCCATAATGTTTGGTACATATTTTATATTTATTCACATTTTTTTGAAATGAAATCATTTGGAGTAAGTCTTTTTTTATTATGGGTAAAAGAGGGTTAAGGGGGCCCTACCCCATACAATAAGGAGAAAAAGATTTATCGATGAGGAATGAATGAAGCAGCCTCTACCAGTGGCATAGAAAATCAAGGAAAACACCACTAACAATACAAACTAACAGCAGAAACACAAACATGAAAGCTCATCCTTGGGATCCCTTCCCATGGGATCTAAGGTGCATCTTAAGGGATTCATTGTTCCCTTTCTTTCTTCTGCTCACAGTAGACCAACCATTACCAGGAATCAAATTTACATTTTCAGTTGTGTGAACTGGCAAGCCCATTCCATATTATTGTTGTCTAACTGAATACCAAGAGGAGAGGTAGAAGTCCCCACCTCATAGGTCTCCTCTACATTGTTAGAAAAAGGGGAGCCTCCTCCTCCACTGAATCCAAATCCTCATTTTGAGCAAGTTATTGTCTAAATTTTCAATCATTTTGATTGAATATAACTATAACATATTTCTTTCCATCAAATATGTTTCATAAGACATCATTTAATTTTGATTTTCACAAATATATTTTAAGTGTATTGAATTTATTTTTGAAGATGTGAAAACCTTCTTATGATAATATCATCATCTTGTAGCCTAGTCATTTCATTGTAATTGGATATATAATTTTATTCTCTTGTATTGAGCTAGATTCTCTCATGTGACCTTGATTTTTCATTATCTCATATCTCTCATTTTTCATCCACTTCATCACACTTATCTTTGTTTCTCTTAGTATTTTCCTTCTAATGTTGTATGTTTACTTTCTCTTCATTTTCCCCTTCCATCCTTTGTGACTTAATAGCACCAAAAAATACCATTCAATCACCTCTTAACATTATATTTTACTACCCTAAGTTGGATATGCATTTCATTGCATCTTTGAATTCCTTCTATGAATCCAAACATTCTCATTCATTCAAATACTTAATCTCACAATAGTTTGGATACTTAGATCTCAGTAACAATATATAAACCCCAAATATATCATGATCCTTATCCTAATTGGTGTGAGGCCATCATGTAAATGTAATAATAACACAATAGTTTTTTTTTTGGGATTAGTATATTCCATTGCTTGGACTTATACACTCCTCTTTAGCTTGAACAGAAAAAACATATCATTTGATTTTATCTTAAAAACATGCCTTACTACCCAAACTCACCTTTTAGTGCATCTTGGAATTACTTCTACAACTACAAAAATACACATTCATTCAAACAAAAACCCACATTGGTTCATCAATTTGGTTTGTGGCAACATATAAACCCTAATACACCATTATTCTTATGGCAATGGCTGTGACACCAAAATGAAAGTGGCCATACTACTAACATAATGATTGATTGATTACAGGATGATTATGCTTTCTTTCTTATCCTTCCCCTCTCCTCATCTTTGGATTCATAATACAAATTGAATCTCATTCAATTCCCTCTTAAAATGTTCCTTAGTATCCCAAGCTAGTTATACCTTTTAACACATCTTGGAATTGTTTCTATAAATATATAAAACCTAATTCATCATCATCCTTATAATTCATTGAATTTATTGTTAAATCACCTTTAGTAGATAACTATTGATTTCATATCCATCTCAAAAGCAATTCTTTCACACAAATTGATAAATTGACATGGGGTAACAAACACTAGATTTTAACTACCATGTTCCTTTCAAAATATCTCCTTTGGATTCTAAAATTCATTTCAAGAAACTTGTGTGAGACCCATCATTTATCTCCTTACGATGATGATTCTCGGAAAAAAATTTACCATCAAATGTTTTCTCATAAGATTAGGGTAACCATTTCCCTTTATCACTATTTTGGTTTTTGATTTAATTCTTCATTAAATCAATATAATTTTTACCTACACCCAATAAAGATATAGTTATATGCTTTAGTAGATATTAAATTTCAATATATGTTAATATCTTTTTCAAACAAAAATGTAAATTGATTATGATGATAGTGAATATTTCATGTGTTTTCTGCATAACTCTTACTTAGATTCTCATATATATCCTTCCTCAATATTTTTACAGATAGCCTTCCTATGACTTATGACAATTATGGCTCTCCATTAAATCATGTATGCTTTTATTTTCAAATTTACGAAATATATGGTGATATATTGTAGTTTATGAAAAAACATTATTGTTGAGATGCTTATTTGTTAAATATTTTTCACTTTTAGGACATTGAGGGTGATTCGTTTTATGTATTAATGTAGAAAAGAGGAAGAGGTGGAAGAGGAAAATGGGAAGGGGATATAATTAATGTGAAAGTACCTCACTTTTTGAGGTAATTCTCAACATGGAAACTACTTCAAACTCTTAATCACTACCCTCATTCTAAGGTCCACTTATTCAATCAACACACCTACAAAATCACCATTTCCTTATGAATACAATATCTTAGATGAACAAGAGGAAGAAGAAAATGAATTTCAAATAAGTATACAAGAAATCTAGTTTTTAACTATCATGAACAAATCGACCAAAGATAAAAAGAAAGTAATGTTCAAATATTATGATCATGAGTAGGTAGGTGTTTTGGAACTTCCAAGAAAATATGTGGGAAAGTATGATGTAGAGTTCAAAATCTAAAACCATATGGTTCACAAACAATGAACACAACTTCCTATAATATATAAAACTTTTAGTTTTTAAGGAAAACATATATGATTTGTCCATCTACTATATGTGATGAAGGTTTATCTCTCTTTATTTTGATACATATCAACATGGAATCAAGAACTTGTCAAGATAATGGGTTGCGTATACCATTATAAAAACTTGAGTGCTTGAGGTTTGGTCTAAGTTAGTCAAGTATAATTTTAACATATCATCATATGAATTATGTCCAAATGCATAAAAATTTGCGAACAAATTTTTTAAAGGGGATAGTGTAAAAATACATAGTTTCACATGCATCAATGGTTGTCCATATGTGTTAAATAATATTGATGGTTTTATACATATTTTAAAAGGATTGAGGTAGAACAAAGATAATTGTCAATTCATGGAGTAAGGGAACGACCAAGAGATTGAGATGCCAAATACATTATCTCATTCTATATTCATTGAGGTCGTTAGGGATATTAAAGTAGGGGAAGAGATACTTGTTTATTATAACTATACTCATCCCATTTCCAAAAAGATAAGAGCTGTAAAAGAAAAGTGCCTCAAAATTATGACATTTCATCCCCTTGTTAGTTTAGTTAGTTTTTTTAATTGTCGATAATAGCTAAAATATGGTGATGTTTTATAAGATCTTGGTGACCCCATTTGGCCTCATAAATGCATACTTACATACATTTTTAATGTATACTTGCAAATATATAATGTTTTCAACATGAAACGTTTTCATAAGATAATGATTTTGAAATTTAATGTGTAGTGAGTCGTGATTGGCCTTGTTTACACCAATCAAACCCTAATGCAACTAATGTGAAAATTAAATACACATTAGTGCTCAAATATCCATGTTTGCATCAATTTAGCCATAATTTGGATTTAACTATCACACTAGGTATATTACGGGTCAATTAGAAAAATGGGACCAATTGAGCCTTAATACATGTTGAATTTTTGTATAAGGTATATTATGGTTTGATTGGCCCTATTTGTGCCAATCAAGCATTAATACACCCCTTGCAACAACTAAATGTGTATTAAGTCTCAATTATCCTTTTTTTGCTAAGAAAGTCCTAATATGCATATAATTATCACAATAATTACAAATCAATTGACACAAATGGGGCCAATCGATCCCTAATACACGTAATGCTACAATTCAACATATATAAAGTCTCGATTGGTGTAAACACACATATTGTGACAATTAAATTTGTATTAGGGATTGATTGGAAATGTTTACACCAATAAACCTAATCCACATTAAATTATCACGTGTGTTACAAGTGTACACAAGGAAATCAACAAACCAAAACCAAGTCAAATTATAAAACACATGTAAATGAAAGAAAAATTCCAATTTCACTTAGACCTTCGATTAGGCTATGAAGTGGATTTGCATGCTGAATTTTTGAATGTAATTTCTCCCAAATAAATATGCTCCATGCAAGAAAATTCAACAATGTGGTGTTACTGTGAGATGGGGATTCGGGTTGTTTTGGGTTCAAGCTGGGGATAGAGATCTAAGGAATAATGGGCATAATAATGCAATGCTCATAAGCTTAATCTTAACCTCAGGGTAGGAGGTCTATTTATAGGATTTTCAAGATGAGATTAGTGTTGGTGTAGGATTTTTTCAACTATGTGGTTTTACCTACATGGTCTATTTAGCTTGTTTAGGTTAATTATAGGTCATTCGGGAAATGTACTTTAAGCCATTTTATAATTGTGAGTTGAGTTAATTAAATTTTTGAGAGATCTAATTCATCACCATATAATATACCTTCCTATGCACATTTTGGCTAATGAATGATCTAATGAGTTAATGAACAATTTATTATTTGTTGAAGAAAATCTTGTTTCTTTAATTTTTTGGACTTCATTAGTACACAAAGGTTTTTGCTTTGTGAATTTGATCCTATCTTGTCCAAATCCTCGATTTGTACCACTTTGATATGGTATTAGATATTTTCTAGTAGCCAAATTCGATAACCTCCATTGCGAGATCTAACATTCTAGCTCATTTGGAATTTTTCATTGATTTCAATTTTCTAGGCTTTGGTGGGAGGGTACTCATCTTATCCATTATCCCCTTGTCAAATGGGAATTAAGACCTTGTTTTTCCCAAGCCAAGGGGATTAAATTTTCCATCATTAAATTTGGGAAAAAATTGCACACCAAAAATTTATGCATAATAGAGATTTTTTACAAGCAAGAAAATTCAAATAACTTTCATTGAGACAACTCCTTTTCAAAGTGCTATTTTTTTTGAAAGTGTGAGTATTTTTGAGATCTACCTATTACTAATATTCTCATTCCTTGTAAAATTGAACTCTATAGTTTCAATTGGGTTACATGTCTCACTATTTTAAGCACACACAATTCAACACATATCTATTAAATACGGTGGATCAATCTCATGTTTCGCTTCTTACACCATTCAACTATCATGAATGGAAAGTAAAAAAAGATGAGTAAAGTATTACAAAGGATCACCATTGGTGTAGAAATATAACCGACATCGAGATACTAAGAAGATGAATTGGTATAACAAAAGTGAAGAATCCTATGATTTATTATGCATGTCCATGTCTCTCAACTTGTTATTCATATTGAATTTGTATTTACTCCTAATGAAGTGTGGACAACATTGGAAGGACTCTTTCAGAAGCAAGAAATAATGAGAGGCCATGAGTTGGAGAATGATCTCACTAGTTTGAGCCTAGGAAAATTTTACATGATACATGACTTCTTCACAAAATTCACATCACTCAAGTTGTAGTTGAAACTATGTGGCATAGAAAAAACAAATGATCAATTACTTCTTTCCATCCTTTCTAACTTGGGTTCTAAATATTATATATATTTTTATACCATATACACCACTAGGGGTTCCATTGGAGATACATGGACCATGTCATTTTTGTCCTGATTTTTTGCATGGAAAAACTTCACTTGAAAACAAAACAACAATACCCTAGTGTCAAAAAAATTCTCTTTGTATAATTTTCTGAAACCCCCAGTCAGAATTTTCCTCATCTTAGTCCTATCCTATCCTTTCAATGGTTCATATGTTTGTATCATCCTTCCTGGTAGGTGATTTAGGAAGAAAAATATTGTTCAAGTACTTTTAGAGCAGTCTCTCTAAAAGTGGATTTTCAGTGAGCTTAGGAAGGGCTATCATCAAGCATTTCTAAGACAAGTGCATAATATCCTGAGTAGTGACGAAGGCCTAGATTCATCAAGGATGTGTATTCAAGATCCAATATAATTTTTTAACTAATTTATGAAGATTCTAGAAAGATTGGAGAGGTTTAGAACCAGATTCACCAATAACGGGTTTTGAGGCCAAAGGAGCTTACATCGCGAAAGAGCACAAGAACTTCAAGAGGTGATTCTAGAAGATACATAATAAATTATGAGTCAAAAAAATATCAATGGAAATAATTTTCAGTCCTATACAAGATGGTGAAATCGGATCCACCCTAAACCCCATGCATTTTTCTAACCAACTCATTCTTTCCATGCACAACTTGTGATCCCGATAAAAAATAAGTTTTGAAGGTTTTTAGGAAGAATAAAGGAATTATACCCATGTTATTCATCTCAAAAGTTATTTTCAATCAAAATCATATAAGGAAGTTTCTAAAAAGAACTCCGGGAGCCCGAGATATGTCCATTTCAAGTCTTTGCCCAAGGTACCGTGTTTTAACAATTAGTCAAATTTTTGAAGGAAAAATGTCAGCATGGTCCTCAAACACATTTTTGTGTCCTCTTTTTCCCTTTCTATGGGGATAAGATGGAAAAAAGGGTGCCTCTCCTACCATAGAGCTCATGGACATCCAATATGACCCTAGAATCCTCTGGTAAGCTCTTTTTGGCCATTCTCCTAGCCCCTCCTCATCGCACACATGAGCGAAAAGTGTCACTTCTAGGCTAAGGATATTTTTTTAACCTATTTTCCCATCCCAAGGGGAAAATGGGACAAAAAGGTTCCTTCCCTTTTATTTCCCTTTGGTTTCACATATGACCCAAAACTAGCCTCCAAGAGCATATTTCCAACCCCCTCCTCCACTTCTCTTGACCAGTGAATGAGCTCCACTTAGCATGCTAAGGCTAAGGTGAATTTTTGTTCACCAATTTTACCTTTACAAGGGGGAAATGGGGACAAAAAATAACCCTCCCCCTCAAGGTTGCAAATTCATATAAAACAAGAACTTGGGCATTTTTCGCTCATTCCCCCACATTCTTCCACTTACTACCGAAACTCGATAGAATTTTTATTGAATTATTCACCCAAAATTTTCATCCTCAATTGATTTAATTCATGCTACCATGATATAATAATGATAAAAATTTGAAAAAAATGAATTTTGATGACTCGAGAGAAGATTTTTTGCTTAATGACCTCTGTAACCCACGTGAAGAGGAATTGCTCATATCTTGAAGACTATTGCATGAATCAAAATGAGGTTTTTTTAATTCATCTATAATCCTTGGCAGCTTAAGAATACAAGATAAACATTTTTCATGCATGGTCCAATTTTTTTTCAACAGAGAAACCCCAGTTTCCTGCAACAAAATTTTAAAATTTAACATCTCTCATTTTGGAGACCAGGTTGATAAGAAAATTTAGAGGTACAAAAAAATAAAACCCATATCATAAAATATAATTTCATTCAGAAAAACACTCTCTAAATATAGTAAGCCTCCTATATAGTCATGTGCTATTTTTAATAATTCATCACAAAGAGCAGTTTTGGGAAATGTAGTGTGTATAGAGGTCATCAGAAGGACAAGTGGAGTGATCAAGATCGAAAAGGGTTAAAAATTTCCATTTTATAAAAATAGTACATCCCCTTTTAGAGTATAGAGAATTTTCTTGGTCACCATGAAATTCAAATTCACATGCACCAAAAAAGCAGTCTCAATTCTATCAAAGTAGTAGGATGAACATTTTCACTATCAAAAAATGGTGTACTCATCAGTGTTCATTGCTTGCTTCCTCTATGTGTATGAGGAAGTGCATCATTCTAGGAGAAATTTTTGTTAGCAAAGCATGACAATGTCACAAAATATCATCACGAGCATTTCTATGGGTCATCTTGAATTCACTTTAGGAAATCTCAAACAGTGCTTTCAAACACTCATTTGACGAACCAAGGTGTTTATACATCATAGAGTTTTTGGTCATCATTGGCAAACTGTTTAGGGTGAAGCTTCATTATAACTTCCAAATAAGCATGAAAACATTGAAGAGAGTCATCACAGAGGTTGGTTTCCCTATTCACCTTCTCCCGAGTGGATATTCATGGATAACGCCCATGGTCATCAGGAGTATATTTAAATAGTGTTTCTAAACACTCAATTCATAGCATTTGTGTATCATACAAAGAATAAATCATGAATCATAACGAGAAAGAGGAAAAGTGTTCAAAGGTGTTCAGAGAGAGAAATTTTCATCAGTGTGGAGGATCATCAGTGGTGAAAGTTTCATCTTCAAATAATGCTTGAGGTAGTAGAACCATCATGGTTGCATTGTTGACCAAGTGATTCTCACCTCCTCATTCAATGTACCTGATGGGATACACTTGTCGATCATTCAGAAGAAGGCTTCTGTTAATGTCATAGTACTTCACTCAAAGTTCATGACTACATCAAGGCATTCAATTAGATCATCGCGAGGAGTGGATTTCCTTCATCCCCTCCCTCCTTCTCTCTTTCTCCCTCTTTCTTCTCTCTCATTTCTAATTCTTTGTTGGGCTTCATCATTGTATTTTGTCCTATTCACTTAAGTGACCTATTTTAAAATTGTAAAAGTATTTTCTCAAAATTATAAGAGAAATACTTAATTTTTCTTTTCTAATGAAAAATGAAAGGTCATAAGTAGAATAGGAATTTGAAGAGTCATGTGAGGGAGATGAAAGATCAATCCATAATGCTATAAGTTGGGATGACCTTCCCAATACAAAGGATCCTAATTTTTGAGAATTTTCACTCTGTAGGAATTATGGATTGTAGTTGTTGAACTTTGTATCAATGCACAAGAAATAAGATTTACATATCTTATATTTCCCATTTCTCATATGTTCTTTCATCCCTCTCATTATGCAACTTTATGAATGTCAATAAACAAGAAAAAAGTTAGTTTCTTTTCTTGATAAGGAGATTTATGAAACCTTGTGTTCATAGTCTTATCTTGTCTTGATGTCTATAACAAGGTTATTGTTCTTATATATTGAATGTTCAACTACTCTATTTATTGGGTGTGAACTATGTAGTTGGCATACTCATGGCAAAGTAACTTTCCTTCCCTAATTTATTTCCTTCCCCTACATTGGCTGTAATTTCCTCCCTTATACCCTCGTACAAGAATATGCCAAAATTAATACTCTCAATCGTGCGTAGCGAATGAAAATATTGGAGCCATGTCTTTCATCACCCTCCCTTGGGATGATTTCCTTGCATACATAAATGATGGAATGGGAGCCTTAAAAATTGAGTATGTGGAAATAATCATAAGCACTATGCAAGGAAATTCCAGTCCTCAAATCTATCGAAATTATGACATATACTAAATCCTTGCAAGAGATATACGAGAAACTTGAAGCAACCCATAGTAAGGAAGAAGAAGAGATTTTTCCTATGGAGGAATATCTCGAGGATCGTTCTGTTTCACCTTTTTCTTAGATCGTTTCTTTGAAGTGTTGATGAAATAGATAGGGTAACAAGCATAGGAGGAATACCTATTCAAATGTTGGTTAATGGGTTGTTGCATGCATATGACTTCCGGATCCACAGCTGATCGTGAGAGCTTCCTTTTGGCTAGGAGGAACTACTTGTAATGAAAACAAGACCACCAAAAGGAATTAAACAATATGGGTAGTGAACTACCTAGCATATGCTAGATCCGGGAAGTATGATACTTCCTAGATGGCTATCAGTCCACTGTTTTAAACAATTCAATGCTATAAAAAAATTAAATCCTATTGTTATTTTAAAATGATTTAGGTATCTCACTTAAAAACACAATAAGAAAAATAGATCTAATCTAATAGGATAAGCTAGAATAGAATCCAAAGGTCAAATGATTGGTTGTGGTTCTCTGCAAGTCTGATAAAGGTCTCGGGTAGATCCCATGTGAATGAGGGTGAGATGAAATTAGGTGGGTAGGTCATTATTCTAGGCTATGTGGGAAAATACAGAGACTCGTGTCGATCAGGGGTGACCGACGGCGGTTAGGTGTAACTGATGCTGGTTACTGTGAGATCTAAAATGTCTCAGAACAATTTGTGGTCACCTTTGTGATTACACGAAGGAATTTGGTGAGTCAAGGTGAAGTATTGGGCTACTAGAGTAGGCTTTTGTGAGGTTTTAATGGGTATATAGAGGTGAAAATGTTAGAAATGGTCATTAGGGGAAAGATAAACAATGGATGATAAAATGATGATGAAATGAAATAAACCAAGAAAGTATGATGTTATACTTACTTGGATTCCATTCCTGAATGCCTGTGTGTGAGGGATGGAGGTGTTGATGATGGGTTTGAAGGTTATAAGTGATCACCAACTAAAGAAAAGCTTCTGCATGGGCTGCATGTACACTCCTCTTTTCTTGGATAGATTAGATCATGGTTGGGATGGTTGTGCAGGAGAAGATGCTCAATCTCCTTCCTTGGATGTGAGTTTTCACTAGAATTTGCTCTTTGAAGATGTGTTATCTCTCTGAGATGCGTTATTTCTCATCAAATTTCTCCCAATGTTTTCCAACCTTGAGAATAAGGTAGTTTAGGGGTTAAAATGGGTAACCGACGATCTGGCGTAACCGGCGATGGTTAGGGGTAACCGACGTCGGTCAAGGTGAGATTTCCTAGGTTTACTAAACTAGGGAGATCCTCCTGATTTCCTTGGATCTCGTGTTGTTATCCCACAGATTAGACTAGGGGTTCCTTGTGAGCATGTGGGAATGTGGTTAGAGGGAATGTAGGCATTGATTTTTAGGGTTTAGGTAAGTCTTAGTTAGTTATGACAACTTGCTAAGAATAGGTATTAGGTTGAGTTAGCTTGGTGAGGTGTCTAAGTGAACTATATGTGTGGATATTATTTAAATAAGATATTTAAATAATAAATATAGTGAGGGTAATGAATTAATTTAATTAAATTAATTAAATTAATATTAGTAGGGTGAAGGGGGTCATGGCTAGGTAAATGTAATAAAGGGTGCTTATATGTCAAGTGACCAAAGGGAAGTGTGACCTAATTTTAGTGTCTACATTTTTCCCCTTTTGTTGTGTAGCTTGTATTGGTAAGCGATGCTAACAAAAATAAGATGTGGTTACCCCATGTGTGGGTGAAGGTGATCCCCCTCAAACCAGGAATTGATGAGGCAACAGGCTGAAGCGGTAAGTGGTTTGATAAAAGGTAAATGTGAGGAAAAGGAAAGTGGGTATAGGGGAAAAGGGTGAGAGTTATACTCGGTAATCTAGGTAATGGGTCAGGGTCATAGGTAGCAATAGTCAAATGCACACACACATATAAACTGCAACACTCTACCGAGTTGAAGAACAGGAAAAATCTACATCGTCTAAGGTCGATAGGTTTATCCGAACAAGGTTGAAGTGAATCGGTATCCAAGGTATAGGATATGGTCAAGAAACACAACGTAGGTTAGGTGCAGGAACGTTTAGGTATGTTCCAGTACACCAAAGGTAGGGTCAGGATAAATGGTCATGGCAATAGGCTAGGTAAGGTCATTAGGTCAATCAACACAGGTAACAATGCAGTAAGGTGTAGTGAACACATGAGGTCAAAGGTCACTAGCGATGGTCCAGGTTTCCAAATATCTAGATCACGACATGGGTAAGGCCATGGTAAGGGTAAAAGAATAAGAAGTCATCAAAGGAGGAAAATGGAGGTATGAAGTGATGAGGTCACGAAAGGTAAGGTAATGGGTTGGGTAAAGGTTGGATGGGGTAAAGGAGTGAGGTAAAGGGTGGGGTAAAATGGCAAAGTAAGGGCAATGTGTAGGTGAGGATGACCGATGGCGGTCATGGATAACCGATGTTGGTATAGGAAAAATGACGACGGTGAGGTAGGGCACGAGACCGATGCGATCAAGGGGAACCGACATCGGTTAGGTCGGGTTTGTTATAAAAACAAAAAATCCACATTTTTATTATTCATTTGTTATTTGTGAAGTGAAGAAATGACAAAAAAAGAGAAAAAAAGATAAAAGTGTCTGGAAGAAAGCAGGACGGTGTGCTGGCAATCTGATTTGACGAGGGTTAGGTGGGTGAGTAGTGGGTCCACGGGATTAGGGTGAGAGAGTTGATTGGTCGGAGGTTGCGAGGAGATATTCAGTGATGGTAGAGGTGGGAGAGGGATTAGACGGACCACCAAAGATAGTGGCTAGATGTGCCACCAAGATGGCATAAGCGTGCTTGACGAGGTAAGCTCCTAAGTCTACATGGTTAATTAAATACATGAGAAGTTGTGGTATTTGTTATTGGTAGGGTTTTGTGGGTTTTTTTATTTTGTGGGTGGAAAAAAAGTTAAATTTGGGTATGGGGGAATAACGAGCAAAAAAGAGGGGGAGGGTAGTAAATTGTATAGGTGGGGTGGATAGGGGTCTAAGGGGAGTTTAGGTCATTATAGGTGGGGTGAAAGGGGGGGGAGGTTTATAGAAAAGGGGGGTTTGGGAAGTCACGGATTTTTCCATGGCTGTGACTGCGGTGGTCAACTTGGCAGTGTCAGTTGGGTAGAATCGGTATTGGTCACCAAACAGGTGCCTGATGTCAGTTTAAAGGTGACCAAAGTCGGTTAGAATAAACCGCTACTGGTCAGGATTTTAAGCACAAGGGTGTAAAAGTGATGTAGGTTAGGTGGTTGAGATGGGTAGGGTAAAAATAGGGTGGAGGGTAATGATAATTACTAAATATGGTCATGGTAAATAGGGATTAATGTAATGTTTGGATTAGATGCGGGGAGAGCATAGTTACGAGATGCGAGATAGGGTTTCACCTCTCACCGGTGACATTGTGTGGCTTAACGACCCCTTTGGAGCTGCAGCACGTGGAGGTAGTGAGCTTGAGTGGGATTGGTGCTCACCGCATGTTGTATGAAGCCTGACTTGATGGACGTGCTCATCAATAGATGGGACTCTGCGACCAACACGTTCCACCTTTTGACAGGTGAGATGACTATCACCCTGGAGGACGTGTTCCATATTTTGTGGTTACCCATATTGGGGGCCCAGGTTTACTCTATCTCCTCTGAGGCCTCATAGGAGCTGATCAGGACAGTTTTTGGCAAGGGGCCAGTAGAGCTGAGATTTCATAGTGCCAGTTTGAGCTATGGCGAGATGTACCTAGCCCGTCTGGATGAGATGAGGCTAGTGGTTTTATTGATGGAGGCAGTGTGCTACTATGCACTACCAGATGTAGAGGGTGGATGCTTTCCCGATCACTGATGGGGGTGATCCACGATATGATGGTGCATGAGACATGCTTTACCTGGGCACCAACATTCTTGGTGCGATTATACCGAGAGTTGTGGGCATATGAGTGGGCTGTCATGCGAGGTTTACCTAGGGTTCATTTTAAGATACCTCTTGGAAATCGGAGGTGGAGAATACCTGGCGAATATCCCCGGAACCGGTTTCACGGGAAGGTGAATTTTTTGGGGGTTGTATGAAAAATTTCACCTGATTGTCAAGTGCTTACTGACAGAAGGCAGATGCGTGGCGGGGATTTTTTCGTCATGCGTCAAAAAATGCAATGATAGCGCGTGTCACTAGACCTTAGTGCGCGTATGTCAACAAGGTTGTTGACGCGCGTCATTGCATTTCTTGGACGTCACGCATTTTTGACACGGCAAAAAATCTTCTATCGCGCATCTGCAGCCTCCGCCCTCTGCTTTCTCATCAAAAAATCTCCGTGTCACGTGCGTCAACAAACTCTTTGTCGTGCGTCTGCTATTCGTCAATATCTGTTGTACCTCCTTGTCGGCTTCGCGCGTGTGCATCGACACCCTCGGTGGCGTGCGTCCACTAGACCCGATCCGGCGTCAATAACCATGTTGACACGCATCAAAGAGGTCTGCGACGTCACTAGACCTCTTTGATGCTTGGCGTCAACGGGGTTGCGGACGTGCATCACTAAGATCAGTGGCGTGCGTCACTGACCGCGAACGCACGCCAACAACTTCGCTGTTGAGCATCGAAGAGGTCTAGTGACGCGCATCACTAGACCTCTTTGACGCGCGTCAACATGGTTTTGACGCGCGACGCTAAGGTCTAGTGACGCACGTCATTGCATTTTTTTGACGCGCGACAGCAAATATCCTGTCACGCGTCTGCAGCCTCTGCCCTCTTTTTGTGCATCGAAAAAATCTCCATGTCACTCGTCAACAAACTCTTTGTCATGCATCTACTATGCGTCAATATCTGCAGTATCTCCTTGTCTGCAAACCCTCCTTGTCATGCGTCAATAACTTACCCCTTTTCATGCGTTCTATAATACGGGATATATCATATTGTTGAAAAATGTGAAGTAGAAGTGTTCTACCTGGCGAATAATCTAGGTTTATATAGGGGATATTTTTCAAGGGTAGGTGAAGCCGACCCCTAAAAAAAATTAAAGTGTAATTTTTAGGCGAGCAGTCACCGACCATCAAAAAAAAATCACATTTTCAAAATTTTCAAAAATGGAATATTCACCATATTACTAATATTTGCCACTAAAATTTTCACAGGTTTACCCGTGTTGTACCTTTATCTTTTGCACTATTGGGCCTACGATCACATAGTCTATGTTCGACCGATAGGGATGCCCAGTAGATGCATTTCCCATGAGATGTGTGTGGGTGGGATATAGGAGATGGGTACCGGTTGTAGGAGAGCGGAGATCGAATAGGTTGACATATGATGTGGCCCATTTTCAATAGTTATTGGAGGGTTGTCCAAAGTGGACATTATCCGGAGGCCATATGTGGAGTTCCCCTCATATAGGAACATGCATGAGGAGCTAGCTGAGCTCTAGCTAGAGAAGTGGATAGAGGTCGCCCTACGGGAGGATGAGATGATCTGGTAGATAGGGTCCAACGGTAGTTTGGGCTTATACAAGATATTCCTCTATCCTTCCCACAGATAGGAGAGATGACATGGAGAGGCCTCTACCTCTACCACAGCCTATAGTGCTAACAGGAGGAGGGGGGAGCTAGTGGATTGGCATATAGATGACGCCGGATGTACGAGATAGGTACATGAAGTGTTGGGTGGCTCGATTCACGAGCCATACCACCTAGATCGGGCCAGCCAGCTGACTTAACAACCATTACAGTGTAGAGAGATGCCCTACATGGGCAAGTAACGATGCTGATGACATAGATAGGTATACTATAAACATAGCTAGGGGTTAGAGGTAGAGGTAGAAGAGCTACGAGTGCGGTGTGGCCAATCAGAGGCCCATATGGTGAGGGAGGAGATGGAGATGGAGATGGTCAGGTGACAACCTTATTGGTGTAGGTGGCGGGTTTACGGGGCTAGTTGGCCATAGTATAGGCATAGATTGGGGTCTTATAGGCCCAGATATAGGCACAGGGACAAGGGCACCACCACAAGCACAGGGAGCTAGTCCCGGTTCACAAAGCAGCGTAGGCGGGCACAGGGGCCGAGACCTATGGGATCACCACAGACTGTGCCTGTATCTAGGTTACGGGATGCCCTAGGTGAGGCAAGATATTATCAAGATCATCTCATGGCGGCTGGGATATACTTCCTATCCTACAAAAAGTAGTACAGAGCACAACAAGGCATCTAGTGAGAGAGGCGAGATCCTGCACACATAGTGTGGAGAGCACAGAAAGTCAACAAACTCTGAGGCCCGATCGGGAGAGGCCACCAATGCATAGTGACTAGAGCTAGGTGATGTACTAGTAGGGACACAGGAGACCGAGGGTATATGTGATACGAGAGATGGAGGACATTCGGAGAGATGCCTAAGATGCGATCACGTTTTTTTGTATACTATTGATTTTTGTATATATATGTCATCTGCATGCCGAGGTAGTTGTATGTATAAGTGATTTTTGTATATTTTTGCATTCGGCCTACGTGCCAAAGATATTGTGTATTGATTCATTCATTCTTTTTGTATATGTGAGACCTGGCATGTGTATATGACATATATATATATATATATATATATATATATATCAGCTTTGTCTTGACATTTTGAGATGGTGGATAGGATGAGATAGACATGTATATTGAGATACACATGTATTGATTTGTATGATGAGATTCATGGTATTTCATGATTTGTATGAGGCATTGGGTTTATGGTTTGTGTTAGATGAGATATGGATTTTTATTTTAATGTGGTTTGAAATTAGGTGAGTTAGGAATGATGGAGTTAGGTTGGTGTAGGCATGGATCAAATCAAGTTATAGGATGGATCGAGTCAGGTTTTAGGCATGGATTGAGTCAGTTATTGCATGGATTAGGTTTGGTTAGGCATGGATCAAGTCGGAGTTATGGTTAGGCATGGATCAAGGCAAGTTATAAGCATGGATCAATTTAGGGTTTGGTTAGGAATGCATCAAGTCGGGTTATACGCATGGATTGAGTCGGGTTATACACATGGTTGAGTTGAAAATAGGTTTAGTTATGATTCATTATTTTGGCAATGAATGATACTATGGGTCATATGTGAAATGTTATATAATCTATGCATAGTGATGATAGAGGATGGTAAGTGTAATAAATGTATGTTGTGGTAAGAAACTTGTTGTGTATGTGGCTTAATTTCCAATTTTGTTAGAAAAGGGAACTAAGTGAAATGTAGCGTAAATGGTGACTTAGGCATGGGTGATGAATTATTTTAGGGTAGAGAATGGCCGAGCTAACCTTCAAGGGCCCCATGCCCTCGAGTGCTGCCTACATAGTCCCAGGAAAAGGGACCTCAAGCCGATGTAGTTCTCCCATGAGCTAGGGAAGAATATGAAAATGAGTTGGTAGGTGTTTGGACATGTTGTGGGTTTTGGTATAATAGGTGTGGGTAGATTATAGGTAAAAGGTGCGAGGTGAAGGTGATTATGGAAAAAGGGGAGGATTACCTCAAAGGTAAGCGTCGAGGACCAAGTCCTATATAAGGTAATCAAAATGTAAATAAAGATGGTTAAAAGATAAGAGGGGGCAATAAAGCCACCTGATTGGGTAGGATCATACCAAGTAGATCATACCTTAGAGGAGGTGATGAACATAAGACCCGAAAGGCATTGCATGATTAACTGTTCTACGATGAAGGTAGTCACAGGATCACCAAATGTCTAAATTCCAAGATGTCCCTTGAGGCAATTGATACAATGAGAGTGGAAGTTATAAGGAGGGTGAAAGGTAGCTAATTTTATATGTTTTGAGTGACAGGGATTTTGGGCAAGAGGTCCTATGTCACAATGGGCAAGTCCATGACTAAAAAGTTTTTTGTTTTGATAGACTAATTGATGTGGGAATTCTATATTGGATAATGAATATGGTACTCCGTGAGGTTTTCGTGAAGCTAATTGATGCAGAAAGCTTCGCCTTCTCTTCTTTTTTTGAAAGCTTCACATAGTTGTCCTTTGAGGGGCCGATCTATTTATAACAACAATTTTTTCGAGAGGAAGATGTCCTTTTGAGGGAGTCATCTTTTATGAGAAGTTTGACTCAAGGATTTTGGTCCCATGTGAGGTCATTGAATTCATGGACAAGACCAAGGTGGAGGATAGGACTCTTATTCAAAAGGCAAGGTGGAATGACCATGGGATCTCATCTAAAGGTAGATGAAGAGTATCCATGAGAATCATGCTATGTGCAACTTGTACTTTGTGGTACACATATTTAAGAGAAGATAACAAGTGATGGGTACTCACATGATTCTTGTTTAATCATTAGGGAGGTGTATGGAGTGAATAGCACTCAAAGGATGAGCTTGTAAAAAGACAAAGGGTGAGGTAGGAAAATGAGTCAATAGTAGAATGGTCGAAGATGCAATGCATTAAGGGCTCAGGTTTGGGTTTACCATCAAGTGAGGATAAATGATAGGCACTTGATCCATAGGTATGAGTTACGATGTATGGTCCAAGCCAATTATGAGTGAATTTTCACCGTTTACTTTTTCTACTTTGGTTACGTTTGATTTTCTTTCAAGACAAGGTCACCGACTTGGAAGGTTTGTTCATGAACATGTTTGTCATAAGCACATTTGATATGTTGTTGGTAAACTTGAAGGTGATCTAGAGCATTAAGATGACATTCATCTAATAACTCTAGTTGTGCCAAGTGGTCCTGACGAAAGTCATCATCGATGTAAGCATTTCATGGAGAGAAATGCGGAGTGAGGATCTAGACTTTGAGAGGTAGAAACAGCTCTGTCATGCAGTAGACCAACGAAAAGGGCATGGCCGTAGTGGAAGTGTGAATACTAGTGCAAGTATGCCCATAGGAAAAATGAATGTGAGCATGCCAATCCTTCCCAAGATATCGTCAACCACTTTCATGATAATTTTGTTGAGGGTTTTTTTAGTGGATTTGGCTTAGCCGTTGGTTTGTGGGTAATAAGGTGATGAGAAACTAAGTTGAATGCTTTGAAGGCATCGTAAAGTTTTGTAATGTTTTATTTTGAATTGTTTTCCATTTTCGGTGATGAGGTGATGAGGAACACCAAAGCGACAAATGATGTGATGTTTAATGAACTCACATATCTTCTGGCTTTCATGGAGATGAGTGGTATGACTTCCACCCATTTTTGTAGTATTCGGTATGATTATGATCCATTGATGGCATTGGGAAGAATGAGGATTGATTTCTCGACAAGATCCAAACCCCATTGAGATAAGGGCCAAAGGTCATGAGAAACTTGTAAGGAATGACTGGGTGTATGATGAAGGTTAGAATGTTGTTGACATTTCACACAACGTTTGACATAGTCGCATGCTTGATCGTGGTTAAGGGTCGGCCAAGTAATAGCCTAGGCAAAGAATACGTTTAGCAACAGCAAGGCCACTAAAGTGACCTCACATATGCCATCATGAACCTCCCTAATGGTATAAGGAATTTCAAAAATTGTGAGGCATCGTAAGAGAATACCATCAAAGCCGCACTTATAGAGGAGTCCCCCTAGAATGACGAAATAAGAGACATTTTTAAGGGAGGTACGTTTGTTCTTATGGGTGAGATCGGGAGGTAAGATGGAGAGAGAAAGGTAGTGAGTACTTTTTATACCAAAGGTCACTCCAATCAGGGGTGTCGGTTCCAATTGAGTAAACATCACAAGGTAAATAATAAGGTGAATGGAGGTGTTATATGGTGACAAATATTTTGGAATCGATAGGGAAGCAGGTATTTGGGAAGCTAAGCGAGGCCATGGTATCGACAAATTTTATGGTTGAATGTGGGATGGTTTAAAGGGTGTAACGATCAAAGGTGGTCAAAAGTATGTGTACATGATGTTTATACTTTTGAAGTATCTCATTATGACATTCGTACATACTATTGACTTGATTGACGACCAAGCTGTTAATCACCAAAGATGTGGATTGATTTGACATCTAGGCATATGTGGCTTGGAGACCTAGTACGAGAACTTTATATTCTGCAATATTGTTGGTGTATTCAAAGTCTAGTTTGAAAAGAAAAGACATGGGTTCTCTATCTAGGGAATGAGGATAATACCCCCACCCCCACATTGACACTTGGAACCATCGAAGAATAGTGTCATTTGGTAAGGGGTTCATCCAGGGAAAGAGTAGTAATTGACTCATTGGGAAAGTCAAAATTAGAGGGTTGATCCTTGAAATAGGTACGTTGGCCAATGGTCAATTGGTGCTAGCTTTGCCTTGATGGACTTTTGATGAATGAATTCAAGGTCAAGATCAGCTAAAATCATAAGCCATCGTGCGACACGCTGATTTTGATAAGGTTTGGCGTACATGAAGTGTAAGGGGTCGGTGTTGGTCACAACATAGGTTTTGTGGTTAAGTAGGTAATGGCGGAGTTTGGTGGCAACAAAAACTAAGGCTAAGAAAAGTTTTTGGATGGTTGTATCGGGTTTCATAGTCCAAAAGAGTATGGCTTATGTAATAAACCGCTTGCTCCCTGTGTTGTTCATCGCGATGAGTGAGCATGGCTCCCAAGGAATGATCGGTGGCTGATATGTATAGGTAAAAAGGTTGATCATCTTTAGGTGGAATGAGTACGGGTGGCTGAAGAAGGTATTTTTTTAGGACCTCAAAAGCTTTGTGACAGTCATCATACCATTTAAAGGAGACATCCTTCCTAAGAAGATGATGAAATGGTTGACACCGATCAAGATAATTGTGAAATGAAATGGTGAATGGACTAAAATTTACCTTGCAGGCTATAGAGTTGTTTAAGATTAGTGGGCAGAGGAATTTCAAGGATGGCCTTGACTTTAGCAGGGTTAACTTCTATACCACGGAGGGAAATAATAAATCCTAGGAGCTTTCCTAGAGAACCCATGAAGACGCACTTTTTAGGCTAAAGGCGGATGCAATATGTAATGAGGTGGTCAAAGATGGTTTTGAGGATGGTGAGGTGCTCGGAGTGATGTAAAGATTTTGCCAAGAGATTGTCCATGTAATCTTCCAATATACGATGCATGATATCATAGAAGATGTAAGTCATAGCATGTTGATATGTAGCACCAACATTTTTAAGGCCAAAAGTCATGACTCGATAAGAAAAGGTTCCCCAAGGGGTGATGCATGCGGTCTTGTGTTGATCTTTGGGGAAAAAAAAAAATTTTATAACCCGAGAAGCCATCCATGAGTGAGAGCATCTCATGACCAGTGGTGAGGTCAACCACTTGATCAATACCGATAAGGGAGAGTCATCTTTTGGGTAGGCTAGGTTGAGGTCATGGAAGTCCATGCAAATGCGAGTCCCCTATTGCTTTAGTAATAAGGACAATGTTAGAAATCCAATGAGGATAATCAATGGGTAATATGAAGGAAACGAAAAGAAGGTGTTGAAGTTCTTATTTAACGAAGAGTAATGCGAGGGTGCATTTTTCTCATCTTTTGTTTGATAGGTTTGGCATCGAGCAGTTTACAATATTGTGGACCACTATGGTGGAGTCAATACCGGGCATGTCATGTAAGACCAAGCGAAAGTGTGGTTATGATCTTAGAGAAAAGAAGTGATGACTTCTGTTCAAAGCAAAGATCTAAAGATTATCCGATCTTTAGGATGTCCAGGTTGTCCTGAGTATGAATTTTGATCTCGATAGTTGATTCATTCAACATGGTTTGCATCTCAAAGGGTAACAACCGATGAATATTGAGTCTTACGGACCAAGGTAGGTGAATATGGATTCATCATCCTAACATTAAATGACATTAATTATAGGTGTGTTATTATCAATCATTTCAAGATACGAGAATGGAAGAGTGGAAGGGGCCTTACCTTTATGTTGATAAGTCAAAGGCCCTAAGGAAGTGGTGTTTATGAAAAAAAAGAGTTAGGGGGGATAGATTCAAGATCCATCGACTTCGTTGGTGAGGGTGGTGATGAAGGTGGAGTGGGTGAAGAAGGGATAGTGTCCTTAATGAGTTCAATGCACTGTTTGGTAGGTGGTTCAGAAATTTGATACCACTACGATCATTATGTTTGCAGATGGTACATGGAATGACATTATGGCGGCCTTGCTCGTAAAATAAAAAACCAAAACCCTTCCACGCATAGGTGGTGCGCAGGAAGGTGTGGGAAAAATGGCGATTGGTAAGTGATTGGAAGTCGGTGGAAAATGGCGGGGTTATGATGGTAGTTCGGGTGTGTAAGTGGTAGTATCAAGTCCCACATAGGTGAGGTTAGTACGAAGATGAGGAGGACCATAAAGGAGGTGTTCTCCATATGGTGATCATGGTGAGGGTGTTGGTGAAGGATTCCATACTCGTGTGGAGTAAGGAATGTGTTGACACTATATAGGTGGTACTCCCCGAGTGAGGGGTTGAAAAACAACTTCCAAGTGGTCGAGTGATTGGTATGTAGGTAGCTAGAATGGATGATGTTTTGGAGGTCGATGCGGAGGTGGAGTTAACATATTGGGAAGCTAATGGATCAGCCATGGAGGTTATAGTAGTGGTAGGAATGGAGGAGGTATGTGCAATGAAAGCAGTGGTTATATTAGTAGGTGGAGGTGTAGGTGAAGCGGTAGTGGTTCGGAGGTAGATGGCTTGCGGTAGTACGAGCATGTCATTGGTTTGGTAAAGCATGTTGCATGTTTTGAAAGGTAATGGGTCATTTGGAATGGTATAAGTGTGTCCTTCATGTTAAAACTTTACACAACGATGCAAAGTGGAAGGAACACAACCCATGACACAGATCCAGGGTCTACCAAGCAACAAGTTATATTAGAATTCCCCCTCCAAAACGTAAAACAATTTTGGAATAGTGCAGGGGCCCACACGAATGTGAAGGATGACAGTGCCTAGTGTGGAGGTGATAGCGTCGTTGAATGAACGCAACATGACCTGGATGTTTATGCATGTAATTGTTAGGTATACGCATTTGAGCAAATGCATGGGATGTAATGATGTCAATGCTAGCAAATCCATCAATCATCACATGGCATACCCATATGTCATCAATGTGGATGGAGATGAAGAGGGTTGGGTTTGGGTCATCATTTTGGTGTGGCACGATCTCCTCCTCTGAGAAGCTAAGGGAGGCCACTTGGTGAACAAGGTGAGGTGAGGATGAAGGTGGTAATTTGGTGAGAGAGGCTACATGATGGGGTGTGATAATGGAGGCTATGGGTGTAGGGTCATTGGGTAAAACCTCAATAGATTAAAGAACCTCCATGAGGGCTTGACGATGGGATTCGAGGTTTGGATGAGGTTATATAAGGACATTTTTAGGGAGATTGGGTTTTTTTTTAGCATGGTGCGATGTGTGATGCCAATAGAAATGGGGTACATGGGGCGCATATAGTTATTTTAGGTATGGGATTGGTTGGTAGGTAGTTGCCTTTTCTTTTCCCTTCGTGCATGTGTAGTGATGTGTATCATGTTTATTTGAGGGGAGTTGGCAAATGGAGAAGGTGTAGGATGAGTGGTGTAATGACATGAAGGGAAAAAACCTATTGGAGGAGAAAATCCTTGTGAGGTGAGCTAGGCGCAATGACATTGGGGTGGTGGCGTGGCAAGTTCTCTGATGTGAACCATGTTAATTTCAAATCTTGAGGGTGGCTCTAGGAGTGGTGAGGGTGGAGGTTGTGGTTGTTGAGTGGGAAGTGTGGGAATGGGTGTCGATGAAGAAGGATCCTCATCATCAAAGTTGGTTTCTGGTGGACACAATTGGATAAGGACGATTTTAAGGCCTTTTAGTTCTCCACATCATGCCCTGGCACACAATGGTATGCGCAAATTTTAGTATCATCAAACCCTTTTGGCTTGGGTTTGAGGGGGTCGTAAGGTCGGAGTGGCGGTAATGTGATAATAGAAGTCTCAAGGAGGTTGGTTAAAATTTTGGCATAGGACCTTGCTAGTGGATCACAATGGGAAGTGAACATGGGTTTGGGTGTAGGTGTGGTTGATTGTCGAGGAATTATTTTGGAAGAGGAGGAATGGGTTGAGCTATGGGTTTAGGTGCTAGTGTAGTTTTAGGTATCGCTTGTGTTTGTTTCGGTAGGGTACATGATAGATGGACGGGTAGGAGGGTGTGTGGTTATTTTGACTACCTTATTATGGGGTAGTGGGGTTTTGTATTTGGTTTGCACCTTCTTGGGTAAAGGTGATGTGGGTGTATGAGGTCTAGAAGGAAAAGAAGATGGAGCAAGAGGGCGATTTACCCACAAGGATAATGGTGGTGTTGTGAAGGTAGATGATGCGGGTCGTACTTGGGGTGTGAGGGACAATGACTGAAGTGTAGTGGGTAGTGAAGCAATAGTGAGGATATTGGAGGTATTGGTTGTAAAGAGACCGTAGATGTGGGTGTAAGTCACATTGTGTGCTTGGGTAGGTTATAGGTTTGTGAGGAAGGAATGGGTTGTTGTGTTATTTTTTATGGATGGGTGAAGGTTGCTTGACCATGTGGGGAAGGTGAGGTCATGAGACGGAGGCGAGACAAGTGCGGGTGTGATTGGTGTGGTTGGAGTATGAGGTCGATGAGTTTGTTTATTTGGTTTGGGTGTCAAAGTGGGTGTGGTATTGACATTGGAGGATGTAGATAAATCTAGTTTAATAGGTGGATGAGTAAGGCTGGTGGTCGAGGTGACCCTAAAGTGATAATAGGTTTAGTTGAGGAAAATGTTGTAGGTGTGGGTTTGGGTTTAGATGTAGGTTGGGTTATGGGTAAGGGTATTGTTTGAGCACTAACAGTATCGTGGAAGGGGTTTATGAGGAGGTGGTTGTATTTGGTTTGATTGGTCGAAATGTGTTTGGGTAGATAGTGGAGGTATCAGCGAGGGATCTATGCATCTTTGTTAAGACAGGAGTAAGAGGCACCCTCATAGTAAAGCCATATCCACATAATCTAAGTGATCAGCCAAACATGAGAACGGCACATCTGTGGGTGGAGTTGGTGAGGACCTAATGGAAATTCCTGTAAAATGTGTCTTAGAGATGGGGAATTGGCTAGCTTTAGCTTCATGGGTAAGAGAGCCGAAAGTAGGTCTATTGGATTTTGGGTAGTGGATGGAGAATGCTCACCAAGAGGCAAAGGTATCTCAACTGGGTCTATGATAGGTGGAGGAGATGATGGGAGCTCCTCTATAAGTAGAGGAATGGATAGCTGCTCCTCTATGGGTGGAGGAGGTAATGGGTGCTCCTCTATGGGTCGAGGAGGTAATGGGTGATCCTTTATGGGTGGAGGAGGCACTGTGGGTAAAGGTTTTCTACGTGGAGAAGCCGGGGGTGATGTGGTCTCGATGTTAGCAGAAGACCCCTCCGTAGGTGATGCAAGAGATGAAAGGTGTTCCTCTATTGGTGAAGGAACAAGGGAGGTTGGTTCCAACGCGAAGGAGGATTTCGGGCTATGATATCCTCTATGGAAGGACTATGGGGTAATTGAGAGGTGATAGGTACCTCGTTAAAGATAGCATGAACCTCGCGGGTATGGGTATCATGAGTTGATGTCTCACCGGTTTGATTGGATGAAGGGGCATGGTTGGGAAACAATTTTTTTAAGATTTGTAGATTTTGGTTGGGGGTGGCATTGGGATTATCCACAGTTAACTCACCTTTCTCAAGCATTTCTTGGACAATATTTTTGAAAGTGATGTAGTTTCCGTCACTATGACCCTTTACTCGATGATAGTTATAGAAATCATGTTCTTTATACCATGTGGGCATGGGGTGAGTAGGGTTAAAACTAGTGTGTGGTTTTATAGGTGGAAGGGTGATGGCTCAGCTTTGATAAGATTTTCTAAGACAGAAGAGTAAGGTTCCCCAATTGGGGTATATTTTCCCTACTCTCGTCCTGAATTGAAAAGTCTAGACAAGTGAGATATTAGATGAGGGTGTAGCCTGATTCATAGATGAGCTAGGCTGGCCTTGAGTACCACTACGTTAGCAGTGCCCTTAGATTTTGAATAATTGGTTTGTGGTTTGGAAGAAGAAGAGGTATCATTCAACTTGAATGTCGAATTCTTATTACATAATTGGATTTTCTTCTCTTCGATGGCCCGAATCTCTAACTTTCATGCCATAGTGAATGCCTCATCGAATGTTTGGAAGGTTTGGACCTGCAAGGTTGGGGAGATATGTCTAGCGCAAGCCCGTGTGAAGAGATCGATGAGTTAGTTTGTGGCAGTTGGAAGGTAAGTTGATTGATTAGGCTACACCAACGAGTGACAAAATCTATGATAGATTCATCCTCATACTGACGTGTGGAATATAGATCATTCATGGTAACCTTCTTGATGATATTGATAGAGAAATGATCTAAGAAGGCTTGGGCTACCTGATTAAATGAGAATATAGAGTGTTTAGGTAACCCACTATACTAATCTAATGCAGTCAGTGAGGGACATGAGAAAGATTCATAAAAGCAAGGCATCATCATGAGCGATCGATAACACCCGTGTTTAAACGACCGCAAATGTTGTTGTGGGTCTTCTTTGCTATTGAATGATTGAATTTAGGCATTTCCTAATGCACAGTGGGGTATGAATGGATAGGAACAGATGGGTGAATAGGCTCATTTCAAATCTTATCGTAGGTGAGAGTGTCATGGAGCCGGAAAAGATGCCTTTAATGTCTCGCATCTTTTCCAACATCAATTTAATTAGGTCGTTGGTGGGTTATGATGATTGTATGCCTCCCGTAGCATGAGAATGTTGGTTTGGGCATATAATGGGTAAAGCACTCTAGTGTATGGGGCTGCCATGTAGGGTGGTGAAGAAGAAGGTAGTGAAATAGGGGTGCACGACCGGAATGAATAATGGATGAAACAGAGGTTGTTGGTAGTATGCATATGGGGGTGGAAGGGTCGTGGTAACCCTAGTGGCAATAGGGGCTAATGATTTTCGAATGGAAAGAATCATGTTCTGAAATGGGGTAGGGGTCACCGATACTGGAGGTGGGAATGTAGCTACAAGTATGTGTGAGACATTAGGGGTAGATGAGGTTGTGTTTTGGGTAGTCATCGAGGGTACGATGGATGTAATGGGGGCCATAGAGGTAATAGACGCAGCAGTCATAGTGGGTATAAAACCTAACTACGAAACAAATGGGGGTAAGGTGGATGCAGGTAGCATGGAGCTAGATGGGGCCGATGTGGGAGTGGGTGTGAGAGTCTGGGGGATAGATACGGGCATGTAGTATATCAACTGACTCGAGGTGTCTCAAGTGGATGAGTGGGAAAGGTAAAACTACAAGGTGGTAGGGTTCTGGTCAAGGAGTTGTGAGAACTCCTCATCTCTGGTGGCGATAGTAGTAGGTTGGATGGGATCCATGGCTAGTGATAAAATAGAAGGTGGTGTAGGACTAGGTGGGAGTGGTTGACAATTGGCATGAAATACAAGGGCACTTGCTTGTCTTGGTCAGCACCATGTGAACCAGTATTGATCAGGTAGGGATACTTCTCTGCAAATGACATAGAGAATAGTAGGAACAGGTGAATCTGGTGACAAAAAGTAGATTAAGTGCCAAATGGTGGCTGGAATGTGAAACAAGCTAACCGATGTCGGTTAGGGAAAACCGACGCACGTCAGGGTAATCACTTTGGTTCATCAGAGAAAATGACAAAGTGAGTGAAAAAAATATAGAAGGTGAAATATGATAGGTATGCCAAATATGATGATGTTTACAACGTCAATGGGAATAATGACAGTGACAGAGACTGTGAAAAGTGGAAGAAAGTGAAGTAAAATGTCCTTTTGAGTAGGTTAGAAAAAGGACATGGAACCGACATCGGTTGGGTATAACCGATGGCGATCGAGGTAAACGATTCTGCCATGTGAAATTGAAATAGTGATGAAAGAAAGTGGTTGTGAATTAAAATTTGATGTAGAATCAAACCTGAATTCGAGAATGATGATGATATGGCCCAAGCACACTCAAGTGAAGCTGGAATACACCAGCTGTGATGAGGAGCATGCAAGGATGAACAAAAAGTGATAAACGTGATCTCTCACCTCAAAACGCAAGCCAAGCAAAAACACTAAGAAAATGCGATCCTAGGAGTACCCTTTCTATTATGTTTGTTTAGCTTATGCTATTTAGGACTGACACATGAATTGTGAAATAGATTTTTTGGTGAGGATGGCTTCCTACAAAGAAGGAGATCTAAAAGGTGAGGTTTCAAGTATGTTATGGTGGGGGCGGGCTTCACTCTGAAGTATGACTTGACAAAATAGCGAGTTGGGTGCCCATTGTGCCATGATCATGTGATCACCTACAACTTCTTCTAGGTAGGATGTTGTTTAAGAATGTATGTATTTTGAATTTTTGTGTGGTTTGGTAAGACTCATAGAAAGAGAAAAGGATAGAAGTGCTTTTCTACAATTTGTTTGTTAACCATCAGCTAGTCATGACTTCCAACATATAGGTTGCCCTCAATTAATGTGAGCTAATGCAATAAATTAGAATGGAATGCACTTATTTTTAAACCCAAATCAAAAATGTGAAATTGGATGACACAATAAGGTGAAGAAGAAGAGGGATGCTCTTTCACTACAATGTGGAAAACATGAAGAAATGGTTCTTTTTCATTACACCAAAATAAAATTTTCCTTTAGAGCAAATAGAAAGAAGATGTGGATTACAAGGAAGAAAATTAGTGTGTACGCTTTTTAGAAGGGAAACAAACACACAATTTTTTTTTCTAGAATGAATGAAATGCAAGGAACCCTGAGATGGCTCCCACCTGGCATGCCAAAATGTTTCACCTTTTTCTTAGATCATTTCTTTGAAGTGTTGATGAAACAGATAGGGTAATGTACATAGGAGGAATACATATTCAAATGTTGGTTGATGGGTTGTTACGCATATGAATTTTGTATCCACAGCTGATCGTGAGAGCTTCCTTTTGGCAAGGAGAAACTACCCGTAATGAAAACAAGACCATCAAAAGGAATTAAACAATATGGGCAAAGTGAACTACCCAAGATATGCTAGATCTAGGAAGTATAATACTTCTGGATGGATGTTAGTCCACTATTTTAAACAATTCAATGTTGTAAACAAAGTAAATCCTATTGCTATTTTAAAATGATTTAGGTATCTCACTTAAAAACACAATAAGAAAAATAGATCTAATCTAACATGCTAAGCTAGAATAGAATCCAAAGGTCAAATGATTGGTCCTAGGTATTTGCAGGTATTATAAAGGTCTCGTGTAGATCCCGAGTGAATGAGGGTGATATGAAATTTGGTGGATAGGTCACTGCTCTAGGCCGTGTGGGCAAATACAAAGACCGGTGTCGGTGGGGTGACCGATGACAGTTAGGTGTAATAGGTTGTGCTACTATGAGATCTAGAAATGTCATAGAACAAGTTGTGGTCTCCTTTGTGATTACACGAAGGACTTTGGTGAGTCAGGGTGAAATATTGGGTTACTGGAGTAGGATTTTGCAAGGTTTTAATGGGTATATAGAGGTGAAAATTTTGAAAAAGGTTAGAATGGGGAAAGATAAACAATGGATGATAAAATGATGTTGAAATGAAATAAACCAAGAAAGTATGATGTTATACTCACTTGGATTCCATTCTTGAATGCCTCGTGTGTGAGGGATGGAGGTGCTGATGATGGGTTTGAAGGTTGTAAGTGATCACCAACTGAAGAAAAGCTTCTGCATGGGATGCATGTAAACTCCTCTTTGCTTGGATAGATCAAATCATGGTTGGGATGGTCTGCATGCAGAGAAGATGCTCAATCTCCTTCCTTGGATGCGAGTTTTCACTGGAATTTACTCTCTGAAGATGCGTTATCTCTCTGAGATGTGTTATTGCTTGTCAAATTTCTCCCAATGTTTTCCAACCTTGAGAATAAGGTAGTTTAGGGGTTAAAAGGGGTAACCGATGGCGGTCCGGCTTAACCGGCGATGGTTAGGGGTAACCGATGTCGGTCAAGGTAGGATTTCCTAGGTTTACTAAACTAGGGAGATCCTCTCGATTTCTTGGATCTCATGCCATTATCCGCATGATTAGACCGGGGATCCTTGTGAGCATGTGGGATTATGGTTAGGGGAATGTAGGCATTGATTTTTAGGGTTTGGGTAAGTCTTAGTTAGTTATGTCAACTTGCTAAGAATAGGTCTTAGGTTGAGTTAGCTTGGTGAGGTGTCTAAGCAAATCGTATGTGTGGATATTATTTAAATAAGATATTTAAGTAATAAATATAGTGACAGTAATGAATTAATTTAATTAAATTAATATTATTGGGGTGAAGCGGGGTCATGGCTAGGTAAATGTAATAAAGGGTGTTTATATGTTGAGGGACCAAAGGGGAGTGTGACTTAATTTTAGTGTCTACGCGTTCATTTTACAAAGTATTTGTCCTTAGAAATTCAAGAAGATCTTGATGATTTTCCATACTCCAAGGTGTTTTTCCTGGAATATTTTTGGATGCTTCTGATGAATGTCTTCTCCTTGAACCCTCTATTCATAATAGAGGAAAACACCTTTGAAGATGATGAAAAAGACATTGAGGTAGAACCGCCATTCATAAAATCATTCTAACTTTAGGCATAACCCATTAGAAGAGTAATGGATTCAAGAGAGGGAGATTCTTGTTGCATGACGGATGATTCAATGCTTTCCGAAGACTACAATGACAATGAAGGAGTACAAGATGATGAGTTTGTGGTAATCATGGATAATATCCTTTAATATTTTGATCTTTCAATTAATAATGGGATGAAAATATGTGAAGAAGTGTAAGAAATCCATCCTTCACCTCATAATCAAGATGATGAATGCAAGGTATTCATAGAAAAAATTCCTCTCCAATTTTGACTTTTCAAATGATGAGGAAATGTTGAATAACAAGATGGATCTAGTCAAAGAATCAAATTATCTCCTTGATTTAATCATGGATGATCAAATGGAAGAGGCCCACTCCCTTTTTGAAACCAAGGAGAATGAATAGTTTGAACACAACCTCTTCTCACTAGAGGAGAAAAGTGATAATCATAGTGAGTATGAAGTATTTCATCCTTCATGTGGGAAAGAAGATTCAATAATGAATGACCAAGATGGAATTAAAATTCCTTCCCATATTGTTTCCCCAACATGGTCTCGTATTTCCCATTAAGAGGATGATATGGATTTTGAACTCAAAGGAGTTCCCTTCCCACAAAGCATGGACCTGTTATCCTTGTCAGAAGTGTTGTGAATCAAGTATTCTCGTACTTGTAATAAAGTGAATCTTGGGAAACAAAAAAATGGAAGAGGTGAATGTGGATGTTTCAAAAATCATTGGCGTGTATGGATCATATTTTCAACCATCTCTTGGGGGCACAACACAAAGACTCTTCCTAGGAGGACGAAGATGAGTCTATGACGGACTCGGAAGAGCCATCGAGTAAAAGACATATTGAAGGCCAAAGAAGAGACTGAAGACCCTCACCTTAGTCTCAAGATCTTACTCAAAGCTATGGAAATACAAGACATGTATGAATTAATTTTTTCTTCTAATTTGTATTACCAATGTTTGATGTTGATTCGAAGTGAATGGATGAGTTTGATGTCCTCTCCAATGCCTTGATTGGTGAGAGTAGATGTGAAAACATGTCTAGTTCTTTCACATTGTACGAAGAGTCTCATGAGTGAAAAATAAGGAAGGTTATTGAATCTCCTTTGGAGGTCCCCAATCTTGAAAACAACATCTCCACCATGGAGGAATATAGTAGGGAAAATGTTGAGCTGACTTGCATTGAAGAGAGTTGTTTAGTATAAGGTGAAAAGTGGTTTGATTTTCATGAGTTGAGTCAAGATCAACTATTCCTCACCACTATTAGATGTTCCACTAATGTAGAACATGAATTCATGTTGTAAAATCAACTCAAGGGTGAAGAATGATCCTACAACCTACCCAAGGATTGTAGTTTTGAGTATGATGCCAAGACCAATTTTGAATGGATGGATATCAACCAAGATGGTTCAGAACAACAAAGTGAGAATGTGTATTAATATTGTCAAGGAATTCAAAATGAGATTACACTCACTCTTTCTCAAGATTCAACTTGTCTCGAACATGTTTTCATGCTACAACAATTTCTTGAGAATGATAAAGACCTCTCGACATTGATATGGACTCTAATTTTGAAAGCAAGTGTTCAAAAAAACAAAGTGAGATGTTTAGAGAAACCATGGAATGGGAATAAATTCAATTTTTCCTCACTCCTTTAGAGTTCCTCGCTGATCCAAGGGATGTTCATATGTTTCAATTTCAAGATAAATAATTTTTTTATAATGAGGGTAATATTTCCAATTTTGAGAACATGAAGGAATTCCTTATCGCAAGATGTCAAAAGGAAGCCTCAAGATATAATATTTTCAAGAATATGACAAATTTTTCATTAGATGCAAGAATTTTTTTAGTGTACTATGAATATGAAGATGGAGTCTTGGTGTGTATTCTTCTTCTCAAGCCATGTAAATCCATCACAAGAGTATGGTTTGATCAGATAATAGTTTTTGTGCTTCAAATATCACATTTCAGTCCACTATTCCATGATGGCATGTACTTTTCCCAACCCGTTTCTAGGTATGTGTATATTATTTCCCCTCTATAAATATCCCTCCCCTATATATAATTTCCCTTTTCTATTGTGTGTTTTTTTCCTTCTGGTGTGTTTCCTTTTGTTTGTTTGTTTGTTTGTTTATGTGTGTGTGTGTGTTTGGAAGAAATGAATGTATAACCCAATAGATAAGGTGCAGGTCCATGAAATACAATTGAGATTATGGGATCCTCATGCTATTTCCTTATTGAGATCGATCCACAACATGTCCCCAAGCTAGAGCTAGTTGTTTTCCTGTTTTTTTACATGGGAAAAATTCACTTGAAAACATGACAACCATACCCTAGTGTCAAAAATTTATATTGTATACCTTTTTGGACACCCACTAGGTCAGCCTATTCCCCGTATTAGTCCTATATTATCCTTTTAATGGTCCATATGTGTGTTTCATCCTTCCCTGTAGGTGATTTAGGAAGAAAAATATCATTCAAGTACTTCTAGAGAAATCTCTAAAAGCGTATTTTCAAGCAAAGCTTAGGAAGGGCTATCATTAAAATTTCTAAGACTAATGCATGATATCTAGAGTAGTTTCAAAGGCCCAAATTCATCAAGGATGTGTACTTCAGGATCCAGAATCATTATGCAACTGATTTAGGAATATTATGGAAAGATTCGGAGGTTTAGGATCTAGTTCACCAAAAGCGGGTTTTTGAGGCCAAAGGAGCTTATATCGTGAAAGAGCACCTAAACTTCAAGAGGTGACTCTAGGAGATCCAGAATGAGTTATGAACCAAAATAAATAAATGGAAAAAAATTAGTCCTTTATATGGTGGTGAAATCAGATCCATCCTAAACCCCATGCATTTTTCTAGGAAACTCATTTTTTCCATGCACAACTAGTGATCCAAAGGAGAAAAATGAGGGTTTTTTTAGGGTGTTTAAGGAAGAATCAAGGAATGAGACCCATTAAATTTGTATCAAAATTTCTTTTCCAATCAAAATGGTATAAGCAAGTTCCTAAAAATCCTCAGATCTTTATCCATTTCAATTTTCTTCCCAAGGTATCGTGTTTAAGCAATTAGTGAAATTTTTAAGGACACATGTCAACATGGCTCAAGCACCTTTTGTGTCCTTATTGTCCCTTTCCAAGGGGACAAGAGGGATAAAAAATGGTGCTTATCCTCCCATAAATCTCATGGACATGTAATATGACCCGGAATCCTCAAGAAGCTCTTTTGGCCATTCTCCTAGCTCCTCCTCCTCATCGCACGCATGAGTGACAAGTGTCACTCTTAGGATATGGTACATTTTTCTACACCTATTCCCATCCCAAGGGGAAAAAAAAAACCCTCCCCTTGGTTTCCATCTAGTTTCACATATGACCCAAAACTATCCTCTTTGAGCTTATTTCCAGCCCCCTCCTCCACTTCTCTTGGCTAGTGAATGAGTGCCACTTGGCATGTTAAGGCTAAGGTGCATTTTTGTGCACCCATTGCACCTTTCCAAAGTGGAGAATGGGAAAAACAATATGTGCTCCCCCTAAAAGTTGAAAATGCATATAAAACCATAACTTGGGCATTTTTCATTCATTCCCCCACATTCTTCCACTCACTTCTGAAACTATGCCAAATTTTTTCTAGAATTCTTCACCCACCATTTTCATCCTCCATTGATTTCATTCATGCTCCCATGATCTAAGATTGATAAAAATTTGAAAAAAATGAATTTTTGAAGAATCCATAGAATATTTTTTTCCTGATGAACTCCGTAACCCATGAAGATGAATTTCTCATATTTTGAAGATCGTTGCATGAATCAATGTGGGTTTTTTTCATTCATCTACACTCCTAGGTTCCTTGAGAATTCAAGAGAAATATTTTTCATGCATAGCCCTAATTTTTTTGTAGTGGAGAAACCCTAGTTTCCTCAAAACAAATTTTAAAATTTAATCTCTCATTCTAGAGAATGGGTTGACACGAAACTTTAGAGCTGCAATAAAAAAAAACCCATATCAGAAAAAATTGATTTCATCAAAATTCGATGTCTAGAACACTACGTTATAAAACTAGTAAGCCTCCTACACAAGAACTTGATATTTTTAGTAAGTCATCACAAAGAGTTGTTTTAGAAAAGGAAATGTGCACATAGGTCATCCAAAAGGACAAGGGAGTGATCGAAATCATAAAGGGTTGAAAATTTTCATTTTCTAAAAATAGTAAATCCCCTTTTGAGTATAGAGAAGTTCCTTGGTCTCCATGAAACTCAAATTCACAGAACCAAAACAATATTAATTCTATCAAAGAAAAAGGATGAGCATTATTCACTATCTTCACAATGGTGTACTCATCGGTGTTCATTCTTGCTTCCTCGATGTGTATGAGTAAGTGCATCATTCCAAGAGCAATCTTTGTCAAAGCAAGGCATGACATAATGTCACAAAAGATCATCATGAGCATTGTCTAGTAGTCATCATCTCGAATTCACTTTGGGAAATCTCAAACAGTTTTTTTAAACACTCATTTGATGACCCAAGGTGTCTCGTACATCATAGAGTTTTTATGCTCATTGAAAAATCTTCAAAGTGGTGAAGCTTCATTAGAAATTCCAAATAAGAAAGACATCATTCAGTAGAGAGTCATCACAGAGGTTGGTTTCCATATTCACCTTCTCCTGAGAATATATTCATGGATAACTCCCACAGTCATCAAGAATATCTTTAAATGGTGTTTTAAAATACTCAATTCAGGCGCCCATGTATCATACAAAGAAGAAATCATGAATCATCATCGGAAAGGGGTAAAATATTCAAAGGTGTTGAGAGGGACACTCTTCATCAGTGTGTAGGATCATTAGTGGTCAGAGTATCATCTTCAAATAGTCCTTGAGGTAGTAGAACCATCATGGTTCATTGTTAACCAGGTGATTCTCACCTTTCTCACTCAATCTACCCGGTGGGCTACACTTGTCAATCATTTAGAAGAAGGATTTTGTTAGTGTCAGAGTACTTCACTCAAAGTTCATGACTACATCAAGTAATTCAATTGGGTCATCACAAGGAGTATATTTCCTTCATCCCATCCATAATTCTCTCTTTCTCCTTATTTCTTCTCTCTCCTTTATAATTCTTTGTTGGGATTCATCATTGTATTTTGTCTTATTCACTTAAGTGACATATTTTAAAATTGTAAAAGTATTTTCTCAAAATTATAAGAGAAATACTTAATTTTTCTTTTCTAATGAAAAATGAAAGGTCACAAGTAGAATAGGAATGTGAAGAGTCATGTGAGGGAGATGAAAGATCAATCCATAATGCTATAAATTGGGATGGCCTTTCCATTCCAAAGGATCCTAAATTTTGATAATTTTCACTCTGTAGCAATTGTGGATTGTAGTTGTTGAACTTTGTATCAATGCACAAGAAATAAGAGCTATATTTCTTCTATTTCCCCTTTCTCATATGTTCTTCTATCCCTCTCATTATGTAACTTTGTGAATGTCAATAAATAAGAAAAGAGTTTGTTGCTTTTCTTGATAAGGATATTTATGAAACCTTGTGTTCATAGTCTCATCTTATCTTGATGTCTGTAACAAGGTTGTTGTTCTTTTATATTGAATGTTGAACTACTCTAGTTATTGGGTGTGAACTATGTAGTTGGCATACTCACGGTAGTAAATTTCCTTCCCTAATTTCTCTCCTTCCCCTACATCACCGAAATTTTATCCCTCATACCCTCGTACAAGAATTTTTCCACATGTTCAAGTGGAGTATCCCTATGTGATCCCTCGAACCTTTGGGCCAACCCACAATAGTAGATTATATTTTAATAATTTTCATTCAGCAATGGGAGTTACACCATTCAATGCAGAGTGGTAAAGCCTTCGAACATTGGTGGAGACACCTAATTTTTCCAACCGGAAAATTTTCTCACCAACACCATCCTTGGAAAATTTTGCTATGAACTTAACTCGGGAGCAAGAAAAGCTTATTAAAATGGGTGCAATAAAGTTATCTAAACCACGTGCTCTATTTGATGGACATGAGAAAAAAGGATTCAAAAAAGAGAAGAAAAATAATAAAAAGGATAATGAGAACAAGAAGGATAAAATGATACCACCTCAAAATCAAACTCCAAAACTTCCTCTTCTACCATTAAGTCTAAGAAAAAGAGGATTAAATGTGGGTTATGCTCAAGAAATCATGATGGAAGCAGATGTTTGAAGAATTAGATTGGCCACCTCATGAGTATTCTAGGTTTCCTTTATTATATCAAATCATCTTCATTAACCCATGAATCATCCAAGGAAAATGACAATGGAAAAGGGAAAGAGAAAGAATCAAGAAAGGATAAAACAAAGGGGAGAGATCTAGTTATAGTTGTACCACCAACTCTTACATGGGTTATTGATGTTGGTGCATCAAATCATATGGCCTCTTTACAAATGGAGTTCACTTACTTAGAGCCATGTGACATTCCCACTCGAGTGTTTGGGTTAAAACCCTTTTGCAAAGTTTTTGTGATATGGTCTATGAAGTGAGTAGAGGAACATTCAATAATTTTCTAATTATTCCTCTTTATTAATTAATATCCTATTAATCTACCAAATTTTTCACCTTGGTAAGGGCTTATATATTGATTTCACACCAAGTTCAATGTATGTTGGAGAGTTACAAAGTGACTTTATCACTACAATGGTTATAGTCGATCACGAGAATTGGCTATATTCCTTCTCTCACTTTGTCCCTACTTTGGATTCTTCATCGATTTCATCCGTACTTGATAACATTTCACATCATGAGAAAATTTATAATGATGATGATTTTTCTTCAAAGCACATATGACTATAATATTGATGGGGACCCACCTCCACCATCTCTTTGTTATAATATAGATTATGAGCAATTATTTCTTGATACACCTACTACTGGTCCACCATAGACCTTTTAGGAAGTAGGCACCTTAATTCAGAATCATCATACATCATTAAATCTAGTACATAGTTGCAAGGCCTTCAAATTTCCTTCTTTATTTCTACTTTAGATACACTGTCTCTTTACAAAGAAGTTAGCTCTTCTACTTTGCATGAGGAACATATTTCCTCAGTATAGGAACTACACCTTGGTTACATATGCATTAACCACTTAGTGGATACATTCAATTTTCCATGGTGATCTACTCTTCATTACATATTCTTCTAATCCAAATTCACTCTAGGAGGATCCTTTGTAGGATACAGGGTGGCTACAAGTAGTTGTAGCTTTGAGTGGGGTTTTCTAGTCCTACCTTATTTTATTTTCTCTTTTGTGGGTGAGTTTTTTTCTATAAGGTTTTCTTCTTTTCTCCACCTTATGAGAGATTTCCATTATACATAGGTATCTCATTAGGACTTATTACCAAGACCCACCTTTTCACCCACTTAAGATATTATTAAGGGGGTGTTAGTGTAGGATTTTTACCACTATGTGGTTTTACCTACATGGTCTATTTATATTTCTTATGTTAATTATAAGTCATTAGAGAATATGTACTTTAAGTCAAATTTTATAACTCCAAGTTGAGTTAATTACCTTTTGGGTGAGCTAATTCCTCACTTTAAAATGTATCTTCGTATGCACATTTTGGCTAATGAATGAGCTAGTGAGTTTATGAACAATTTCTTGTTTATTGAAGAAAAGCTTATTCCTTTGAGGTTTTTGATTTCAATACTACAAAGGTTTTTTATATTAATCCATTTTAAGGATAATGAGAGGTTAGGTGAAATAATAATGGTGAATATTGATAGAACAGTGAAGGGAATTTGAAAGTGGGGGATAGTGGATAATTGAGCACAATATTTAATTCAGTAATGAGAGATATGGAGGATAATGGAGGATTGTCCATATTATTTTATTTGGTGGTGGGATACATGGAGGACAAAGTGGAGGAATATCTATATTATTTTATTTTTGGTGGGAAACATGGAGGATAGTAGAATATTATCCATGCATTATTTTATTTGGTGGTGGGATACATGGAGGATATTGGAGGATTGGTGTTACACATGATATGTATGGGGTGATGAGTAAGATTTAATTAAATTATGCCATTGATTAATTATCTAATTACCATAAATTAAGTATATGTTAAGTATTCATGGATTTGGATGGGATGAATAATTTCATTGATTTACGTGGTAAAGTAATCCGGTGTAAACATTTTCCTCTCTTTGGAAGGGTGTTGAGTTAGAAATGTATCCTTTCAAAGAAACTAGACAAAATAAATGTATGTAAGGAGATGAACCTATTGGTAGATTTAATATAAATATGTAAGGAATTGGAAATTTTGATCAATGGGCCACTTTAATAATTTTTGTAAAGATATCAATGGAATGATTTCACAAAGTAGATGAGAAAATATTATTGATAGAAAAATTTAACATGTTTTGTGAAGGGATCAATGGACTAATTTTTCAAGATATTACCATTTCAAGAGATGGTTTACCTAATGACATAATTAATGATTGAAAATATTCTTCTCAAAGTAAAAAGTTGAAAAAATTATGCATTTGGAAACAAAGAGTGATTGATGATGGTCTCCTTAACAATTTTTTTGGAGTGATTGAAGATGGATATGATGATGCCCCTAAAGAGGACCAGTAAGAATAAAATATATGGCCACTATCTCTAAAGAAGAGAAAAGGTGAAGATGAAGTGAGAGAGTGAAGACGTTAGTTGATGAAGATAATGGAATGGTAATTGAGAGGGAGATGGTGATAATCGAACTTGATGTTAGATGAGAAAATGATGAAGAGAAAAGTAGGAATAGTGATTGTGATAATGTATTAAGGGACAAATATGGATGTTTATATGGAGAGGGTAAATAAAATAGGCTTATTTGATGAAGAAGAAAATGTTAATGAGAAATGGGTGAGATGAGGGAATGAATAATGATGTGATGAAGATCAGCCTTGATGTTAGGAAATAAAAATATGAAAATGGAATTTTAGTGAAAATAAATGAAGGCAATGGAAAAAAATAAGATAAAAACATTTAGGTGCAACAAATATGGGTGTCGATATGGTATGCGGGTGAATATGGAATAGACTACATGGAGATGCATATGGATGATTAGAGGAAAGAGGGGAGGTGAGTGTTGAGATTTGGGGATAAAATTATGAGGGAAAATAAGGTAAACACAATGATGGGAGGAAATTGTGAATAAATGGAAAATAAAATGGTAAATGTGAGTGAATCAAGTGTAAGTGCAGAAACTATTTTGGAACAAAATATGAGTGGGGAAAGTAGATGAAGATGGAGAAGGAAGTTTGGGGTGAATTGAAATAGATTCAATATAATGTAATTCAAGTGGAGATTTGTAAATGATTTTTTCTATGGGAAGGAAAGGAGAAGGCAATTGTGAAGAACATAAATATGATGAAGATATTGCAGGGAATGAATTGTTACATGAGAGTGGTGGGAAGGGTTGGAGTGGATAAAATAAGATGAGGAAGTGAGGAGAAATTTCATAGGGAATGAAGTCTTGAATAAGGAAATAAGGAATGTGAAAAGTTTTGTGTTGTAATTCAAGAGGTACTTGTTAAGAGAAGAGTAATAGATGTATGGTGAAGAATATGTTTATAATCCAAAGAAAAAGTTGAGGAAAGAGTCCAATAATGAGGATACCAATGATGACAAATGAAAGAGTAACTGAAGTGGAGAGGATGAAATATAATATTAAATGGGAGGATTAAGAAAGGTAAAAGGGATATAATGATGATACTAGAGATATTGTGGGAGAATGGAATTGTAAGATAGGATGTTGTGGAGGATTGGGGATATGAGAAGGTGTAAAGTTTGTGAGTAGGGAAAGAATAATAGGAAATAATGTAAATAAAAATATGGCGATGAGAGAAAAGTTAGGGGAAAAATAGAAAGGTAAAGGAGTATGAAAATGAGGAAACATTGGAGGATGGTAGGGCTTTTGTACATGTTGACATAGAGGATTTTTTTAGGAGGGCATGAGGAGAGAAGAAATGAGTGACAATGAATAATATGAGTACGATATTAGAGTATGTAAAGAAATAGGACATGCAAAGAATGGTAGGAAAAGGGGTAAAGAAAGAGATATTGTAATTGAGACGTGGGTGTAGACAAAAATCATGCACTTGGGTACATTTATAGGTCCTAAAACATACTTGCATTCATATGATTCCTAAGCAATAAAACTAGTAATTGACAACTATATTTGGTCTTTTGTCTATGTTTCTCATTTTCTATTTGACCTTTTAACACCCTACATCCTAGCGGTACTTCACTTGCTTATTTTTTATGGCTTCGAACACCAACGCCTAGAAAGGACACCACCACCTAGGTGCACTCATCCTTCTAGGCGCCCCTAGCCTCTTTCTACTTTACTCACTCTTTTTGGGCCTCTTTTATCTTTTGGGCATCTTATTTTCTTATGGTTCACCATTCCATTTTTCAATTAAGAAATTCAACCAAGGGAATCATATAAATATAAAGACATGTGACCAAAATAAAGGATCAATCTCTAAGAATCTATTATCATCACCTAAGGTTACATCCAAAGGAATCTAAAAGAATTAAATTCATCGATCTAGCACTCATTAAAGGGACAAAGGAATCATTTTTTTCATACACTTCATAGGAAGGGGAATTTCATTTTTCCATCCACACATCTACTTACATTGGTACATATAGTTGTCACCTGCTATTAAGTGCACTTGCACAAGGGATTCCTAGGGCACGATTCTATCACACACACAAGAACTACATGTAGTCTGAGATGTAGTGCAACGCTCAATTATAATGTCACTCATTCGGGTGACTTTCAGGGTTAGTATTACACCCCATATTGCATATTTTCTTTTTGAGAATTGATGTAGTTTGAGGGTTTTGTAGGTTAACATCTCTTTACAGGTTACAGGTGACTTCTACTGCAGACAAGGTGTGACATACAAATGAACAACAGTGATTACCAACAACACTTGTGTCACACCAAAAAAATTAGGTTTTGAGCTCCTGTGTAGTCAAAGGCACCTAGAAGAAGACTCTAGTGCCTAGGCACCCCCGACCAGCCTATGTGCCCGGTCCAAGCTTATTCAAAAATACTATCTCTATAGAGCAAAATTACGATAGTTTTCCCTTCATGTTCATCAATTTTCTAGTCAAGATCAGTTCCAGGAATAGCAAAAAATCAGCTAAGTTCTCTTCTCTCTCTTGCACTTAGGGTTTTATATTTCATTATCTTATTTCTTGTGTCTAATCTATACTTCAGAATTTATTTATCATACGTGACTCTAAAATGAGGATTTAATATTATTTCTATTTTTGTTAAATAATTTGGTGAAGCCATTGCTCAAATTCCACTTTCTTTCTATGGTTTTCTTCTTATACCCATTACCCATAGTGGTCATTTTGGGTCTTTTGAGAATATAGAGCTTCCTCCATTTACCCGTAGGGTTTCTAAATCAATGGTTGAATATGATAATCCCTTTGCTAACTCAAGGAATTTCTTCTCAAATATATTGAAACATCTGATAGTGAACAATCATATGATGAGGATACCAATGTTGATCAAGAACAATTAGACAAGCTTACTAATTTTCATCAAGATTTGTGCAACAATCCTACACATATTATTCATATTCTCAATGCGTTTTGATTTCTAAGAACTCTTAAGATGCTGCCCCAATACCTCTTGTATGTTCCTCGAAAATTCCATGGCTTCCAATCAACTTCTTCAAATTTCTACCTCCACTGTTGCTACTACTCCACTCATTCAACCCAATTCTTCTAATACACAACCTAGATCTTCTTCAAATACTCTGATTTAGCTTCTTTATATCATGATATGCAAACGTAAATTCATCAACTTCAGATAACAACTTCTCATGCATCTCCATCTCTTGATTCCACCTTACTCCTCCACACTCCTTTTGCACCCACCATTTCCACTTATGCACTTCCTCAAAACTTCATCACTCCTAAGCTTCCCACCTTCAATGGCCATGGTGACCCTCAAAATAATCTCCAAGCTTTTCATGTGGCATTTATAGATTATGCAAATGATCATACATTATTAGCTAAGATATTTACATGGATTCTCCAAGACTATGTTATGCGTTGGTTCTATGATCTACCTATCCATTTGGTAACATCATTTACACATTTATTTGATGCTTTTCTTACACATTTTTCCATCAATATTGGTTCTAATATATCATATGCTCAACTTTCACAAATTAAACAAGGATCCAATGAGCATTTAGTGGACTATGTATTACAATATAAGAACAACTTAGCTAAGATGATCAATATACTCCCTGGATTCCAAATTTCAAGGTCTTTTGGTCCAAAGTATTTAATTTCCATTACAAGAGAGTATCATATTTGAGACCTCTCCATCATTTTATCAACTATGCCATACTCTTAAGTTGCATGAAAGAAAACTCTTATCTATGGGAAAGCTCAAATATCATGATTATGCTTCATATTCTAATCATTTTCAAAGAAAATCTTCTTTCAAGCCATCTACTAAACCCATTGAAGAAAAAACTACTGTTAACGTTGTTTCTACTCCTAAAAAGATTCAATGGCAACCTCCAAAGCGTACATTTACAAAATTTCACCTTGTGCTCCATGCCTTCTATTACCAAAATATATTTAGAGAAATATTATTACACTTCCACCAGCATTGAATCTTGATCCATATCACCTTAAAGGCCACAATTATAACAAAAATGATAGATGTGACTATCATCAATGTGTTAGGCATTCAACGATCGATGTTTCAAACTTAGGCATCTCATTCAAGATATCATCGACAATAATGTAATTGATCTCCCTAATCCTTCAACATCCAAGCTGGTCAATGAAAACCAAAAGCTCAAAATATTCAAAGATCCATTGCCTAAGCATGAAAAGCAAGTTGTTGATTCTTCAACTAATCATACATATCGTGTTGTGCCTCCTCCTTCATCGAGGGATCTTGATTTTATAGTTGCTCATACTGATGCATCTCCACCACTCATCACATTTTTTGATCATGATTATCATGCTACATTTTCTTCTAATACACTACACATCAATGCTTCTATCAAATTTTATATTATCTAATAACACTATGTTCGATCTATCGACTCCTATTTTGCATTCCTTATTCCACTCCTTGTCATCATCAATTATCCACTATCTCAAATTTCATATCCAATTCAAAAATCTTATGGCTATGTCAAGCTTCCAATTATAGTTGGGCCTCTCACCATGTTTGTGTCATTCATTATGGCACCTTTAATCAAAGGTTGTGACATGCTCTTAGGTATTCCTTGGCTCCATGCCACTAAGACTATCTTTTCTATGACCCACTTGTGTCTCAAATTCATTCACAATAAGAAATTTGTCACTCTCAAAGGTTTTCCACCATCCACACCATTACCTCTACCTCCTCTTGAGGATGTCCTCTCATTAGTCGTGCAGATCTCAGCCCCCCGGGCCTATCAAATCTAATGCATCTTCTACAACTAGCTCTTATATTTGCACATGAGCTACTCATCCTCAATGGTCTACGAGTCCATCTTAATATCATAATTCCCCTACTCAAGCAACTCCTTCACATAGGGGTTCACCACCTCCTTCACCTCCTCGGTCTCCTTCACATAGGTGCTCATCACCTCCTTGGTCTCCTTCATAGGTTCTAGTCACCTCCTAGGTCTACTTCACATAGTTTTCACCACCTAGGTATCCTTCATATATACATCATCAATATCATATTCCACCGAACTTATATCATGGTCACACACCTTTATCTCCTCACACATTGGGTGGAGGACCATTTCCCTTCAATTTTTTTGGATAGTTCGATCATCATCATACACTTGGGGGTCATCATCCTTACTTCTCCCCCTTCCTACCATCATTAGGTGTCTATCATTATGCTCTATGATTCATAATTCATATTTCTAAACATCATCACAAGCCTTGAACACTTTGTATCATCACTACCCTATCATGCACTCTTTTGCTAAGGTTCACACTCGACTGTTGAGGGAATACTACATCCATAAACCTCACAAACTACACATTTCACGCTCTATGCTTCATGATACATATTTTTAGCACTACATTATCACACATCATACAATCTACACTATATGCTTCATGATCATATCTTTATAAGCGCACACTATCAAACCATTTCCCGATGATGCACTCTTTCTCTATGGTTCATTCTTGATTGTTGAGGGGTCTTTTATAAATGAACCTTATCTCATAATCATCCACATCCGGTGGGGCATGCTGATCCTATCAAATTCATAATGCATACCATCCCATTACATTCATACAACAACATATTACATATCTTTGTTGTATTTACTCTTTCTTGATCATACTTACATGTACACTTTGTTTCCCATACTAGAAAGATACTTAGTATGTCAATATATTTTCCATATACACATGCACATTCACTTGTTCTTTAGTTGTGAATGCATAATTCCTATAGATCTTTACATGCAACAATGATGCTTGGCAATGTACCTCTTACTAGACCCACCGAGGCTCCTAGGGGAATCTAATTTCTTACACATTAAAAGTTCTATTGTTTCATTAGTTACTACTAGTTCCTAGCACACTAATTATTCTATTGGTACATACATTCTTTAACATACACTTTATCTTTCTAACATGCTAACAGGTGCTTCATGTGTAACATTTTCCTTATAGGAACTATTTGCCACCATGGTTATCTGTTACACTTTTCTTGAAATTTTTTTCCATTGTATGCTATTGTTTACAGGCTATGCCCTTTGTCTTGTATGCACACTATATTATTTTGGCCATTTTGACCATGATTTTCTTGTGACATTGTGACTGATGTCTCATATCTAAAAGCTACTTTTCGCAGATCTCTTTTGTATGCACATTTTCTTTTTCACTTCTTTTTTATGACATGCTTTCTTCGCTTATACTAAAACATATATCTAGCCAATTTTTCTCATGTTATTTGGTTTCTACCATGTACTTCCCATCTCCTTGCAAAGATACAATTTAAAATTAATTTCAGATCCTCTCCTTTGGGTGCATTCTCCTAGTGACGTCGCATGCACCCCAAATGAGGGGGGCATACATTGAATCAATCCCTCATCCCATACATTAACCTAGAGAGCTACAACAAAGTACAATTTAAGACATGAAAAAAGTAGGCTATAGTTTCAAAATGACCTAAAATTTGACTTGGGTTCTTAGTTCAACATAAACATGAGTGCCCATATACAAAAAGTAGTGCTTGATTCTCATGACCTCCCTAAGTGCCTATGTTCTGGTGGAAGATAAAACTACTTTATCGGATGAACAAAGTTCTCAACAATTCCCAGATCAATTTTCATAGTACAAACATAGTTCTCCAACAAGAAGAATGCATTCTTTCTCCATTTTCATCATGGAACAAATACAAAAATAATATGGTACAACTCAGAACTAAGCATGGATCACATCATGTACAATGGTGTATAAATTTGGGAAACAATCATGAAAGGAGAGTAACACTATACCTCTCTCCCCAAAAATCTTCTACCATGGCGTGAGATCACCCAAAAACTTTCTCTTAGCATGAGATCACCCAAAAAAATCACTCTATACAACATTTTTAGGACATATTTCTATCATTTTACATTCATGATTATCAAAGCAACACATTTTCCTTTTACTAATTTTACACATATTTACATACTTTTTGTAGACACACAATCATGCACTTTGGGTAATTATTTAGTCCTAATTACATACTATTATTTATGTGATTCCTACGTAAGATAAGTAATAATTAACCCATGTCTTTAGCCACCTTACTTTGATTTCTATTGTTACTTTTGGTCTCACACCCTTACTTGCCTAGTATGCATTTTTACTTTTCAAAATTTGTCTACTGGACACAAGTGCCCAACCAGGATGCCAACACTAGGAGCCCTCATCCCCTCTAGGTGCTTCTATCCCCTCTGTACTTTGCTCTCACTTTTTGGGTCCTTTGTAGAAATTTTATCATCTTATATTTTTTGTATTCATCCTTTCCGGTGTTGATTACAAAATTCAAGCAAGAGAATCATATAAATATAAAGTTATGTGATCATAATAATGGAATAATTATTAAGCAATAAGCACTATATATCACCACCTAAGGTTACATCTATCAAGGCATCTAAGAAATCCATTTCATCCATCTAGCTCCATCACAAGGGACACAAGGGTTGGTTTTGCATCACACTTCATGGGAGGGAAGATCATTCTATTCCATGCACACATTTACTATATTTTACATCTAGCTACTTTCTCACTATTCCAAGTGCAACACACACACAAGAGAAACCTAGGGCATTATTCCACACACACACATAGAACTACATTGGAGTCCGAGATGTAGTGTAGCACTCAGTTGTAAGTCCACCATTATGGTTTTTAAGGATAGTCTAAACCCTCACTTTACATCTTTCTTTTTTAGAATTTGATGTCTACTTAGGGGTTGTACATGTACATTCTTCATTGTAGGTTTCCAATGACCTCAGAGATCTTGGTGAAACCTTGGGGCGATCAAAGGTGAATATATTGTGACACATGAGAGGAGGTTTTCTGATCATTTACGTAGACCCGGGCACTTAGAAACATGTCTAGGGTGCCCACGGGTGCCTATGTCCCTCTCTAAGTGCCCCACTCCAACATGTTCTCCTAGTTTTGCATTTTCTATGCTTAGTGTGATGGTTTGAGCTTTGCATTTTATAATTTTCCAACTCTGTGCACTTTCTAGAACTCTGTGAATCAGCTAAGGCTTATTATCCTCTCTTTTGTAATTAGGGTTTTCATTATTTATTGCTTAATTTCTTATATTTGTTTAATTACTTCTTTATTCCTTTATTTATTATAATACATTCAAATTAGGCTTGCTTATTTACACTTTAGCTTAATCATTTTGGTGAACCCGATTGATCAAACCCTCCTCTTGAGTATGTATTCACCTTATCAAGTAGTGACTCAATACACATATCCTTCCTTTGCACTCACTAAGGTTTCAAGCATGGTTACTACATGTTGCTACTCATTTCATGCAAGTTTGTACTCAACATCCTCCTCATTTTATTATTCCTCAAAGATGATCCTTCTATCAATTTAGTAACTACTCATCACACTCATCATCCTATTGCTCCACCTATTTATTTCCCACCACCTATCACTTCTTTGACTTCTCCTTCTACCTCTAATGGTTATAATAACATTAAAAACTTAACAATACACTAGCCAAAATCTCTCTCTATGACTTATTGTGCAGTGCACTAGATTTTTGTCAAACATTAAAGGCTTCCCTTCATTCTATTCATATATAAAGTGATAATTCTTTGGTGGCCTTCACACACCTCATTTAATCTCTCAAAAAATTTCCACATGCTATATCATTCACTAATGAGGACATATTACCATTTACTAATGAAAATCCATGTGTGCCATTGCTCATCATCCTTTGTTGTTATCAACACCAATTGCATTAAACATGTTCTTATTGATAATGGATCAGCTATCAACCTATGTGTTTATTCCCTTCTAAAATAGATGGGAATTGATGATAATCTAAATTCTAAGAACTTTTCTCTTATTCAGGGATATGATTCAACTACTCGCACATGCCTATGAACTATTTCATTACATATTAGAGTTGGGCCTAAGACTGTCCTCACCAAATTTTATGGTATAGATACTTCATTCTAATTTAACTTGTTACTAAGTAGACATTGGATTCATACAATGCATGTGATCCCATATAATGTACACCAATACGTCAAATTCTGCATGATGTCTATGAACATATAATTACTACAAACCCTAAACCATTCAAATTCTATCATATAGACCTCATCACCACTATGCTTATTCATCCTACGCAACTCATTCCATATAGTAGTATTGATACATATGACATCGGCCAATCTAGCATTTCACAAACTTATTCTATCTCTCCAAGCACTCCGAGTTATTTCTACTCATACCATTTCCATCATTTCAACCACAATATCTACTCATATACAAACTACTAATCATCTCATTGATGCTCCTATTCATCAAGTGCACTACCTACCAACATGCTTGATATTGCAATACAACATGATAATGCAAACACAAATGATTGATGATGACTCTAAAGAAGACGTTGATCATGTTGAAATTAATAAAAAAGCATTAGGAAAACTCAAGTTCACTCCTATTGATATAGATGACTCTTGTTTCAATGAAACTTTCATGGCTAATAGCCCTAGTGAATACAAATTCAAGACTTCTCCTCTACAAATGCTATGGTAGTTTACCAAGGTCTGTTCATACTTTGGATTATGTTTCACCCTCTTATGAGAAGTATGCATCTACATTACCTCATTTCACAAGCACACTCTTAATCAAAAAATATTATTGGCATCATATTCCAGTGGATTTTACTTCTTCTGATACTATTTGCACATATGATAACTTAGTTAATCTTGGATTGATGCTTAATGATATTTTACCACCTACCTCACTTGCCTCATCTTATCATGGTTATTTTCACATTATGACCACCTATGGTATTTGCATTTTTCATCTCGTATTATTCATTGCACGTAGTCCCGAACTTCTCCATTAATGCTCATTCGATATTGGCTTGACTATATTAGAGGCACTTTAGAATCCATTCATACTTTTATCTCTTTTCCATGCCATTTCAAAACGTTTCTATCAATAGTGATTCATCTCCTAGACATTCTCAAAATCTTACTCTTTGGTATGCACATGGATGTCCACCAACACCTTTCACCGATGAAGAATATGTAATGACCATATACACTTTGCATCACAATGGCTCTTTATATGATCATCCTCATACTATTTCCTAACAAGTCTCAAAATCCACCCTAGTCAAAGATCGATCAAGATGATGACGATCTTTTAGACAATGCAACTTGATAATTTTTCTCATGACCACATACTTGGGGGAATAACACTTATTACTTCACCTATCATCGACACACATCTTAAATCCACCTTCTTACACTAGCACATACATATTATTTTACACTCTAGTATCACCATTTCACTATGAAGCACTCTTGTGCTATGGTTCACACTTGACTATTGAGGGAATCTTATACACATGAACCTCACACACTGCACAATAGATACTACACATTACACATCTTCACACATGAAATTTTCTACATATACAATCTTCAATCCACTATGCATCATCTACACTTTGTGCTTTATACACTTATACATAATACACATTCACCACCCTACATTATTATACATTTAACATTATCCACATTTATATCTACACATATTACATTTCACACTATGACATTAACTCATCACCACACTTACTACACATATTACACATTTTCACGTATCTAATTATATATACTATACACACTACCCGATGACAAACCCTAGTCTATGGTTCATACTGATTGTTGAGGGTCAAAATCAAAATTAAACCTCACCTCATGACATCTACATCATTATACAATTTCACCTTCACAATCAATCAATATTTTTATCATACTATGTGACATCTTTAGCCATCACCTTATTATTACATTTTCATGATATACACTTTTTGCTAAATCGTCACATGCTAGCTATCACCATATTTATATATCTTGTGATATAGACATGTGTTACATCATCACATTTTTATTCCATCATCATATTCATCCATTTTTTGATATACACTTTATGCTACATCATCACGCTTTCTAGAATCTTATTCACCCATCTAGTGATATACTTTGTAGGCTAAATCATCAAACATTCGAACATCATCCTTATATGTCGCATTTAATATCATCACCTCTTTCAAACATCGCTCAAACCATTTCTCGATGACACACTCTCCTTCATGGTTCATTCTTGACTGTTGATGGGGCATAAATAAATTAACCTCATTTCATACATACACATCCACTTGGGGGGCACACTACTCCTATCATTCACTCTATATTCCATTCCATCACATCCACAAGATATTGCATATCTTGGTTACATTTAATTCTTTCTTTATTTACCTGTTCATGTTCTTATTAAGCATGTTAGATAGATATCTTGTATGTCATTATCTTTATCATACACACATGCACATTCACTTTCCTTTCTAGTTGTGATCATAAATTTTATAGATCCATTACATGCAACATGTATGCTTGACGTAGTGCCTTTTACCATTCCCACAAAGGCTCCTAGGGACATCCACTTTCATACACTACAAGTGATATTATTTAATTTTTTACGTAGCACTTTACTTTATCATATTTTACATGCCTTGACATACTTTTTATCTTTCTAACATGCTAATGGGTGTTTCATGTGCAACATTTGTTTTGCAAGAATACTTGCTTCCATGGTTGTCTGATATATTGTTTACTTTTTCTTGTAATTGTTTGCGTGATTTTCCATATGTCTTGCTTATTTCTTGATTGCTTGCGGCCACTATGGCCTTGATTGTTTTACGACATTATGAGTGATGGACCATATTTGAACATGATTTTTGTAGTCTACATTTTCTTCTTGCGTGTTTACTTGCATCTTAGCTTACACATTGTCTTATTAGATTACATTTGTATTTTACATGATTTTTGAATTTTTTATACTAACACTTTTTTTCGAACCACTTATTTACGTGTGCCTAGGTTTCTACCAATCCCATCCCCTTCCCCTTGTATGGGCACAAATTCACAATTTCGGTCCTCCTTTGGGCCACATACTTCTTTAGTAATGTTACGTGCACCCCAAACAAGGGGGGGAATAATTTGGGTGAATCAGTCACCCCATACAACGTTATACACAACATTGTATATCTGACAACACAATTTTAAGTTTGAGATAGGGCTTATAATTAGACATGGGTCCTTGCGGGGGAAAAAACCTTTCCTAGATGTTCTATACACATGATGTATTTTATCCAGGGTAGATCCTTGGCACAAACACACCATATGTAGTGGTGTTTTACATAGCAGGGAAATAGTTAAAAGTTGGTGAATGACACCATACAATTCTCCCTATAATTCATCCATTACATTGGTGTGAGATTGCCTACAAAAATTGTGTGTCGACATCATCTACTAGATCCTTTATACACCCTTTTCTCATCACGGATTAGGTGCACATGTTCCTTTTTCATTTTCATCATTTTCCATACTTTACCTACAAACATTTTACATATTTTGATCATATACATGCGTATTTGACTACTTATCAACTTCTCTTTTGTAGGTCCATCTATATGGGAAGCAGTAGACAACATCATCACAATGCCAAAAACAACATCACACACATCGACATCAAAAATAGGTACATCACAAAATCTACACATGTGCTTCCGCCCTAGGTTCATTTTCATCATCACTTTTTACACTTTCTCCTCCTTAGCATCCATGCTTCACATTTTTATCACTTTTCACTTTGTATAGTCCCTCAGCACACTTTCTACATCAATCCACATGGTTATCAAGTATGCATCTCTATCTACTTTATGTTACCAAGCTTTCCACTCACCAAGATAAAGTGGGGCCAAATGTAGAGAAACAATCGGACACTTTGGGTAATTATCTAGTCCTGATTACATACTAATATTCATGTGATTCTTAAGTAAGATAAGTAATCACTAACCCATGTCTTTGGCCACCTTTCTTTTCTTTCTATTGTTTCTTTCAGTCTTACACCCTTACTTAGTCTACATTTTTAGTCTTGACATTTGTCTTCCTTAACACTAGCACCAGCCAAAATGCCAACGCCAGTGCCCTCGTCCCCTCTATATGCTCATGTCTCCTTTGTACCTTTCTCTCACTTTTGGGGTCCTTTCTATCCGTTTGAGCATCTTATCTTTTTATTAGTCGACCTTTTTCAAGATTAATTATGAAATTCAAGTGAAGGAATCATATAAATATAAAGTTATGTGATCAAAATATGGGACCAATCTTGAGCACTTAGCACTATCTATCACCACCTAAGGTTGCATCTATCAAGGAATCTAAGAGATACATTACATCCATCTAGCTCAATCACAAGGGACACAAGGGATGGTTTTCTACAACACACTTCATAGGAGGGAAGCTCATTCTATTCCATACACACATTTACTACATTCTACATCTAGCTACTTGATTGTTATTCCAAGAGAAACCTTGGGCACAATTCCACACACACACACAAAAATAAATTGGGTCTAAGACGTAGTGCAATCACAGTTATAAGTCCACCATTATGGTTATTGAGGAAAGTTTGACCCCTCATTTTGCATCTTTCTTTTTTAGGATTTGATGTATACTTAGGGGTTTTGTAGGTACATTCTTCATTATAGATTTCCAATGACCTCGATGATCTTGGTGTGACCTTAGAGTGATCAAAGGAAACAAAGGTGAACATCTTGTTATCAAAGAAGGTTTTCTAATAATTCCCGTAGATCTAGGCACCCAAAAATAGGTTTAGGGTACCCACGAGTGCCCCTTTCCCTCTCTAGGTGGCCAAGTCTAGCATGTTCTCCCACTTCTACATTTTTGTGTGCTTCAATGCGACGTTCGTGCTTCATATTTTCTAATTTTCCAACTCTGTGCACTTCTAAAACTCTATAAATCAGCTAAGGCTTATCATCCTCTCTTTTTATATTAGGGTTTTCATTATTTATTTCTTATATATGTTTTAGTACTTCATTATTAATTTATTTACTTGAAATATTGCATTCATATTAGGCTTTCTTATTTACACTTTAGCTTAATCACTTTTACAAAGTTTTTATAATGCATGACTTTTATTACTCTTTCACTCTTCTTTTGCAGGCCTCTCCTTAATACACAACAAGAAGCAACCCTACATTAAGAAAAACAATAGGTACACCATGGTGCAACAGAATCCACTTGACCCCTAGGGTCATTTCCTCTTTCTTAGCTTCCAAACTTCATTTTTATCACTCCAAAATTTCAATTGTCTCTCGAAACAATATCACCATCACACTCTACATGGTTATCGTGTGCATCTCTTATCTACTTTATGTTATCAGGTATTTACTCAACAAAATAAAGTCGGGAAAATGTAGACACAAAATCACACACTTGCGTACATTTCTAGGTCCTAAAAACATACTTGCATTTATAAGGTTCCTAAGAAAGAAAACTAGTAATTGAAAACTATATTTTTCCTTTTTTTATGTTTCTCATTTTCTATTTGGCCTTTTACACCGTATAGTCCCACCGGTACTTCACTTGCTTATATTTTATGACTTTAGACACCAACACTCGAGATAGGATGCCAATGCCAAGGCACCCTCATACTTCTAGGTTCCCATGACCTCTTTCTACTTTACTCGCTCTTTTTGGACCTCTTTTATCTTTTGCTCATCTTAGTTTCTTATGGGTCGGCCTTCAAATTTTCAATTATAAAATTCAACCAAGGGAATCATATAAATACAAAGCTATATGACCAACATAAAGGACCAAGCTCTAAGCATATATTATCATCACCTAAGGTTGCATCCAAAGGCATATAAGAGCATCAAAGGCATCCATCTAGCACTCATTCAAGGGACAAGGGACTACATTTTCTATATACACTTCATAGGAAAGGAAAGTTAATTTTTCTATCCACACATCTACTTATGTTGGTACATCTAGCTATCACCGCTATCAAGTGAACTTGCACAAGGGCTTCCTAGGGCATGATTCTATCACACACACATAATAACTACATGGATTTTGAGATTTAGTGCAGTGCTTTGTCATAATTTACCTCAATCGTGTGACTTCGGGGTCAATTCGACTCCCCATATTACATCTTTTATTTTTTATAGTTGATGTAGTTTGAGATTTTTGCAAGTTAACATATCTTCACGGGTTATATGCCACTTTTTTGTGGATAAGGTGTGAGATATAGGCGACCAATAGTGACTACCAACGACACTTGTGTGACACCGTAAACATTAGTTTCCAGCTCCTACGTAATCACATGTGCCTAGAAGGAGTCAAAAATGCCCTAGTCTAGGATTATCGACAACTCTAGATTTTATAAAGCATAGTTATGACAGTCTATCCTACTTCTTCATCAATCTTCCATTCTAGATTAGTTTAAGAAATAACACAAAATCAGATAAGTTCTCTACTCTCTCTGGCACTTAGGGTTTTATATTTCATTAGCTTATTGCTTGTGTCAAATATGTAATTTAGCCTTTATTTATAATACATGACTCTGTAATTAGGATTTAACATTATTTCTATTTTTTCTAAATTAGTGGGGAAAATAACCCATCAAGATGATGGTGGTCAAGTAATATTTCCAAGATGAACATTTATAGATAATATATGATGCTTGATGATTTGATAGGATGACGTGAGGTCGGTGTTGAATTTATGGGTTATTATGGGGAGGATTATTAAGAAGGAACAATAAAGTGGAGTGAGGAATGTTGTGATGGAGGAGGCTATGTAGAAGGTTTGGGCTTATATCAAGGAGTGTTGTCAAGAAATATTGTCAAGATGCATGGGTGATCAAGTAATATTGCTAAGATGAGTATGAAAGATGAGATGGTGAGAGGAGTGTTGATATGATGATGGAGTAACTTTTGGAGAAGGGGGATCGATAATGAGGTATGCAATGGAGGATTATGAAAAACAAGTGGTGGTTGGAATAGATAATCAAGTAGGAGGAATAAATAAGGGGAATGATGACCATGGAGGTGGATGAGGAGCTGCAAGATAGATGAATTATCTTAAGCAACCTCCTCAAGTAAGATTGACATGTTGTATGGGTGATTAATTAATATTGCTAAGGTAAAAAGCGGGGGTGGAAGATGGCAAGATTATGTTCATGGGTAAGTGTAGGTGGATAGGTGATATATGTAAGATGGATGTTTAAAAAAATTACTTATGTTTTATGAATAACCATAATTTTTTAAAGAATATTTATTTTAATGTAGCATTCAAAAATACACACCATGATATAGGAGATCATGATGACCATATTATAATATGCATTGGGATTGACTCACATATGCAATTCATGAGTTAAAATAGACAACATATGATATCATACACCATGATAGAGAAGATCAGTATTCCCCTATAATAAATAAAAGTAACCATAAATGTAATACATGAATAAAAAATGATAGCATATGACATGAGGTACTTTGAGTTATAGAATATTAGGATGCCCATGTTGTGATATGTGTGAGTACATACTTAAGATGTAATAACTACACATAAAATACACAAACATGTAATGATTTTTTAAAATTAGATTTTAGTGACACCCTATTGATATTGATTAAAGTTAATTTCTACTTGAAGTGAATATTTGAAGGGTAGTAAGTGAATTCAAACTAGCCAATGTGTAGGAATAAGCTGATTCGATAGTTAGTGGTTAAAAGATGTGTAGAAGGTGAGTTGTACATTACTCCATTTCTAGCTAGTAATCTATAGACATGACCGTGATGTATATGACTCAAGTCATAGTATTTATCTACTTTTATCTAGGAATTGATTTCCTCGATAGAGATACTAGAGACACCCGTAGAGAGAGAGTCTTGAGATGGTTTTTAATTTTCTGTTTGCCATTTTTATGTGTATATTTGTTTTAATTTTGTTTTTTTCTTTGGTTTTAGTTGATTTTGTTTTTTTCTTTACAATATTTCATTCTCTTGATTCCTCTTAAGGGTTAATAATAACTAGTGGATTTATGAGGAATATGGAAGTGACCATAGAATTTATATCATCTATTATCAATAGATACACCTGAGAGTCTTCACAATAAGTATATTAAGTGACTGATAGTGCCAAGATCTCAACAGAGACAATTACTCATTTAGTTTCCAAGCATTGATAGACTAAGGTCACATGACTATAGTATAACCTATTTGATCATAATGAGTGCAACCAATTTTATCAAGAGTTCACTAAAAGTGATGGTGGGTGAATAGTAGTGCAAGGATACTATATCTATGGGAATTTGGCATTCTTATTACAATTAATAGATATTTAGATTTTTTTGTAGTTTTAACACTGTAAAATTAAACAAAGTAGATGTAAAGTGTTATGTAGATTTTTTTTTTTTCTTATTTGGGATGTTGAAATACATTTAAATGGTGTGATGCTTTGAGTGTATTGGGATATTAGATATGGATTGGAACAATTATCATGATTTATTGAATGGGGATGATTTAGATTATGATTTGTATTGAGGTTGACTTGTTGATTGACCTTTGGGTGGAATAATTATTTTGATTGTATGGATGCTACTCATGATTTTGAGGATTTAGATTGTTGGGATTGATATTATGATGATTCAAATTATGATGAGGGGATATAAATTACTCTTTAAAAGAAGATAGGATGTCTAGTTTAACTTGGAAGTTTGGATGATGATCCTCTTTAGAGATATTTGCTAAGAATTATATGATAATTCCATAATCAATAAGTGCATGATTTTATTGGTTTCAAGTGGAGTAGTCCAACCCAATGAGATCGAGGGATGGATCTATAATCCAAAATATGAGGTACATAGTGATGTAGATATCAAATAAATAAAGCTCAACTCATGCTTATAAATAAAAATAGGATTATGTCTCCATTGTATGTGTGAGGGAGTAGATCATGAGGTTCATTCCATGAATAAAGTAGGATAAGTACTGAATACAAATATGTAATCACAAAACTAAATTAAATGTTAGTAATTTTATGTGGGTAAAGGACCTCCCGAATCGAAACCCCATCGCTTTTTTCAAGGTTTATAAAATAACATGCTAAGACATGCAAAGTGATAAATAAAATAACTAAAATGAAATGGTATACCTATTTAGGGGCCCAAAGGGACAAAGCCATGGAGTAGGGTTTACTTTTGGATTATTTATGATTGTGTTTTATCTTCTTTAAAATTTTTTTAGTCACATCTCAACCGCAGTGAGATATATCTCTCCTCTCTAATAATCGACAATATTAAACAAAATTCAAGCAAGGAAGTGTTGGCATGTGTGTGCTAGTGTTTTCATTGATGTAAAAGGTACAAGTACATTAATAAAAAAATTATCACAAGATGTGCAAGAGGAATTTTTTATTGATGATGACACGACCATAAAAGTAATGACATGGTAGCAAGAGTGGAAATGGTGAGAGTTACTGGTCAAGTAGGCCTAATCAGGAGGTCTAGTCAACATGGGTGATGACACATGAAGAAAAGAGATGCATGAAGGCTTGTGAATCATGGTAGAGGCATGGAGAGCATGTTGGTAGTGTGATGAGACACTCATACATGTCTCAGAAGGTGATTACATGGTTTGGGCATGGCTATTGTTTCTATATCTAGACCTAGTCTAGGTGCTTGGTGGCCTAATGAAATAACAAGGTCATTTTCAGAGGTATGTGGGCCCATGAGGGCATGTATAAGAGTGATAAATGTTGTCTCAAATATTTTAGGGCATTTTGAAGGGATTTTAAGAAAAGGTATGGTGTTAAACTACTCTATCTAAGTCTAAACTAGACCTAATTCCATGACCTAGCTAGGAAATTCATGGTGGTTGATATGATGGAGATCCACGTATGATTAGATGAGTATTAAGGAAGTTGAAAGAGGTTTTCCTAAATATATGGGTAAATTTTTAGGATTTACATGTTGATATTTTTGCATGATATGATGTTTTTAGCTCTACCGAGCTCAAGAAGGTGAGTTTTCCATCTCGATATGAGATATTTTGTGTTTGTTGGCATGTGAAAAGTTTACATGGAGACTTGATCCATTTAGGGAAGTTAAGGCATCAAATTAAGAATTTTTAGAGATTTAATGAGATCAAATGATGTCTTGTGATTTATGAACAATTACTAAGAAGCAAGGTGATCAAAAACCTCCATAAACACTAGTTTAAGAGCAATGGAGGAAAACTTGTTTGTGTGAGATAAAAATGAATTGGATCATCAAATGTGATGATTTGAGGTTATAGAAGACTCTCCAAGCTTTCTAATGGTGGTGATTTGGTGTCTTGACAATAGGTGGAGCCCATTCAAATCTGCATGTTTTCCATTAGACCTATTATCTAAATTCATGTTATGATTTGAATGGAATCTAAGCTATATGTTTGAGGTGATTTTAGACCTTGGTAAAGCCATTTCGAGGTTTACATAAGTTCAAAAATGAAGACCGGTTTTTAGGCCTAATAGGTAGTTTTTGACAGTCATGGTGAAAGGAGGTTCTTGTGTTAGAATTTGAGGATTCTAATAAATACATATTTAATCAACTTACATATTATATAATGTTACAATAAATATTTAAATAAATATTACATCATAACATAAGTAAATAAAGAAATACTTATAGGAAATAAATAACACAGGTGACACATTATTTATAATTAAAACCCCAACAGGGTTAAAACCACTTTGAAAATAACTTTTACTTGAGAGAACTTATTTTACATGCAATAAGATCACCTCCTCATTTTAAAACCTATTTACCAAGGGTAAAACCAAATCACTTGATTTGCACACCTTTGATATATTTCGAATATATCAAATGAGGACCTAAAGTCCTTTTTATATAAGGTGATCGGGTATGTCTCCGACCCACCTTTTCAACCTAAAATGGTTGACACATACACATAGATTTATAATATTTAATATTAGAAATATAATCATTTCACGATATTAAATATTTAACCTAAATTATATACCTAGGTTAACATATTTAATAATAAAAATATAAATATTTCATATTATTAAATATTAACCTATATATTAGTGATGGACCCATATACATTAAGGGTTGGCCAAACCACTTAATCATTATGTTTCAACACTCCCCCTTAATGTTAAGTGGGATAACATAACATATGTCAATAGATTACCTGCCCATGGTACACTACATGATTTACAATCCTTAAACCATAAAATTTTTAGGCTAGCATATCGGTTGAAGGAATTATAACACCTTCTTATAACACCTTCATCATACTCAATTTACCTTTTGGTACAAAAATATTTAGAATCCCAAAGATCATCCCATGATCAGTGGCTAAGTATGATTTGTGAGTTTTACATGTTCTCACAGGTTCTCATAAAAGGTTATTGAACCCAAGCATATAGGATCCTTTTATAACCAAGGACCTCCTTAACAATATGCTTGTACTGGATGTTTACCAGTAAACTCAATAACACTAAAGAGTTTACTGAAGACCTCCTTTAAGATATTTCTACACTTCTTTTCTAAAAAATAAGCTAAGGAGGTATACATGCCCGAAGGTCTTTTACAAATGCCCGAAGGTATTTTTACAAAAACCAAGTTCCATTAGGAGGTGACATTGTCATGCACACTCCCCCTCAATGGCAACTCTGAAAATCCAAGCTTTTCACAAAATTGACAAAACTTTACAACACTCAGGGACTTTGTGAAGATGTCAACAACCTACTCTTCAGTCAACACAAACTTGATATTTATGTCATCACTTAGCACCTTCTCATGGGTGAAGCGTATATGTATCTCAATGTGCTTCATCCTCTAATGTTGAACTAGATTCTTAATCAAGAGTAATACAACTCTAGCCACCACATAGAAGATGAATACTTCCTTTAACTTCCATGTGTATCTCTACCAATAGTTGTTGTAGCCACATGATTCTTTACTTCTTCCATTATACTTCTCTTCCTCAGTAGAAGAAATGGAGATTGTTGATTGCATTTTTGTTCCAAGTAATAGTTCCTACTCCAAAAAAACTTGAACACATATCTAGTATATTTTATAACACAATATCAGTATGGTTAGAATCACAAAATCTATATAAGATAGCATTTTCATTCTTAGTATAATGCAACCCATAATTGATTATTCCTTTAATATATCTAATTTTTTTTGCAAGATTCCAATGATCTCTAAAAAAGGTTTTTGCATAAACCTTGAAGTAATTCCTACTATATAAGAAATATCTGATTTAGTTATAGTTAGATAAATCAAACTATCAACTAACAATGTATATAAAATAGGATCAACCTTTTTCATATGCAGATTTAGGGTAAATATTTATTCCAACTTCCATTGAAGTGGAAAATGGTTTATAATCAATCATAAGAAACTTTTTCAATACAATGGTTGCATATTGTGTTTTGAAAAATAACAATAGAATGAAATACAATCATACAAAGAACATGATGTGAGATACCTAACTCATACATTTCAAAGTACTGCTTTAATTTCTCTTTAATCCTATGAATTAAATCAGAATTGTCACTAGTCAAAATCAAATCATCAACATATATACATATAATGATAATATGTGAGCCTTATTTCTTAGTGAATATATCATTGTTAGAAGATAAATTAACAAAACCTAATAGTTTAAAGAAGGAAACAATTTTCACATACCAAGCTCTAAGAGCTTGTTTTAAACCATATAATGATTTCTCAACTTATAAACATAGTTTTATTTACCATTTTTTCAAATCTTTTAGGTTGAAACATGTAAAGTTATTCTTTTAAATCACAATTCAAAAAATTATTTTTCCTATCCATTTGGTGGATTTCCCACCCAAATTGAGTGGCAATTACAAATTAGGCCCTAATAGTACTCATTTTAACTATAGGAGAAAATGTCTCAAGATAATCAATACCAGGTTTTTGATTGAAACCTCTAGCAAAAATTCTAGCTTTATGTTTGTTAATACTACCATCAACATTATACTTTACTTTGTATATCCACCTAGACCCTATAATACTTCGTGGCTCAGGTTCATACAAGATAATTAATGCATGATACATATGATGGCTTCTGGTCATTTTCCTAAGGTTAATAGGATTTGAAGTTTTTGACATAGATTGAGCCCAATTTAATTTCTTATCTAGGAAGATAAAAGTTTCAAAAACATCTATAGCATCAAAACATCGAGATCATGAGAATTTACTAAATCAGAATCAGAACCATCATTTAGAAGCATTTAATGAAGTAACTTCAAGAGAAGAAGAAAACACATGTAAACCTTTCACTATATTATATCTATACATTTCATATAAGCTTCGATAATTAACATGTCCTAACCTTTCATGTCATAGTTTTGAATTATTCAAAATCTAAGATATAAAACACGATGCGAAAAGAACTCATCAAAAATATATATACCATTTCTTTGAATTCCTTTAGTTATTATAATCTCATTACTATCCTTGATATACCAAGTATCCTTCATGTATGGATTCTAGTTGTGTCCATACCTCTTTCGGATGTTCGATATTACCAATGTGTAGAAGGTACTCATTGTTCACATTGTGCAAAATCATAGAAAAGAGCCTCCTGCATTCGTTGTAAAAATACATTCATGTTATCTATAGTTTTTTGATGACTTGTGGGAGCAACATCAGATCCAGAAACAATCGTCTAGAGTTTCCTTGCCATAAATTCTGTTTTGACCCAAATGTTGTAGTTGGTTTCATTTAGGATTTAGGTTTTTCAAGACAGAAATAGTTGCACGCCATTATTTTCCTAAAACTTTAAAACACACCCCATTATAATATATAATGTACCACATAGTTAGATACATATTTATCGATAATAAAAATAACACTCTTAATAGAAATAGATCTAAAGAAACTATTTGATCATAACTAATTTTGTCATTACAATGCATTATAATTAACCTCCAATGATCAAAATAATAACCCGCAATATAAAGGGCCCTACCTTATACCCTGATTTATATAAAAATATTTCTGACTATATAGAAGTGAAGAAGAGACCCCTAAGAATGCATAACAACTTCAAATTTCTAAAAAAATAATGTAGACAAAAATCAGCTAGCTTAAATTTGACGTCTAAATGACTATCATAATGGCTTATTTTTTGGTCTGTCGTGACGGTCATTTGACCGTCAATTTTAACACAATGAAATTTTCTTGGAACCTACGAGCTTAAATTTGATGTCTAAATGACCGTCATATTGTCTTATGTTTGGTCTACATCGTGACGGTCATTTGACCGTCAAATTTAATGAAGCCAAAACTTGTGTATTTCTAGAATGTGAAATTCCAGAATTTCTTCTTCTGTATAATATTAGGGAGGTTATATTTTAATACATTATAATAGCCTATTATAATTTATAATATAAAAATATATACATTTTTTTTAAAAAAAAAAGAGGTATATAGTTTATAGAATGTAAATAAAAAACAACATATAGTTCATAAAAATTATAAACTATAGTATATTTTTTTATATAAAAACACAATGACCAAATAAAAAACATTGGCCACTTGGTATGTAATTATTATTTTAGGTTTTTATAAACATAAACTATGCCAAGGTGGCCCACATTAATATGGCATGATAATTTGGAAACATAAGTTAGGATATTAATTTTTTTAAAATTAAACATGCCATACTTACCAATGCCACGTGAAAAACCTAAGAAAATGCCATATGATTTTAAAAACTACTTAGGTTTTAAGTTTAAATTTTTTTATATCTCACTTAGAAAAAAGAATGGGGCCACTTTAGAGTTGAAGTAGTTTTTACGGTTTAGGTGTCTATTTTTTTAATGAACAAGTATAGGATTAAACTTAGTAATATTGATTACTAAGGCCACCAACCTTCAACTACCCACCATTCACCATGTCGGGCATTAAGATTAAAACAATGTTTTATAGTTTAGGTATGTTCAAAACTTTTTTTTACTGGAGCCCATACGAATGGGGTAGTTATAAACTATAGTATAAGAACTATATAAAATATATAGTTTTCAAATTATATAAATTTTAATACGATGTTTATATAAGTTATTATATAAACTTTATTCTATATATTTTTAATTTAAAAAAATATAGTTATAGATTAACTATAAACTATAGTTTTTCAAATCAAATTCTTTTAGAGGGGTCCAAAGAACACTAGTATGAATTTACCTTCCAAAATATTTAACCTGCAAACATTTGAAATTATATAAAACATGAAAATTATTTCATATAGTAATAAATCTTTTTTTTTTCGTATGTAATTTTCACGCAAGTAAATATTTGAATCCCCTTTCACCTGTGCACACATCAATCTCCAAACAAATATTAATTCTATATAATTTACAAAATGTAAATAAAAGTAAGAATCATGCCATATTACGTCTCCCCCAAAAATTTAGGGATTTAAAATTGAAAAGCCTTAAAAAAATTTTTTAAGAGTTTAATTGCACAAATGTAGTGCCAAAATAAATTGGGGAAAAAAAGAAGGGGACCGGATACTTTTAAGTTCCCTTTCGATTTGGTTGAAAAAACTCCAGTACAAATTAAATAAATAAAATACAAAACATTTCATCTTAATTTATTTAATTTGTCTCACTCTAATACCATGTTAGAATTTGAGGATTCGAATAAATACGGATTTAATCAACTTACATATTATATAATATTATAATAAATATTTAAATAAAGATTACATCATAACATAAGTAAAATAACACATGTGAAAGAGATTTGATAGAGATGTGGAAAGAGAAGATTTGTTGAGGGAGAGGACTCGACCATGGGCCTTCTTTCGGCTCGATCCCTCCACCATATGATGAAGTAACCCGCATGATGATACGGTTCATCTCATTGGAAGGGAGGTTTGTCACTTTTTCTTCGAAGCACCTTATTTTTCTTAATCATTTTCATAGGGATCGGCTGGTTTGTTTCCCCCATTACTTATTGAACTCTCTTGAACGCTCCATTCTTGAGTTTTAAAAGAATTCGGGCGGTTCCTTTGCACTGCAGGGCTCATTTTTTTGCTACACAAATTCTATCTTCTTAGGTTTCTGGTCTCCCATCCTCCCCTAGCTCGATTCCTCCTTTGCAAGCTCACTGCCCCCTGCTTCTCCTTTCTTTGTCCTCGCCACTGCCATCTCTTCACCCCCATGTCGGCCGCTGGGCTTCTTCTCCCATTCCCCCTTCTGAGGCTCCTGCCCCCCACTTGGCCTCTACCTCGTGGAGACCGGTTACCAGGGCTTCTAGGAAGCTCAACCTCGAGACCCTTGCTGTGGAGAAGGGTTCTCAGGATTTTGAAATTGCTCATGACCTTCTGCATATCAGCAGTGCCAGCCCCCGGGAAGTGCAATTGGAAAGCCCTACTAAAAGGCTGGAAGCCTTAGAGGCAGATATGAAATTGTTAAAGGATGAAGTTAAAAACTTGACAAAACAGAAAGGAAAGAGGAAGAAGGAGGAGGAGGAGGACGTGGACAGCAGCCAAATTGAAGATATATACAAGAAATTGCACTCCTTGGACTCTCGCTTAGGGAAGGCCAAGACTAGGCATGATTACAACATTGCCATCTTTAGGGCAATTGAGGAATTTATTGAACAGCACGTCAGAAGTGTCTCCAACCTAAGCGGAGTGTCGCAACTCTTTAATCATGATAAAGAAAGAAAGAAGACCTTGGAGCAGCTGGATCCTAATGACGCTGCCCATATGACTACTTTGGGAATGTTTAATTCCTGGAAGAATATCAAAACCATCTTAGACAAAGCTACTAGGAAGTAGCTGCAGTTGATTCTGCTGTCCTTGTTTGCTTTTTTGTTGTTTTTTTGCGGATCCTTTACTACTTTTTTGCAGTATTTTTGTTGTTCTGTCTTGTTTTGGTAGCTATTTTTAGCTACTTTGAGCATCATTGTAACATTTGGATTCTGATCCTTTTCACTCTGGTTTTCTTGCTCATCCTGGCTTTTAGGCCTTCTTTTGTATTCAAGGGTATAGTCCCTTTCAAAAAACTATTTGCCAATAATAAAAAAAAAAACACATGTGACATAGTATTTATAGTGAAAACCCCAATAGGGTAAAAACCACTTTAAAAATAACCTTTTACTTCAGAGAACTTATTTTACATCTAGTAAGATCACCTCCTCCTTTTAAACCCTATTTACTAAGGGTAAAACCAAATCACTTGATTTTCACACCTTTGATATATTTCCCGAATATATCAAATGAGGACCTAAAGTCCTTTTTATATAAGGTGATTGGGTATGTCTCCTAACCCACCTTTTTAACCTAAAATGGTTAACACATACACCTAGGTTTATAATATTTAATATTATAAATATAATAATTTCATGATATTAAATATTTAACCTAAATTATATACCTAGGTTAGCATATTTAATAATAGAAATATAAATATTTCATATTATTAAATATTAACCTATATATTAGTGATGGACCCATATACATTAAGGGTTGGCAGACCACTTAATCATTATGTTCCAACCTCTTGGGCATGTGTGGCGTAAGTGTAAGTGTCTAATGACTATGAGGGTGTTTTAGACATATAATATGACATGTTCCATGCTTTTTTGAGTCCTACATGTCAGTTTGATTGGAAAATATTAGGTCACAAGTTGACTTACTTGATAGGGTTGAAGGACAGTGAAATGTATTTGGTGCAATTGGTATGAAAGACCAATATCTTGTCTTGATTCATGATATATAGCTATTGGAGAGTGATGAGGGGTTCAATTTTATCCTCTTCCATGTATTTATAGGTCTTGAAAGTGTCAATACAGGTGTGAGAAGATCATGTTTCCAAGACTAGTTTTTGGGTAGTATATGTATCTTGGAGGACAAAGATGTTTTGATGACTCTATGGGATGAGTCATGAAGTATAACATGGTTTTTGATGTTACTTAGGTCAGTAGATTTATAATGAGTGGTTTCATGCGATGGTTGAGGTGATGTGGTGTCGGGGAAACTTGGTATCCATCTTTGAAGACTAATTTGTTGGAGGTGCTGATAATGAGTAGGACACAATCCTAATTGTTGGTGACTTGACTTATTTAGCTGGTCCAGATGTTGTTGATATTGTAAAATGTATTGAGAGGATGTATCTGACATTTTTAAATATTTTGGAGTCGCGATATAATTTCTTTGTGATTGTAAAGTTCATAATGTGACCGTTGGAGATGAAATCTTATTTTAGAATTTATAGTGCAAGGTTATGTGTTTGGATCATTTCCAACCTACTTGGTCCATAAAAGTGTTTTAATATGATGTTCTATATATATTTTATTGTTGGTATGATTAAAATTAATGGTCATGGCTGACCTAAGGTGTTTATAATCATGATTCATGTATATAAGAGCATTATATTTGCTCATTTGAGCTAGTGAAAGAGAGAGTTGTGTGTGAGATAGAGGAGGTGAAAGAGAGTGTTAGAGGGATCCAAGGAAGAGTTAAGAAGAATCATGAGAAGGTGATAATGGAGGCGTATAATTTCTTCAATGTCATTAGACTCGAATCATCTTATCAAGAAGAAATATTGAGTGAAGACGGAAAAATTTGTTTGAGAGGATTTTGAGGTGTATGAGCTAATCTTGTGATCACAATAAGTTGTTTGAGAAAAAAACATAGGTGATCTTCATATTCAGGTGGATAATTTGGTTCTTGGTCATCTTAGGGGTTTTATCCTCCTTGTATGGTTGGTGCCTTACTAAATATGGGTTTGTGCTCCTTGTGGGATTGGTGTCTCACTAAATAAATCTTGTGTGATGTGTAATATTCATGTAAGTATTTTGAATTGAGTAATATATTCAAAAAAATAGTGGGTTTTCTTCCCCTTGAGGGTTTCCCACTTTATATCTGGTGTCTTGTGTACTCTCTCATTCATGTGTATGGTTGTTCATGCTTAATATGGTTTCATTGGTTAATGTATGTTGATTTGATGCTTTGAATGGTGTATGCAACTTAAGGAAACTAAGTAAAGTTTTTAAAGGACTAATTCACCCCCTCTCTTATTACATTGTGATTTCAATGAATAGTATCAAAGAAAGGTCCTTTTGAATAAGTTTAATCACTTGAAGGAGATCCTTTGAAACACTAAAATGGTGAGTCAGCAGATTGACACTTCCTCTAGGAAATCTCCCCATCTTTTATGGGTTAAACTATGTATTTTGGAGCATCAAGATGAGGACTCACATCATGTCCTTAGGATGTGACATTTTTTAGTATGTGATATAAAGGTATGCTATTCCTCAGACTCCTCCAACCGAGTGTTGTAAATAATAATGATAACGATGAAAATTCCAAAGAAATGAATGCAATTTTGTGTGGATTGGCGAAGTAGAACTTGTCAAGGTTATACATTACACATCTAATAAATCCATGTGGGAGAAGCTTAAATTCATCTATAAAGGAGACTCCAAGGTGAGGATGGAAAATCTCTAGACATTCGAAATTAGCTTGAAAGGTTAAGGATGAAGGAAGAAGAATCTATTGCTACTTATCTACTCATGGTTGATCAAGTTGTTAATACTATCAGAGGCTTAGGTGCAGAGATAAAAGAAGAGGTAGTAGTGCAAAAGGTGTTGAGATATATAACTCCCAAGTTTGATCCCAAAAGTTTTTTCCATTGAGGAAGCCAAGGATATGAAATTTATGTTGATGGATGAGCTCCATGGCATTTTGAAAACATATGAGATGAGGATCATTGATTCAAAACCTATCAAGAAGGAAATAGATTTCAAGGATGAGAAGAATTCAAAGGAAAATAAGACCACTAATGTTGATTAGGATAATATTGATGATGATGAGTTGATTGCAATGCTTGTTAAAAATTTGAAACCTAGTTTAGGAAAGTATAAAGGTAACATTCCTTTTAAATGCTTTAAATGTGGTGAAATAAGTCATTTTGATAACAATTTCCCTTGTAAGCACAAAGATGAAGATGATGAAGATCATGACAAAAGGAATCAAAAGTATGAAAAGTGAAAGAAGAATTTCAAGAGGATTGAGAACAAGAAGTCCAAGAAAATTTTCTACACCAAAGAAGATTATTTCTCATCTAAAGAAAGTAGTAATGATGATGTTTTTGACTTTGATTTTGAGTCCAAGCATGCGGATATAGGTGATGAAGTATTGTTTATGTCTAAGGATTCTAAGGGCTCTAAAAGTGAAGACTCCATACTATTTGAAGAGTCTTTCATGTAATATGAGGTAGAAGAAGAGGGAGATGGCCTATAAACTGAGCTAAGGTGTGTTGAAAAAAGAGCTAAATGTTGAGAATAATATCAAGAAGTTTAGAACACAAGTCAAAGAATATGAAGGAAAGATTCATGATCTTGAGGAGAAGCATTGGCATTAAACATGTAAGTTTGATGAGATAATCAAACAATTAGAGATGCAAATGAGTTCTATAAATATAAGCCTACAATCCAAAGAGGAAGAATGCATTAAGCTTGAAGAAGAAATTATATTTCTAAGGGAAGAGATATTTAAAGCAACTAATAAGAATAAGACATTCTAGAAGTTTGAAAAGAGCTCCAAGGATCTTGATGATCTCTTGGATTTTCACAACAAGGAAAAGGTTACTAAAGACATTTGGGACCCCGATTGCTTCTCGCATGTTTCACAACAAGACAAAGGAGACATTATGCACACATACACACAGGACAAAAAGGGGTAGTAAAGGTAGGATTGGTTGTTTTTGAATGAATTTTTGGTGGGAGGTGGGGTAGGATGAACTTGATTCACCAGATCCTTGAGGAATCTTACAAAATGGAAGGTTAAACCAACAAAATGCCACATAATAGCTAAAATGTTTCTTTAACTAGAATATGTGCTTCAATGGAGGCCCAAATTAGCACTTTTCACACAATATTTGAGATTCTATCATGAAGGCTCGAGTTAGAAAATCCAACAAAGCATCAAGATCTAAGTCAAATCATGCCTAAGGTACACCCAGAGGCTTACAAACATAATCTCTATCAACAGATGAAAGAAAAGTGATTTTAAATCATTTATTCCAATCCCAAGATGAAAGCTCTTCTGAGAAATGAAATTGTAGATGCCACTAAACTGTCACAAGGATTGAGGCCTGTGTGATTGAATCAGATTTTAATACAAGATTGCAACAGAAACAAGAAAAACTACTCGCATACATTCAAAAATAAAACAAACACATTTTTCTCAAGACAAACAATAATAACTCAAATTTGATTAAATCTATCAACAGGGAAAGTTTCTAGAATAGTCTCAGAGCTTGTCAATGGTTGTACACTTGCAACCACCTTGACATGATCAGATTTAATACAAAAAGAGATATACAAGCTTCTCAAAATGCTTCTCAAAAAAAATGATGGGCTCTATCAATTTTTCTATTAGAAAAATCAGTCCTAACCCCTAACACTCCACTCCAACCATTTGCACAAAAATTTGTGCCATTTATAACATTTACAACAGGACCCTTTTCCTCCCCAAAAAAAAAGATGTTTGAGTGCTACTAGTGCTCGCCATGATTTGATCGTGATTCTCATAATCAGATCTACAAAAAGTCACCAGGTGCTCGAGGGGGAAGATCTCATCGAATATCTCCCACATTCAACTCCTTCCTCTGGTAGATCACTCTTTCTTCAATTTTCCAACCACTTCCACCCCTAATCTATCAAATCTTGGCTCCTTGCGTGCTGGGAGAAGAAAAATGGAAAATCTGATCAAGCATGATAGTCAGACCATTTTAATGGTGAAAGATGTCTTCCAGATCTTCCCACCAAACTCAGATATCAACATTAACTCCCTCTCTCTCTTGGCATGTAGGAAATACCAAGAAATCATGAAGACTCACACTTCCAGGCATGTTTCAAGTAAAATGGGGGGAAAATCAGATTCAGACTCTCATCTGTCATTGATCTTTACTTTGAATTTGGGCCATCCACGTGGAAGATTCAAACTTAAAAAAGACTAGACCCGGGGCTTCCTTTGAATTTTTACAACTTTTGGAAAAATGAAAAATTTCCATTTTTTTCCACACTCTCCACCCTCGAGAAATGAGCCGACACATGTGTCCTAAGGTGGGCCCCAAAGGAACCATGGATAAATTCTACCATTTGACCTCTTTTTGAAAAAGGAAAATTTTCCAAGTTTTCCCCACAGCTCCGCCCTTGAAAAATGGGCCGACACGTGTCCCAATGTGGTTCCAGTGGAACCGCACGCTTCCTTTTTACTTTTAACTCTTTTCTCCCAAAAGGAAATTTTTCCAAATTTCCCCGAGAGTCCGCACCTCCGCCATTGACCAGAGCAAGCTTTGACCTTTCCTTTATCGGGCTTATGGGCCATTTTGATGTTTTTAGTCATTTGCATGTCAAGGGGAAAAATCCAAATTGCCCCGATGGTCCACCTCCCCACCCCTTTGACTTTTCAAACCACCACATGTGTCACCATGGTGCACCTTGAGATGGTCCCAAAAATTTGATACCTGAATGAGCGTGGGCTCGCCCATGTGTCCCGCCCGAAAAGTTTGTCTGAATGCTTGAAGCTCAATGGAAGGTGCCATGTGTCATGCTCCGAGGTAGTCTCCTTTGGCCATTGAAAAGTCTAAGAAAAATGCAAAGTGAGCAGGAGGCCTCCATGTGTCCTCCTAGTGCTTCTTTAAAATGAAACTCAAGGGCCGGTCCCCAAACATGTGGTTCCTCCATGTGTCCCAGACCTCCCAAAACCCTTTGAAAAGACTAAGTATGGGAAGACCCAGCGGAAGCCTCCACGTGTCTCCATGGCATAATTTCAAAATGGTGCCCAAAGTGGAGACCCTGAATGAGCATGGGCTCACCACGTGTCCCCATTTTCCGCCACACTATTTTAGCTACATAAAAATTTTCTAAGTCCTGGGAAAAACAAAGTGAGAAACCTCCACGTGTCCTCCCGACGCACTACTCCAAGGCCAAACCAAAAAGTAGATCCTCAAATGAGCGCGCATTCCTCCACGTGGACAAATTTTAAGTTGAGGTGATTCATGAAATTTTGAAGTACCCAAGCTGAGCCGCATCCAACCAAAAGGTGCCACATCCCCTATCGATGCAAGGATGTAAATTTGACTAGAGAAACACCCGTCAAACCATAAAATATAGAAAAATGATCATTCGAGCCGAAAATGAAAATTTCTCCAAGGACAGAGAATTTAGAAATGTTACAAGGCTCAAATATGTTTCTCAAGAGATACATCCATTCATTTTTCTTCAAGTATTTAGGGAAAAAATGACAAGGAAGACAAATCCCGACCATGGAGAATGGAAAATATGGGAGAACCCAAGTTTTTAGATGAAAAAGAGAATGGGAGACCCAAATTATAGACCTTTTCCAGAGGAACAAAGAAACAAGGAGCAAACCATGGACCCATAAGTGATCTATGACCCAGGAATAGATTAAAAATGGCAACAAAGATTAACCAGGCACAACATGGGAAAAAGAAAGTGACAGAGGCCGTAAATCGATAGATTTTCAAAGGAAAAATGGGGCGAGACTATTTTGAGCACCAACATCGGCTCCGACTGGGATGGGCACTCCCCGTGAGTGCCACAAGAACAAAGGTAGACCAAGTGCCAAAAATATCCATTGGGAAATGGAGTCATTTTGCAGAGTAGAGAAATAGAGCCATCTCCAAAAAAAAATAGAGAAACCAACAAAAATAGGTCACCGAGGACCAGAATGAACAAAAAACACAAAAGACAAGAGAACAAACAAAAACTATACACTATACACAAGATTTTTCCTTGATTTTAGGGAATCAATCCAAGAAATGCTTCAAATTCCTACCATTAATAGGAAGCTCAAGCAATTCACCATCTAAGTCCTTGAGGAAGAAGGTATGCTCACCAATCCGATATCAATGGAGTAAGGGCCCATCCATAATGAGTCAAACTTGCCATGCTTGCCCTTATCCTCATGTCTGCTATCCCATAACAGCACAAGATCTCCAACATTGAAGGCCCGGGAGTGACCTTCTTGTCAAATAACTTCTTTAGTTTCTCTCTGAACTTTACATGCCTCTGGTGGGATGCCCTCCTCTCTTCATCAAGCTCAACAATCTGGTTAATGTGAGCATCATAAGGACCTACCTCTTGATCTTCCAGCTATGTTGCATAAACTGATATGAAGATAGTTGCATATGAAGAGGTAGTAGGGCCTGAGTCCCATATACCAACTCAAATGGACTCTTTCCAGTGACCCTCTTGACAGTGATCCTATCTACCCAAACAACAAACTTCAACTATTCACCCCACTTTCTCTTGTTTAGCTCCAATGTTCTTTTGATAATCTTCAACAAATTTTTATTACTGGACTCAGCTTGTCCATTTCCTTGGGGATTGTAATTGGAGGCATATGTCAAGTTGATCCCATACTCTTGCACATTTCCATCAAAGGTTTAGCTCTAAAGCTCATGGCATTGTCAACAACAATCTTGACTGGCACCCCAAACCTGCATAGATGATATGGTTCAACAGAAAATCCATGACAATTTGGTGTGTTTCTCTTTTGGTGGGGATTTCCTCCACCCACTTGGTGAAATAATCAATGGCTACAAGAATCCACTTATGGCCAACACTTGAAGGGTCTGAAATCTCACCAATGAAATCCATTCCCATTGCTTGAATGGAGCTTCAATTGATACAGGCTACAAAGGAAGGGAGCCTGAAGCTTTCAATCTTTCAGAGAAGCAGCTGACAACTCTCACATCTTCTAACCAAAAGAGTTGTATCCCTGAAGAGATTTGGCCACCAATAACCAGCCCTCATGATCTTGTGTGTTATGACTCTTGCAAAAAAATTCCCCCACATACTCCTCCATGGAGATCAACAATTATCTTGGGGCTTCTTCTTTCAAAGTAATGCATCTAGAGGGACTCCTCTCTCCGGGTTCTTCCAAGCCAACCCATAATCAGTAATGACATATTTCTGGGAGGCCAACTTAAGAGCCCTTTTCTGGTTCTTACTTAAATGCTCAGGGTAGTATAAGTGTCTGAGATAGAAAATCACATCCTTGTACCACTTAACTCATCAACCTTTCAAAAACACCTACCCTTTCTTCTTCTACCTCATTTACCTCAATAGTTTTGCAAGTTTCTCTCAGCCATAAGCTTAGCCAAGCCCAAACCTCTCACCAACTTCATGGTTTGGATATCCATATCATATTCTTGCAACTTGTTCACCCACCTGCATCTTTTTCTTGAGACTTCCATCTCTGACAAGATGTCCTTCACCATGGTGTGGGGAACATAAGCAACCACTTTAGAACTTAGAATGTAAGGTCTAAAAATTTTTTTTGCTTTTACCAAGGAAAATGCTTGCTACTTTTCCATGATAGTGTACTTCAGCTCAGCCCCCTGCAAGGCCTTACTGAAAAAGGCAATTGGCCTCTCATCCCCTTCATCATCCTTCTCCAACAGGACAGAAGCAATAGTGTTCTCTCAAGAAAAGGAAAATAGTTGGAAAGGCTTCTTATAATCTGGAGCTGCTAAAACAGGGGCATGTTTTAGTGCCTCTTTAATCCCATTGAAAGCTTGGATGGAAGCCTCCTCCCATTTGATGACCTGGTCTTTCTTCAGCATGGAAGTGATTGGAATGGTCAACTCAACAAAGTTTGATATGAATCTTCTAATGAAGTTTATCTACCCAAAGAAGGACTGAATTCCTTCTTGGTTCTTGGGATTGGGACCTTGTTGATGGCCTCTACTCTTTCTGGATCAATCATCACTCCTTCTTGTGACACAATGTGACCAAGAAACTTTTCCTTCTGCACTCCAAAATGGCACTTCTTTGGATTGAGTGAGATGCCATATTCTCTACATCTTATCAACATCTTCTCCAAGTGCAGCAAGTGGTCACTTCTCTTCCTAGAAAAACATAGTCACATCATCTGTAGAGACAACAATAAACTCATTGATGTAACCAGAAAAAGCAACATCCATTGCTCTTTGAAAGGTGGCTCCAACATTCATCAGACCAAAGGGCATCCTGACATAAACATAGGTCCCCCAAGGAGTAGTAAAGGTTGTCTTGATCCTTTTTGATTCCTTCACCACAACTTGGTTATAACCAGAGAAACCATCCAAGGTGGAAAGAAATTAAACCAGTCACTAACTGCAACATGTTCTCCATATTTGGTAAAGGATAATTATCCTTCATTGATGCTCTATTTAGATTCCTAAAGTCCACACATAACCTGATATCACCATTCTTCTTTCTTATTGGTACTAGGTTTGCAACCCAAGAAGAATACCTAGTGGGCTGAATAATCCCTCCATCTCTCAACTTCTTCAGTTCCTCTTGCATTTTGAGAGATAAGAGTGGATTGATGGGCCTCTATTTCTTCTTGAATGGCTTTGCATTAGACTCCAAGGGAATCTCATGTGAAAACAGTCCTCTCTGTATGCTTTTAGTTTAGAATAGGTCCAAGCCATGCAATCTTGGTATTTTTCAACAATTGGATGTATGACTGCTTCTCCTCCTTGCTGAGATTGCTGCCTAACCAAATTTTCTCTTGGCTTCTCCTTTTTCCAAGGTCATGCTCCTCAATATCCCTCGAGGCTGCCATGCATCTATTAACAATGTGATCAACATTATCAAAATTGGACTCAAGAGCAACCAACCCTCTAGGAATGGTATTGGTCTTTAGCTGGATGATGCCCTTGCCAAACAAGGTTTCTTTTCCTTTTGTTATACATACCATTGGCTCCAAATCAATGCATTGATAAAAAAACTCTCCCTTGTTCTACAGAAATCTTCTGATCTGAGCATCATCATCAAAAACCTACCAATGTTTAATGTTGTCAGGGATAAGGTCTTGTCAATACCTCAACATCATATTCACAATATGGGGACATTGTACAATTGTCAAACCGAGACCCCAACACTACAAGCTTGTCTTCCAAGTCATTGAATTTCCTATCATGATGCACTATGTTGAATGAATCAAACATCTCAATAAGATCCCAAACTGCATGTTTATATTATTTCATTTTGATTTTTTGTGGCATACAAGTTTTCTGACTTGTTTTACAATTAATTATGAGTCTCCTTTGACAATGATGTCCTTGATACCATATTTCCAAGAAATTCTTAAACCCAACAATAGTGCCTCATACTCAACAATGTTGTTGGTGCACTCAAAGTTGAGTTTGAAGGAAAAAAACAAATTTTTCCCTGACCAGAGAAAGTAGAACAACACCAGCACCATTCCCAAACTTGGAGCAAGCTCCATCAAACAATAGAGTCCAAGGAGAGCCCACTTGTTCAAGACACCTGCATTCCTCAATCTTGTGCTCCTTTCCATCAACAAATCCTACAAAGTTGTCAGCATCAACATTTGTGTACAATACTTCATAGGATGCATTGTTGGGATCCTCAATAAGATGCAACATTTTCTTTTCTCCATACAACCTGACAAGGCTGCCTTCAATTGGAATGGTGGCATAGGACATATCCATTTGGACACTCCCACCAACACTAGCAGCCCATTTTCTTGATAAAGTAGCATGCCCCACTTGGTGGGCAAGTCAACGATGACAACATCAAGTTTTAAATTTTTACCTAGGTAAGCTGCAAGCTGCACCACCAAACCCTTCACACATCCCACTACTGGAACTTCTCTGGAATCCATGGTAGTGCACTTCCCATATGTTTTTACTTTGATATTCAGCTCATTCATGACTTCCAAAGGCATGACATTACATGATGCCCCGAGTCAAACATGCAGTTGTGCAAACAGTCTATCCTTAATGATCAAAGTGGTGAAGAATGGATCCACATTCATCTGAGAGTCCACCAAGGATGTCCCCAAATAGACCTCAGGTGGTTCACCTAGTTCCTCCAATGCTGGTGGTGTTTCTAATTCTTGAATGATTGGAGGAGTCTCCACAATATTTACATTTTTGCCTAGGGTCTTCTCTTCTTTCAATCCCAAGTATTCAAATGCTCTCTTTTTGTGCTCAGAATCCTAAGCAACTCAACAATTGGAAAAGACTTTGATTTGACTTAAAACTTGGGCAATATCATATGGGACATTTTTGGCAAGGCAGTATTGGAAGGAAAGCCAACACACTCATTAGGTGGTACAAGATTTTTGATAACTTGGGCATGAGGAGGGATATGATTTTTGTTTAGAACGCAGGGATTTTTGGGAGATGCATCTTTCTTAGGAGCCTCTTTAGGAATGTTTGAAAGTAAGGGATATTTTGGCTTGGCTTGAGGCCCTGTCCCTTTGACAACCTTACTTCTTGTGTTATATTCCTTCTCTTGAGCAACAACAACATTCATCAATAACTATCTATCCTCCTCAGATGGAATTCCTCCATCATACTTCTTTATCATTAAAGCCCTTAAATATTCAAAGTCATTATTGGGAAATTCAAAATCTTGTATAGTATCTACTTCTAAAATATGAGAGGGAGGAAGAATAGGTACCCTATGAATGCAGTCCCAAAAAAAGCAAAAAGTCCGGGCACTTATCACCTCGGGCTTGAAGTTTCCCTTGTTGTAAGCTTGTGGAACAACCCATCATGCATGCAGACATCATCATCATTCATCATCTTCTTCTTCTTCTTGTTGATCTTCTTCACAAGGAGCATGAGGCATGAAACATTTGTCACACCAATCAATGACATCTTGTCTCCTCCACACAACAACTCTGACAGCCAAAGGATCAGGTACCATTCTATTATCCCTAGCTTGGGACTATCTATTTCCAAATCCAACAGGTCCCTTTGCCTCTATCATCAGATCTTTGGTGATTTGTGAACCTGTCTTGGCCTTGTTGCTTGTGTTGACCTTGTGAGCTCTGCCCAATTCCCTTCTCATCCTGGGCTAGTTTGTAGGAAATTTCTTTGACAACCCCTGCCAAAGTTTTCACAACTTCTTCCAAATCAGCAACCTTGCTTGTTTGAGGTTTTTTTGGGTTAACCAACTTTACACCCTCCCTTTTGGAGGCTTTCCAATTGCCTTGATGTTGTTCTCTATTTGCAAAGCCATGGTGAAGGCCTGCCTCAAATTTGTGGGGTTTTGTCTCTTAAGTAATATGCAGCCTTTTTATCAAATGCATCAGAATATTTGATCAAACATGACTCATCACAAGGCCTTATCCTAACAGAAATCTCCTCAAGGTCTTATTAAACCTTGTGTTGAAATCATGTACTGACTCATTAGGATTCTTTTTGATGTTTTCAAATTCTGTCAAAAGAAACCTAGGGTCATTTCTATCACCATACTGCAATCTAAATGCATTACTCATCTCAGTCCAAGAATCAATAGAGTTATCTGGAAATGCTTTATACCAATCCCTAGCATCTTCTTCCAAGGTATGGATAAACAACTTGATATATACATCTTCATGTTCAATCTCAAAATCTTCCATCATATTGATAAAAAGCTTTAGATGTTGATCACCAGTAATAAGCATTGTTTCCTGGAACTTTGGCATTTTGTTCCTTACATCTTGAGGCACTGCATTTGGATATCCAACCATTCCCACAAAATTTATAGGTCCAAAGGTGTTTACAACAAAAGGGGGTCTGGGGGGGGCTGGGCCATGTTGATTTGAGAAGGTGACCCTGGAGGGGTGACAAATTGATAAGGGGCAAGAGGGTCCTTGGAACACAAGAGTATAATTTTCAAAATGGATACCCCCAAAGGCCTTGTCTCTTGGAAATCCCTATCAACCTTAGTAAAAGATAGTGTAAAATGTGAAGCAAACCTTTCAAAATCAAATGAAGGCCCTTCTCCAGCTAGAGAATTCAATTCCACAAAGAGGCTACCTGATTCAGAGTCACTTGAATGGTAGTCTTCAATGATAGGCCGATCACTTTCATCAATGGAGATCCTCTTCTTGTCTCTGTTGATCTCCACAACTCTCAGATTTTCTTCCTTTTGATTTTGCTTTTCCTAGCTCTGGAAACAATGTCCTAGTAGGATCCCTAGCAAAGAAAGATCTTCTTCCTTCCATCTTTGCAAATATTAGTAACAAATATGACTTTGACAGAGTTTTAAGACACTGGTACTCATTAAAAATCAGATCAACAGGAGTCACCACTAAGGATTTCCACCTTAGTTGTGAAAATGCACTAAAGTATGATCTGTCAAATGTCTATCAATGCTAGAAACTAGAAATGGAAAGATTCTAAACTTTCTTTACCCAAGATTTATCAAATGAAAGCTAGTGCACTAGGTGTGAAAACTGAAAGAACTACACACAACACTTGGAGCATACAAGAAGTGTTTTACTGTAGGTCTTGATTTTTCTAAATCCCCAAAAAGTGCTGAAACTGAAAAGCAAAATGTATAAATGCATACTAATATGTCAAATTGTTGGTATCCAAATTGATTTCTCTTAAAAAAATCGAGCATCACTTAGGTGTTGGTATCCAAATTAATCTCCTTCAAATTCCGAGATCATAGATTAGACAGACTTAGAGATAGATAATCATGTAGTCATTTTGTAGCTGGGATGAGATCTAATCTCGGCCCTCTTATCACTCAAATTTGGAGAAATGGATAGCACCCTCAAGAGGATTTGATCTATCCTCACTATTTTAGGTTGTGCCTTTCAACCAAGGTAAGAGAACCTATTTTGTAACCTCTGTTTATTGAAGAACAATGATAAATCCTTCTTTTGCATAAATTTTATAGAGAAGACCTTGGGAAAATATGATCAACACACCAGATTTGACTCTCACGAGTTGTCACTTCTAGATCATGGAGATATTTTCACAACAAGGCAAAGGTTACTAAAGACATTTGAGACCCTGATTGCTTTTTTGCATGTTTTGGTAATAGAGATTATGCATTTTGTATGCACACAAGACAAACAGGGGTAGTATAGGTAGGATTGGTTGTTTTTGAATGAATTTTTGTGGGAGGTGGGGCAAGGTGAACTTGATTCACCAGATCCTTGAGGAATCTTACAAAATGGAAGGTTAAACCAACAAAATGCCACAGAATAATAGCTAAAATGTTTCTTTAACTAGAATATGTGCTTCAATGGAGGCCCAGATTAGCACTCTTTCACACAATCTTTGAGATTCTATCATGAAGGCTCGAGTTAGAAAATCCAACAAAGCATCAAGATCTAAGCCAAATCATGCCTAAGGTACACCCAAAGGCTTACAGACAATCTCTATCAACAGATGAAAGAAAAGTGATTTTAAATCATTTATTCCAATCCAGATGAAAGCTCTTTTGAGAAATGAAATTGTAGATGCCACTAAACTATCACAAGGATTGAGGCCTGTGTGATTGAATCAGATTTTAATACAAGATTGCAACAAAAACAAGAAAAACTACTCACATACATTAAAGAAATAAAAAAACACATTTTGCTCAAGACAACACATAATAACTCAAATTTGATTAAATCTATCAGTAGGGGAAAGTTTCTAGAACAATCTCAAGAGCTTGTCAATGGTTGTACACTTGCAACCACCTTGACATGATCAAATTTAATACAAAAGAGATATACAAGCTTCTCAAAATGGCTTCTCAAAATGATGGGCTCTATCAAGCTTTTTCTATTAGAAAATTCAGTCCCGACCCCTAACACTCTCCAACCATTTGCACAAAAAATTTGTGCCATTTATAACATTTACAACAAGAGACCCTTTTCCCCAAAAAAAAAACCTTGAATGCACTACAATGTTTCCATGATTTTGATCATGATTCTTAGAATCAGATCTGTAAAAAGTCACCAGTGCTCGAGGGGGCAGATCTCATCGAATATCTCCCACATTCAACTCCTTCCTCTAGTAGATCACTCTTTCTTCAATTTTCCAACCACTTCCACCCCTAATCTATCAAATCTGGCTCCTTGCATGCTCTGGGAGAAGAAAATGGAAAATCTGATCAAGCATGATAGTCAGACCATTTTAATGGTGAAAGATGTCTTCCAGATCTTCCCACCAAACTCAGATATCAACATTAACTCCCCTCTCTGCTTGGCATGTAGGAAATACCAAGAAATCATGAAGACTCACACTTCCAAGTGTGTTTCAAGTAAAATGGGGGAAAATCAGATTCAGACTCTCAACTGTCGTTGATCTTTACTTTGAATTTGGGCCATCCACGTGGAAGATTCAAACTTAAAAACAGACCCGGGGCTTCCTCTGACTTTTTACAACTTTTGGAAAAATGGAAAAAATTTCACATTTTTTCCGCACCTCCGCCCTCGAGAAATGAGCCTGACACGTGTCCTAAGGTGGGCCCCAAAGGAACCATGGATAAATTCTACCATTTGACCTCCTTTTTGGAAAAAGGAAATTTTTTCCAAGTTTTCCCCATAGCTCAGCTCCGCCCTTGAAAAATGGGCCCGACACATGTCCCAATGTGGTTCCAAGTGGAACCGTGCTTCCCTTTTTACTTTTAACTCTTTTTTCCCAAAAGGAAATTTTTCCAAATTTCCCCGAGAGTCCACACCTCCGCCATTGACTGAGCAAGCTTTGACCTTTCCTTTATTGGGCCTATGGGCCATTTTGATGTTTTTAGTCATTTGCATGTCAAGGGAAAAAAATCCAAATTGCCCCGATGGTCCACCTCCCCCCCCTTTGACTTTTCAAACCACCACGTGTCACCATGGTGCACCTTGAGATGGTCCCAAAAATTTGATACCTTGAATGAGCATGGGCTCGCCACGTGTCCTGGCCCGAAAAGTTTTCTGAATGCTTGAAGCTCAGTGGAAGGTGCCATGTGTCATGCTCCGAGGTAGTCTCCTTTGGCCATTGAAAATTCTAAGAAAATGCAAAGTGAGTGGAGGCCTCCACGTGTCCTCCGGTGCTTCTTTAAAATGAAACTCAAGGGCCGGTCCCCAAACATGCGTGGTTCCTCCACGTGTCCCAGACCTCCCAAAACCCTTTGAAAAAAGACTAAGTATGGGAAGACCCGGTGGAAGCCTCCACGTGTCTCCATGGTGCAATTTCAAAATGGTGCCCAAAGTGGAGACCCTGAATGAGTGGCTCGCCACATGTGTCCCCATTTTCCGCCACATTATTTTAGCTGCATAAAATTTTTCTAAGTCTGGGAAAAGTAGTGGAAACCTCCACGTGTCCTCCCGGCACTACTCCAAGGCCAAACCAAAAAGTAGATCCTCAAACGAGTGTCGTTCCTCCACGTGGAAAATTTTAAGTTGAGGATTTTCATAGAAATTTTTGAAGTACCCAATTGAGCCGCATCCAACCAAAAAGGCCACATGTCCCCCTGTCGATGCAAGGATGTAAATTTGACTAGGGAGAAACACCCATCAAACCGTAAAATATAGAAAAATGATCATTTGAGCCGAAAATGAAAATTTCTCCAAGGACAGAGAATTTAGAAATGTTACAAGGCTCAAATATGTTTCTCAGAGATACATCCATTCATTTTTCTTCAAGTATTTAGGGAAAAATGACAAGGAAGACAAATCCCAACCATGGAGAATGGAAAATATGGGAGAACCCAAGTTTTTAGAAACAGAGAATGGGAGACCCAAATTACAGACCTTTTTAGAGGAACAAAGAAACAAGGAGAAAACCATGGACCCATAAGTGATCTATGACCCAGACAAGGAAAGATTAAAGGGCTTGAATGGTTTGAAGAGTGACATTGTAAGAGTGCAGTCATGATGAAAAGACATCTCATTGGGTTATTGAATATCTCCAATATTCTTAGGAGGTGGTTCAAGTACTATCATATAACAAGATTTTTAATCCATGAAGAGGAAAGTCATTCATTTTATATGATGAATTGATAATACCATCAAATGTAGGGAGTAATGTTGCATACTAGGTATGGTTGTGTCTTGACTAGTTCTATATGTTGTGTCTCAGTCCTTGATTCATGTGTTGAGATGTATCAAGTGTGATCATGCATCATGGAGGTAGTATGAAGAGGGTTAACCACTAACAGTGTGTGAAAGTTAAAAAGTAAGTTTTTAGTTGATGACCATTGTTTAAAATCTATGGATGTTTGTGTCATTAATAATTATCAATTAGGATTATGGTAGGATTTTGGGTTGTTTTGAGTTTTTTGAATTTTTGATTTTTGATGTTTTCATATTTTTCAATGTTTTGTTTTTTTGGATTTTTTTGATATTTTAGAGCCATTTACATGGAACTTGTGTAGTGATGCTTTCCAATGATAGCTTAGGTGTACTTAGATAATGCGCCATAAAATGTTTCAAACTATTCAAGTGATGGATCAAGGTTAGTACCATAGATAAGAGAAAGGGTTCAAATCATTAAATCAAAAGTCACATGTTTGGAATAATAATAAAATGCTCATGGAATGGATGGATGAAACCAAGGTGGAGTGGTCATGATCCCAAGTGTGAAGTTATTATAGAAAATTAGACCTACACATGGTGTTGGAAACCAATTTTTATCATGGTACTTATTCAAGGTGTCACAATTGAATGGTTGTCACTATTAGTCATATTTATTTATCTCTTTTTAGTTTATTGTTGTTATTTTCATGGGATATTTTAAGTTGCACTCATATATAAAAGAGTTTTAGGTGCATGATGTTCATGGGCTTGGAGAGCTTTTCACTATCTAGGTAAGAAATTTTATAGGCTTCACAACCATATTTAGTAATGATGATGTAGGGGCCAAACCAGTTAGGCTCAAACTTTCCTTTCTTATCTCTCTCCTTGGTGGTGTTTTTATAATTTTCCATAACGAAAAGATCAATGATCTCAAACTTGTATGATATGATTCAATTATTATAGTTGTGGTGTAGTTGAATATAATACACTTTAAGGTGGTAAAAGGCATGAAGATTGTTTTGATCTAATAGTTATAACTAAATAAATCAAGCTAATATATAGTATTCATCATCATATATAAATTATTTCAAGGAGATTCACAAATAAAGGACATCAATCTCAAGGAGTGTTATATCCTCTTCTCCAAATGCAAAGGAATAGGGTATATCTCTAGTAGAGGTGTAAATGGAATTGTAATAATCCTATAAGACAAGATATATTTGGAGGTGTAAGTTTGTATTGGTTTTAATGATGATTTTCTCCATAATATTGATGAATTTTTTTGTAGCCTCATCCTATTAATCACCTTGAGGTTAATAGGGCTAGGGCCAATTTTTTTGAATTTTAATTAGTTACAAAAGGCTTTAACATGTTTTCTTGAAAGGATTTACCATTGTCATAGAAAATGATATATGGGATGCCATAATATTAGATTATGTGATTTAAGATTTAAACAATTATCTTCTTACATGTTACATATGAAAGAGGAATGGCTTTTACCCACTTGGTAAATGAATTCACACTAGTAATGATATGTTTATGGCCATCAAATGATGAGGGATGTATCTTCCCTACAAAATAAATGCCACATTATGAAAATATCCATGGAGTAGTGATAGGTCGAAATGGTTGGGATGGTGCATGGATAAGATTCGCATGCTTATGGTATAAAACACACTTATGAACATATTGGCAACAATCTATTTCTATAGTAGGCTAGAAATTTCTTACTTAAGGTATATATTAGGTAGGGACCATGCCAATAGTGTGATCTTTGTAGATTACTTCATGCACCTACTTAATAGTTAATATGGACTCTTATGAATTTAGATATTATAACGAGGGTTCCATCATAGCCTCAACAATAAAGAGTACCCCAAGGATGATGTAATGAGAAATAAATTGGATTAGGGACTTGTGTGGGTTATGGGATAGGTTAGGTAAGAAAAGGCCATCATGAAGGTAGGTGTAAATTTCTTCATACAAAGGGAAGAAGGGACCAAAAACTTCACATACAAATTTTTTTAATGGAAATTCATAGGTAGGAGTTGTAACATGCTTAACCAAGAAGTGAAATTAGTTTTTGTATACCGGTAGGTTTAGAAGAGATCCAATATTAGCTACGAAATATGTGTATATTTTCCATAGATGAAGATACTTCTCAAATATGATTTGTGTGAAATAGTCATTTAGGCTATCCGCCATGCATTTTTGCCAGATAATATTCTTTATTTGAAATTTAACTCATTGTTGACCTATTTGATGTTTATAAAATTGGGAGATGAATTTCCTTTCCTTGGATTCTTCCTTATGGACTTATGCATTATTTACAATTTTGGGATGAGGAATTTCTATAATATATGTGAATTTAGAAGTATCCACCTTTATAACCCTTTGTTAAATAATGAACCCCAACGATTTACCTAATGTAACACTAGACACACAATTCATGGTATTTAAAAGGACATTATAATCTCTCAATTATTCATAAATCCACCATAAGATGACAAGATTTTCTACATGGGTTTTATATTTACTAAGAATTTCATAAACATAATCCTCCACAACGTCATGTAGCATGTCATGAATGATGATATTCATGGTTGTTGATAAGTCGATTCTATATTTTGAGATCAAATCAAATTAACCGATAGATTAAGGTATCCCGAGGTGCAATATTTTTTTGATACTCTATAGAAATATTAATATCATCATATCCTGAAAACTCATCCATAAAATATAACATCTCATGACATGTTGTGGAGTCTATAGTCATATTAATATTGTGTAGAGGAAATTCATGTTTGGATAAGCTTTGTTAATGTCTCTAAATTATTTGCATACCTTGATTTCTATAGGTTTCTTGTGGATACGAAATATATTGGATAACATATTTGATTAATCCATAGGTTGAATAAACTCGAAGGCCAATAGTTTCTAAAGTTCCTCTTTGATAAGGAGAGCTATTTGCAGTGCATTATTTAGAGATTATATTTAACAGGTTTGGCTCATTCATGAACAACCAAAGATGGGTCCAACACAAGTGTGTCTACATAGGACCATGTGAATATGTCTAAAATATCTTGTAATAGGGTAGAAAATATTTTTAAGCTAGTGGACCAAGGAAATCTCGAACTTAATGATCTTGGGATATTCCTTAGTTTCAATATCGATGTCCATGGTTTTTAATACAATGATTTTAGATCCATCTTCCATATATGTAGGGTCAAGCGGAAGGTTTAGTTCCTCTTCTATTATCACCTTTGACAGGTTTTCACCAGTAGATTAGTCACTTTTATTTTTCTCCTTTTTAATTTTACTTGTCGAGATAACACCTCAAGAAGGTTTTCACTACATGACTTTTTTATGATTTTTTCTAGGGAACTCAACCTCCTCCGCAAAACAAGATTATACATATAGGTTTATATTGAATCCATTATAATGATACCCTAATGGGACATCATCTTAGACTCTCATGAATTCTTCTATAGCTTCCTTATTATAAAAGGAATCTATTGGTATGTCATTTTTTTGTCCCAATGTATGAGGGAGGGGTACTTCAAGTTTAGGAAAATATAATTTTGATGAAGGGTAAGGAAGAAATTATAAGTAGATAATTTTTTATAGGACATTTCCTCATAAAGGCTAATGGGGACCTTGCTTCAATGTTGGAAGATTGATCTTCACTAAATGAAGAGGTGGAGCTGATTTTGTGAGGTTTACCACCATACGGTTTAGTACAATACCAAAATGTTTTTTTTTTTCATGAACATGGAGAGGTTCATGGATGACTTGTTAATCCTTTCCACATTTGTATCTTTGATAGTTCAGGTTATACATTTTGAATGAAATACATCAGATAATTTTAACATGATGAGAAATTTTCATATGGAAAATGCAAGCTAGAGGAGGTATCTAAATGTTCATCTAAGAAGAATCACCTTTTAAAAATATTCCAAAGCTATGGAATCTAGTCTCATTTAATAAATAGTTTCACTCCTTCCATGGCCACGGGTGACAAGGGAAGATTATCGATGAGGAGGGTGTGATGAAGATCATACTCTTCACTGACTAATGCTAATGATCTTAGATTTAGATTCCAAGAGGGAGTGTTTAATGAAGATGGAAATGCATTAGAATTTTTAGATGAAGGGAACAATGGATCAGGGTAAATTATGGAAGTTTAAGCCTCTAATTAAACCTCAAAAGTAATCTTAATGCCCTAGCAAGAATATAAACTATGATAATGTTCTTCCTATCCTCACCAAGGATATTAAGTTTTTTCCCATGATATTGGAGTTTGATGAATTGGATGTACGTGGAGGGGATGACCTATATGGTGTGAATAAATGGGAAGCCAAAAATAATGGTACCATGAATATCCAAATTGATGACATGGAATTGAGTTTCATGAGGGATATGCCTGCGTTTAAGGGGAAGAGTTATCATGCCCATTGATTTTCATTTATCATTTTCATATTATTTTATGGAAATGAAATTTCAATCAATACCATGTCAATGTGATCCATATGTTTAATGAGATATAAAGTGAAAATGTTAAATTCTAATCCATTTTCCACAAGCACCAATTTGATTATATTGTAGGCAATGATGTATTCAATATAAGGGTAGATTGTGAATGTGATTATATTGAGGAACATCATAATGGCTAAATATACTATGATGGAATTGGTGATTTAGGCAACCAAGGATTGGAAGTGAATGGAGTCAATGTAAATAATAACTCTTCAATCTTGAGGGATTTATAGATGATGTACTTATGAATAATAAATATTTTGAGAATATGCAAGATGAATATATGTGAAAAAGTATTCTCAAGTAATTATAGGAGATAATATTACCCTTTTTGTTATGCAAAATTTCTATCATGCAAAAGTGAAAAAAATTGATGACAATTGAGTCCACACTTTGAAAATATTTTTCCCAATCATTGTAAACATTTTCTTTGTCTATCCCATCCATAGTTTCATCCTCATTTTGGCTTAGAGGAATATGCTAAGAATATTTTTAAGTGTATTTCATGTGCATATATGTTTTCCAAAATTATTTTACAAAGTTATTGAGATCAAGAAAGAATGACTATCCTTAGAGTCCTTAAAAGGGACATTTTGCAGCATATGGATACCCTTGAAAGCTTATAGGGAAGACCTAAGCCATATGGAAGTTTTGCAGAGAGTGATGACAATATAAAAGGAATTTTAGGAAATATATGTGGAGATAAGTGATCTTAGGAATCAAACATGTCAAATAGGGTCATCTCAGGTGTTGGGAATGTCATACTCTAACTATGAAAGCTAACTTATCTGGATGATATTGGGAGTTGTGGGAGGAGTTGGGAGATAAAAAACCATTCATTGGAAATCTATTAGAATCTTCTAAATGATGGAAACCTAAGTTTTTTCCCAAGACATGAAAATCTTCTCGTGCAAATCAAAGTTTGTACAACAACCACATCTTAGGATCTCTTGGAACAATTTTGAAGCACAACATCCTCCCAATCCATGGCATGATACATATGTTGTTAATTATTCATTGGGGAAGAAGTGGGTGTTACAATGGTCATAACTCCTAATTAACCATATTTCAAGGATCCATGGTTGCAGATATCAAAAAGGAAATAGTCAAGAGTCATACAATACCTATTTATGGATGGAATACTTGTCTTTGTCCTTCTTATCAAGCCATACAATGCTCTAATAGATTATTTTCTTAACCATTTTATCAATAAAACTTTGAAATTTTTGAATCCATGGGAAAAATCTCATGTTTGGGTACTTATTTTCCTCTTGTTGGTCCTCATTGTCAAGGAGTTAACCATTTTTGGAAAATCTAGGAGGCGAACGGGGAACATTAGTCTATTTAGGAACAGATGGAAATGTTCCTCTATTCCACTTGTTCCCCACGTTTCTACCTTATCCACATTGTGGTGGGAATTATAATCAATTAAATTAGATTTAGATGGAACTAAGGGAATAAGTATATTATTCCGTTAGTTCCATAAAGGACCACATTAACCACCCAAATCCAAACATAGTTGAATCAAAAAAGTTAGGTTTTAGTGGAACAAGAGGAATAGTTCCCATATTCCATTTGTTCCCCACATCTCCACCATTATCAACTTGGGAAAATGAATTGGTGAATTCATTCCATGTTGGAAATTTGGGAACAGTGCTCATGTTCCTCCTATTCACTCGATTTACCACAAAATCGAAAAAAGGAATAATAGGATATGTCGGGCCTGGACGACATAATAGGAATAGTTCATGAGTTCTTCAAGTTCCATAAAAACCCACAAAATCCACAAAATACAAAGGAACGGGTAGATTCGGTTAAGGTGGAATTTTATGGAACTAAAGCAATATATCCATTCCCCTATACTCCTGAATTTTTCCAATTTTGCAAAAAGGAAGAGATGGACAAGTCATTGATTGAAGGCCCATAGGAATTTTCCCTTATTCCTCTAGTTCTCTTCCAACCTTTACTCGTACTAATTGCAATGCAAATTATCTCAATAACTTCCATATTTTTCCCAAGAAGAGGAATATGAAGGGTACCAAAATTGAGTTTTGAATTGAAATAATATTTTTTCCCAAATTGAAAGTGTTTAATAAGTTTTAGGAGATGAAATTTCACAAGTGATAAGAAATTGAAATTCCATGTGAAGGGAAGGTGAAAGGTCATATTGTAAATCTATATATTGTAATGGCCTCTCCATTCAAAAGCGGGTTTACATTTATTGATTGTTGTAAGGTGTTGGATTTTACTACTACATCAAGTAATAAAGATACATTTCATCTATATCTCTTTATCTATGTTCATCTATTCTCTCTTCTCTCCAACTTTACAAGCATTTTATCTTGTACAACCAAGAAGTAACTTTGTGTCCTTGATTGATGGATCTGCATAACTTTGTGTCTCTATATTATTAGTCTTGTTGGATGCTTAAATTGTTTATTTTATTATAATTGGAATGTGGTTTAGCTAATGTAATGTGAATTTTGTAAGTCTACTCACAACATTAACCCTCTCACTATTTCTCTTACTCCCCTTTACCTCTTTCCAAGAAAATTCCTCCCTTATACATTGTACAAGCATTTTGCCACATGTTTAGTGGAGTATTTCTATGTGATCCCTAACCTAGTGGCCACCCCATGGTTTTATATTTTTTACATTTAATAATGAGAGCCTCCCATACCAAAGAAAGGAGGGATTAGCCTCGTGACCATTGGTGAAAATTGATAATTTTCACTACAAAAAATTATTTTACCAACATTTTTGCAACTATGTTGGGAAGATATACCCCTTTTCTCTCTCTCTCTCTCTCTCTCTCTCTCTCTCTCTCTATATATATATATATATAAATATATATATATTCTAAAACCCATAAAAATTTAAAAACTAAAAATACCAAAAATACTATCTAAATGTGCTTAAGCCCTATTGAATCCCATTGAAAAATATGCATTTTTCTTGTCACATTTGTATCTTAAATCATAAAAAATGGTGGAAAAAAGATATATGAGGGTTAATCGAGCAAGTGGATTAATTGACCCGACATTCAAAGAGAAAAAATAAACTAATTTTAGTCTTACCATTATCCAAAAAACAAGGAAAATTAGTCAAGAGTACTTTCTTGAATTTGATCCTAACTTTCCTCTTGAAGGTCCTATTGAAGAACCAACTATAGAACCATTAGATATCATTCCTATAGAAGAAGAAAGAATAATAAGTAGAGGAAGAAGAAGAAATAATGACTACACCTTTTCCATGGGGATAAAATACAAGCCCATTGGCCTTGACTCCTCCACTATGCATGAATTTCTAAAGGGTCTTGAAAAAATTTCCCCAAATTCAAGATAAATGGCAAAAACATCTAGATGATCATATTGTTACATTCATCACAACTTTTGGTGTATTGGGAGTTGCATACAAATATGTCTTGGTTCTTGTCTATTTGTGGATTCATTACAGGAAGTTGTTGTTGATTGGTTTTATCATTTTCCACGGAGATCCAATCACAAATTGGGAAAACATGAAATCCAAGTTTGAGGCTAGATTCAAGCTTGTTGAAGATTTTCATGCCCTCCTTGCACAATGGTCCCAACTAAAAAGAACCACATGAACTAATGAGGGACTTTTTTGCTAAGTTCAATAAGTTACTCTCTAAAAATTCTAGAGGTTGCAAGGCCTATGGAGGATAACCTAGTTAAGATTCTTCACCAATGCTCAATTTCGGAGGTCGGAGTTTCATGTTAATAAGAAGTCATGACCTACTACTTTAGATGAGGTCAAGAGCTTGGAGTAGATGTGAAAGATGATCTATGATGATATCTGAAAAATTAAGAAAGGTCCAAGAAAGGACAAGGCTCAAAGCTCAAGTTCTAGAGCTACAAACTCTCTCAGTGTAAAACTTCACTAATGATGTACTTTCTCTCAAAATTTTTTCTGGAGTACCTATATAAGGACATTTCGAAGAGAACTTCCCTAAAAGTAAAAATTGTTTTGCACCTCATAGACTTTCTCTTGAGGATCCACCTATGAATGCCACTTATGGAACCCGATTGGATGATGAAAATGAAGAAGAGATGCTACTTAGAAAATGAAGGAGAAGAAGGTGAGTTGTTGATTGAAGAAATTGGATCTGCAGAGGTTGGTTTCTTTGAATATGCATCTTCTTTAAAAAGATGAATATGAGGCTTTGTAGCTGATATAAACAACCATTCTTGTGTTGTTTTACATGATAAAAAACTTGAAAAGGAAAAATCATCCAAGACATGAAGAGAAGGAGAAAGAAGACCCTCAATCGGTGACTCTACTACTACAAAAAATAATAATGACTAAGAGAGGTTATCCACTTCCTCCATCCTTGGAATCAGCCAAAAATAAGTTAAAGCCACATCTCATCACAAGGAATCTTCTAATCAAGGTAAGTCAAGTACTTCCACCTCTTATAAAATGATGCTTCCACTTCTGCACATCAAAAAGATAATGAAAAATAAAACTACTTCCTCTAGGTCAAATCAAATTATCCCTAGTATTCCTATGCTCTGAAATCTCTTCTTCTAGCTTTGATATATTGACCATGTGAAAAAATCCAAAGTTTAGATATCTTGAATTGAAATACCTAAAACTCACCTCAAATAATTTGATAAGATAGTCAAATTTATCAAAAGTGGAAGTTCCAAATCTAGTGTGTCATCCACTTCAAAGGATTACTTCCCACACCTAAGAAAAGTCAAAGCCAAAATATTCTAGCTTCTACCCCATCATCTACTAGAAAAATTGAACCTTTTATATGTTTCTTGTTGATCAATGGGTACCGACTTAACAATTACATTATTGATTCGGTGCATATGACAATGTCATGCCCGCTAAGGTTTCTCAAGCTCTTGGTTTGAGTCTCTCTGGGAATTTGGTCATTGTTACTCAATGGAGACAAAGGAAGTTCCACTTGTTCGAAAGAATCAAAGATGCACAACTTTTTTTTGTGGCCTATCCAAAAAAGTGAGTAAAAGAAACAATTCTAGTGGTAGATATGCTAGCTACCTATGAGATGCTCCTCAATAGAATATTTTTTTTGGGAGATGGGAGGTGAAATACAAATGGACTGGTCTTGGCCTTCGATACCTAGTCAAGAATGAAATGAAGAAGCTCCTCCCTAAACCTAAGATGAAATACATGGTCAAAAGAAGTCGGATGATCCTAGAGCACATGTTCTCTTCCAAAACAAGGAATTTGGGAAAGTTCCATTCGAGGAAAGAGGTAATGGAAACTACTTCATGAGTTTTGAATGAGATGAAGAGTTGCCCATTCTTGAGGAAAGGCCAAAGATATTGTTGACAAGATTTGGAGCATGGAATTTGATGGAAGTTGTTCAAAAAATTGGCTTAGGTGCAAGTATTGTCTTATCCTCTCACAAGGAGATTTGTTCCCTTTGGCTTATAAGTTGTAGTTCTCCAACACCAACAATATTGTTGAATATGAAGCCTTGTTGCTTGGGTTGCGAGCTTTAAAAAGAAATGGGAATCAAGAAGCTCATAGTGTAAGGAGATGTTGAGTTGATCGTGAAATAGGTAAGAGATGTATTCCAAGTGAAGAAATCTTGTCATCTCTATCACTATAGGAATAGATTTTGGGATTTCCTAGAATATTTTGATGCATTTGATATCAAGGCATTTCCTTGAGATCAAAACACTAGGGATGATTCATTGGTAGTGTTTGCCTCTTTGATGATTCCACATCCGATTTTGGTGGACAAAAGTTTTTGATGGAGATGATTTTCCGCCCAAGTGTGCCTAGAAAACTCATAGAGATGAAAGTGTTTAATGATGATAACCACATTTTTTCCTTCTTATAACAAACTAGAGATTTTAAGTCTATGTACTTTGAAGGAAGTGACTCACTCCCATGGGAGATTACCACAAATGATAGTGACAATAACACAATTGATCAAGTAGATGAAGATGGAGTAATCCAATTAAAAGGAAACATAATTCGAAGGGGCTAGTGTCACTGAGAGGAATTATTTGACAACATGACATGTTTATCCATGGTAAGGCTAAGGATCAACCTAGATCTTCATCAGAATATGAGAAAATAAACATCGGTACAAGTGAACAACCAAGGATGGTGAACATAGGAAAATGTTGTTCACTGAGGAATGAAGAAACTTCTCAACCTTGTTGAAGAAGTATTGGATGTACTTGCATATTCATATGATGATCTCAAATCCTTTCAACCACAATCAATGCAACTCCATCCCCTAAAACTAGATGTTAATGCCTTCTAGAAAAAATAAAGATAGTATAATCTAAATATTTTTCCATAACCATCAAAGAAAAGTCGAGAAACTACTCAATGCTTGCATCATTTTTCCTATCCATCACTCAACATGGATAGAAATATTGTACTAGTCTAGAAGAAGAATGGTGAAATCTACATCTATGTAGATTTCTAAATCTAAATCAAGCTTCTATAAAAGATAACTACCCTTTCGGTCATGGATCATATCCTACAAGTAGTGAATGGTTCTAAAAATGATGTCTATGCTTGATGGATTCTCTGGATACAACCAAATTGAGGTAGCCAAGGAAGATCAGTTTAAGACTGCTTTCACCACTCCTTGGGGCACATTTCATATCATTATATGCCCTTCGGGATAATCAATGTAGGTGCCACCTTTTAGAGGGATATGGATTTAGCTTTCAAGGATTTGAAGGGGAAATGCATAGTGGTGTATCTGGATGATCTCATGGTGTACTCGAAGAAGAGAAGAGAACACTTGCAATAACTTGGAGTAAGGTTTTGATCCTTACAAAGGCATCATATCTCTCTTAATATGAAGAATTCAATATTTGGAGTAATCTGAAGGAAATATCCTTGGTCACATTGTGAGAAAGGAAGGTACAAAAATTGATCTAAAAAGAGTGGAATCCATCAAAGATTATCTCTACCCACAAGTAATCCAAGTGTGCACTCTTTCTTTGACAAAGTAAACTTCTTAAGAAGAGGTTTGTTCAGACTTTTCCTAAACTTACAAAAGAAATCATCCATATGATGAAACCCAAGGAATATTTCAAATGGAGTAAATAAGGGAAGGAGGCTTTTGAGTCTATCAAAGGTGTCTATTACAAAAGCACCCACTTTGGTCATGCCCAAATTTCAACAAGGAATTCATTGTGTATTGTTATGCTTTGGAACATACCATTTCATTGTCCTCGTTCAAGAAAATGATGATAAAGTTCAGTCACCCATTACATTCATGAGTTATCCTTTGAAAGGCATGAGCTTAACTATTCACAACATGAGAAACATGCCTATATGTGGTTAGAGATTTGAAGAATTTCAGGTTTTACCTCTTGAACTCATCATACTATTGTCATGGTCTCTAGAATGTCTATTAAATCCATTTTGATGCAACAAGATCCCGGTGCAAAGAGAGGAAATTGGGTGTCAAAAGTGCAAGAGTATGACCTTGATATCAAACCTCCAAATTGGTACAAGGTAATGGCTTATGTGAACTCCTTGCTCAAGAAGAATGGGAAGACCATTCAATTGTTATGAGTGCTTGATCAAATATCTTCCCTCTCGTTTTCTTTATAAGCACCACCAACCCTTGGTACTTTGACATAACATATTTTCTGACCTATGGTGATTTCCCCAAGACTGGATTACAAGAAAAAGTGTAATCTTCATCTCAAATAAGAAAAATATGTTATTTGGGAGAACATACTATATAAGAAAGGATTGGATGGTACTTTCCTAAGGTGTATTGAGGAAGAACAACAAAAGAATATTTTCAAGGCATATCATGATCAAGCATAAGGTCATTTTCTACAATGGTAATAGCCCACAAAATTTTAAGAGGTGGATATTATTGGCCTACCCTCTTCGAGATGCATATAAATGGGTGGGAAAATGTGATTCGTGCCAACAATTTGTAGGGAAACCAAGGCTTTGCTTTACCTCTCAGGCCCGTGATCATTGAGGAACCCTTCAACAATAGGGGTTTGGATTTCATTGGTGTATTGAACCCACACTCCAATGCAGTCATATGTATGTCCTCACCACTACTTGATTACTTCACAAAAATGGGTGGAAGCTATTCTAACCAAGCATTACAACTTTGAAACAATATGTAATTTTTAAATGAGAATATCATTATCGATTAAGGAGTACCAAACAAAATAGTAGAAATGATAATACTACTTATCTTCTAGTGAGTTGATGTTTTTTTCTATAACCATGGTATTTCACTATCTCACTCTATTGATTACTATTCATAAGTAAATGGCTAGGTGGAGTCAAGTAACAAAATATTGTACTATTGTTCAAAAACTAGTGGATGTTAATCAAAGGATTGGCATAAGAAATTATATGATGCATTGTGGGTTGATTAGATCACGCACAAGAAGGTTATTGGAACTTCTCCTTTCCAACTTCTATATGGACTCAAAGCTCATATCCCAATTTCTCTAGAGTTACCTTCCTTACAACTAGTGAAGGCAGTAGAAAATGGAGAATACTTAGATGCTCTTGACAAGAGGATTTGTAACTTAGAAAATTGGATGAAGATAGACATGTAACAGTTGATGTACTAAGAAGACACCAATCAAAAGTGAAGAGGATTTTTGATCAAAAGACACAAGATAGAATCTTTCAAATTAGAGACCTTTTCCTCCTCTGGGAAAAAGGAGAGATCCCAAAGGAATCCATGGAAATTTTGACTCTCTTTGCTTGGCTCCTTCAAGATCAATCACTTCTAAAGTGGAGAAAAACATACTATCTTGTTTATCTTAATGATGACCCCATTGGATTTTCCTCGTAGTGGGAAACATATGAAGCTCTACAAGTGGTGAGGTTGGTTGTCCCAAATAATGTACTATATTTTCCTTTCTAGTTTGTGTGTTTTTACCTTTTATTGTGTGTTTCCCTTTTCCATTTGGTGTGTTTTTTTGTTGTTGTGTTTTTTATTGCTTGTATTAGTTGGTGAAGGATTGAATTTATTTCTCAATCATCAAGGCACGAGTCTACTTACCATAAGATAATTGAGGTTCTTCATTACCCATTACGATCTAATATCCCCAAGCTAGATCCTTGTTGTTGCGGTGTAAAATGTCTAGCATGTAAAATTGAAGATTTTGGCCATGAAAACTAATCCCACCCTTTGAAAATACTTTTCCCAGTCACTATAAACTTTTCCTCCGCCAAACCATACATAGTTTCATCCGCATTTTGGTTTAGAGGAAAATGCTAATAATATTTTCAAGTGTTTTTCATGTGCGAGGATTTTTACCTAAGGTTGTTTTCAAATTGTTGAATTCAAGAAAGAATGATTATCCTCAAAGGCCTTGAAAGAGACTTTTTGGCCATTTTGTAACATATGGATACCCTATGGAAGATAAAATGGAAGACCTAAACCATCTATAAGTTGAAAAAGAGAGTTTTGATGTTATACAACGAATTTTAGGAAATATTTGTGGATATAAGTGATCTCATGAATCAAACAGTCAAACATGGTCATCTTAGGTGCTGGGAATACCATAATCCAATAGTGAAAGCTAACTTGTCCAGATGATTCTAGGAGTTATGGTTGGAGTTGGGAGCTAAAAAATAGTCATTAGAAATATTTTGCAATCCTATCCATTATGGAAACCTTAATTTTGTCCCAATAATTTAAAAACTTCCATGCCTAACCCAAGTTTTCTGTAGCAGCCACATCCCAACCTCTCTTCAATTTTTTTTTGAATTACATGATCCTCCCAAGCCATGTCATGACACATATGTTGTTAATTATTCATTGGGGAAAGAAGTGGGTGTTGTAGTGGTTAGAGATCCTAATGAACCAAATTTCAAGGATCGATGGTTACGAGATATCGAAAGGAGAGAGTCAAGAGTCATACAATATCTATTTGTGGATGTAATACTTGTCTCTATCCTTCTTCTCAAGCCATGTAATTCTCTGATGAGTGTTTTGGTTTAACCAATTCATCTATAAAACTTTGAAATTTTTGAATCCATATGAAAAATATTATGTTTGGGTACTATTTATCCTTTTATTGGTCCTCACTATCAAGGAGTTAAACATTTTTTGGCAAATCATCCTTTTGAGGAACAACTAGAACTATTCCTCCATTCCACATGTTCACCACTTTTCCACCTTATCCACATTATGATGGGAAGTGTAGTTAGTTAAATTGATATTCAACCAAACTAATGAAATAATTCTATTATTCCCTTAGTTCCTCGTAGAGGCTTGCATTAACTACCCAAGCTAAATATAGTTTAATCAAACAAGTTAGGTTTTAGTGGAACAAGTGGAGCAGTTCCTCTATTCTATTTGTTCCTTGTATCTCCACCATGAATGATTTAGGAAAAGGAATCGATGAATTCACTCGATGTTTTCACTTTGAGAATGGTTATTGTGTACCTCTTATTCACTATATTTCCACCAATGCCAACAAAAGGGAATGCTCAAATATTTTGGGCCCATACAAGACAATTGGAATGGTTCACGAGTTTCTCAAGTTCCCCAAAAACCCACAAAAGTTGTAAAAGATAAAGGAAGTGGAAGAGTTAGTTAAGGAGGAATTTGATAAAACTAATGGAATAGCTCCATCATTCCTTATGTTCCCCACATATCTACAAGTGTCGAAGGGAAGGAACAAGGTCACAATAGGTTAATTTGAATAAATGAGGAATTGAGGGAATTATTCTTCCATTCCTTTAGTTCCCCAAATTTACGCCAATGCTCTTAAAAGGAAGAGATAGAAAATTTAGTGATTGAAGGCCCAATAGGAACGTTCCTTTATTCCTCTAGTTCTCCACCAATCCCCTAGACTAATTACGGTGTAAATTTTCTCGATAACCTCCATATTTTTACCACGAAGAGGAATATAAAAGGTCCCAAACTTGAGTTTCTAAATGACATAATATTTGATGGCTACGATGAAAAGATGAGTGAAGTTGTGGCAAAAATGTGGAAAGAAGGCCATGTTCGGGTTGGAAACTTCTCCTTTACCATTTCCCCAAAGCTTATTGCCAAAGTCTCGGGTTTAGCTCTGGAAGGAAGATGCATCTACAAACCTAAGTCGGACTACAACCTGGAGATTGAATGCTTTATGCAAGGTAAGGGAGCACCTATCTCTCTTCATAATGGTTATGCTCAAGGAAATTTTCCCCATCCTTTTGATGAAATTTCTCAGTTGTTTATGTCCTACATTACCTTAGAAGGGTGATATAAAGTGATATATGGATATCACTTCCCTATGTTGAACCATGTCCATAATGCTAAGCCCTATAATTTCCCTTTCTTCCTATATACTTCCCTTGTGAAATCTATTGTCATGGTCGAGAAAGGTACCTTCCCCTTACCTTTGCACCAAGGCCTCATCAAATCCCTTCTTAGGCTAGGAACTCCCCTTTTGGGAAAAATGATAAATTTGGGGCTTCTATCACTGAATGTTTGGTGCCCAAGGAGGAAATTTTTAGTGAGGATCTATTTGGAAAACTAGTGGCTAAAAGAACCAGATCCAACCTAAGTCATGGTGGCATCAAGAAACGAAGTAGGGCAGAGGAGGCTCCTAAGACGGTTGAGGAAGTGGAGACTATCTTAGATTCGGGTGAGAACCAAGAAGGGAACCCAGAGACTTCTCGGGGCCGGTTGGATAAGGAAGCTGCTGAAGGGGATAACAGTGAGGAGATGGTGAGTGAGAAAGCTCTAGACACTTTAGAAGATAAGCATTCAAAGAACTTGGAGGAGGCCATTGAGATCCTGCATGCTCTTAAAACTACCCAAACAAAATTGTTTACCACCCAGGACTCTGTTGTCAAGTCTCATACTTTTATGCGGGAATTTGAGCATTACAGGCTTGATACTGATATTAATAGACATAAGATTAGTATGGTTTCCATGGATCTAAAGGAACTAACTGATAAAGTGGAAAATTTATCTTCTTTGGTCCTTAGTGAACAGCTCAAGAATGCAAATGAGAGAAGCCTAGAGATGGCAAAGGATATGTTGAAGATGAAAGAAGTTATTTTCAGATTCGTGATGTCCATCTCCTCAATGTTAAAAGCACCATCCACCATCTCAAGCTATTAGTTGAGATGATTCATTCTATGGAACTTGCTAAGGAAAGAGAAAAAGAAGGAAAAGGCCCCAAAGTGGAGATTCCTGAGCCTAACTATAAGTATTGAAAGCTACCATCGACTCCCTTATCAAAGAATGGGATGGCTGTATGAATTCAGTGGGGGACTGATAAAAGAGTGATGAAGAAAATGGGATATTGGTTTGCTGTTGTTAGTTCTATGTTGTTTTGTTGTTAGTTTCTCTGTATTGTTGTTGTTAGTTATTTCATTGTTTATCTGTTGTTTGGATACTTTCCTTTATGGTTGTATCTCTTTGTTGTTTGTTTTGTGATGCTTTTGTTTTTGGTTGGGCTTCAATGGTAATCCCTTGGCCTCTTTGTAAGGAACTGGTAACACTTTGTATGGGGTAGGGTCCCCTCAACCCTTTTTACCTCTAATCAAAAATATATTTGTGCCCAAATTGAATTTTTTTACTCAAGTTTAGGAGATGAAAATTCACAAGTGATAAGAAGGTGAAAGGTCATGTGAAGGGAAGATGAAAATTCATATTGTAAATCTATGAAATGTAATGAGATCTTCATTCGAAAGTATTAGAAATTATTTATTGTTGCAAGTTGTTGGATTTAACTACTACATCAAGTAATGAAAGATACATTTCCTCTATCTCTTTATCTATGTTCATATATTTTCTCTACTCTCCAAATTTGTAAGAATTGTGATATTGTACAAACAAGAAGGAACTTTGTGTCCTTGATTAATGGATATGTAGAACTTTATGTCTCTGACTTATTAGTCTTGTTGGTTTCTTACATTATTGTGTTCTTATAATTTAATGTGGACCTAATGTGCATAATGTATGTGAATTATGTAATTCTACTCATAACATTAACCCCTTCTCACTATTTATCCTATTCTCCTTTACCTCTTTCCCAATAAAATTCCTCCTATATACTTTGTCATACAAGTATTTTTGATATTTTTATGGAGTATTCCTATGTGGTCACCATCTTAACCATAACCCCATAATTTTAGTTACTTTATATTCAATAATGGGAGCCTCCCCATAGCCAAGAAGGAGGGGATTATCCCCATGATTTTCGGTGAAAAATGATAATCTAAGTTGCGACAAATTATATCACCAACACCAAGGAGTTGGTAGAGGATGTCATGGGATAGTGATGTCATTATGTCATGTTGTAATGATGCATTTAAGAATCAAAAGGATATAAAACCTTTGAAATAACATGATTGGTATTGTTACCTTAAGATGTTTTACCTTGATTCATGTTTTATCTTGTTTTCTTCCACTTAGGAAGGGGTATTTATACATCCTAAGATTTTAGTTTTGATATTTGGTGGTGTCTTATCCATGTAATCCAATATCTTCATGATTAATTAATTCTTGGATATATTCTTATATTTTTATGAAACTTTATGTTGTGTGAACTTTAAAATAATGGTAATCACAATATTCATTTATCTATACCATGATGGTTTAGGTTTTGTTTCATAAAACTTATTTTTTTAGGAAATTTTATCATGTTATTCATTTCAATCTAATGGAAGATAGCAAATAGTGACTCACCCAATAGTGTATAATATCTATGTTTTACTTCTTGCATAGGTGGCCCCAAGTGATAGTTAGGTGCAAGATTTTTGAAGTAATTGTATATCCTTGGAGTTAGTGGCACCATTTTTACGACATTTTTATTCTTTTTAAATAACTTAGGTTTTCCATATTGTTTTTATATTGGAGTTTTAAGAGTTCCCTTAACGAGGAGTGATTTCTCTATTTGTGTTCCCTTTTCAATAACCTCTTCATTTATAATTATGCAATGCATTTTAAGGTGTAAGGATATGTTTTAATGTAGGTTAGGAATAAATATTCTAACCAATTGTTTTTTGAGGATGAAATAAGGAAATGGATTTCCAAGCCTCTTAATTTTTGTAAAAACATGGGTAAGACTTCATTGTTTCTTTGTTTGGCATTGTAGAGGTCTAATATGGGGTTAGTGTCCATGTTGAAAGAGAAGTGTATGAAAAATTATTTGATAGATTTTTGAATGTAGTTAGGTACCCTCTAAGAAGGCACAATAATGCGTTGGGATCTTTCCACCAAAGTTTCTAAGGAAAAGTATTAAAATATATTTGTAACTATATGCAACTTCTTGAAAACTATGAAGATTATTTGATGTGATCCATAGGATCACCCTTTCTGTAATATTTTTCAAATTTTGGTTGATCAAAATGTGAAGGGAAATGGATGCCAAAAATTCTCAATCGAAGGGATAAGGACATAAATCCTAAAATCTATGTTTTTGTATGACTATGATTGTTATCTTGTAATCCTGTGAGGAATCCTTCATTGATTTCCATTCTTTTACAAATTAATTTCCATGATTTAGCGTTGATGGAGAAATGATGTGACTAGATTGGGTGGGTTTAGGGCCTCGGTTGTTTGATTTTTGGTGCTTACCTTAGAATATAGCTAAGCCAACTTGAACTTATGTTTTGTACTTGATCTTGAATTTTTAATTTTCATTGTAAAGAGTATGTGGTTGGTATTTTCCTTATTTTCCCTATTATAATGAGTTTTGATTTTAGGGATTGTGGTTCTTATAGTTTTATAGGATCTTGGAGACTCTTTTATAATGGATTCCATGTTAGGTTTGATTTATATTTGCATATGTCCATGGATTTTATGTTTAAAGGATCCTTAGATGTACTTGTTGGATCCGGGTTCACAGTTTCCACCTCAAAAACATTTCTTATGAGGAATTTGATCACAATTAGTAGGAGTTTGCATCTCAATTCAACCAATTTAAGGAGGACACTATCCTTGTTTCAAAATAGTAAGTGGTCGATTTGGGTGTGATTTTCTTCAAAAACTCATTTTAGACCTCATATTCACTTTGATTTGTGAGGTTAGATTTTTCATCGGATGGATCGAGAGGAACAAGAAGAAAGAGATTACATTCAATATTTTTAAATATTTTTCATATTTTAGGATCCTATCAATACAAATCCAACACTAAGATAATATTTCACCGAGAACTCCTCATCTTTGTGATTGTTTTTAAATGCATAACTTTTGGTTTGGTGGTATGAATATGGAAACACAATAACAAAAAAACAAAAGAGTACCACATAATATGATATGAAGCCTTGAAAATAGAACTAAAATATAACTAGCAATTATATTATTAACAAGGTATTGTTACAATCTCACCCAAGAACTACTCGAGTGTTAACAAATCCATTCTCGAGATCTAACAATATTTTTGAGAGAAACTTCATAAATACATCTTTTGATATATTATTTAACACGCCTACACAATAGTGTGGACACTTTACTAGTTGCATATACTGATTCTCATAAATTTATTATGTGATAAATGAGGGGTGGTTTCTCTATTTATAACACTTTAGAGTTTATCCACCTTATCTCTAAGATAGGATAAGAAATTCCTTTTATCCAATCATATTAAATCTTATCTTTACATGTAGGCTTATCCCTTAGGATAGGATAAACCTTATCACTTACACATGGAATTCCACCTTATCTAGAATTTATCTCTAAAAATAAATAAAATATTCAAAATATATATGACATCACTCCTTTAAAGTAAAGAACCTACTTACCATGACCTTTGAAACTTTGACATTACGTAACCATTTACAAAAAAATATTTACTTACCATTGAATGTCACTTTCACAACATTCCCCTAATGTACTTTGATTATTATCATAAAATATTTACTAGTTATATTCTACCTTGCAAGTTATACTTTATTGGAAAAATTTGTTAAGTTCTAGTGGACACTACTACTAAATACAATTAACAAAATGCTACCAACGATATATACATTAATCAAATATAAAATTTGGAAGAAAATTCTTGTGTCAAAATCTTCCCCCTCTTTAGCTTGTACTTCATCCTCGAGTATCGCCACAAATGATTTGGATCTGGTGCTTGGAAAATATTCAACTTCTTATGGCTGACCCATTTTTCAATTGATGTATCATCCACTTCATCCTTTGACATGTTCCATTGCCATGAATATATAATATTATGTAGGGTACCATCCATTTAGGAAGTAATTTATTATGCCTCCTCTATTTTCAAACAATAGGATATACTAGGACTAAGTCATTCACTTGAAAGAGAGACCATAGGATCTTCTAATCAAAATAATCCTTTTGCTTCATATTATTCTTGTATCTTGTCTCCTTAATTGTTTCCCACATTTCCTCTAACAAATAAATGTGTACAAATTTTTCCCTTACTAAATTACTTTCATCCATCCTTGCATTATCCATAACTCTCATGGTAGGAATATAAAATTCAATAGGAAGAAGCTGGATCAATTTCATAAGCCAACTAAAAGGGGTAATATCTTATTGTTTACTTTGATATATCCCTATATTCCTAAAGTGTTGTATGAATCCTTTTATCCCACTTATGCATCTATAAAGATGCACCCTTTTCCAATATTTGGCACAAAACTTAATTTTTCACTCCACCTATTCATTTATGTGTGGCTTGTAAGTTATTACCTTTCTATAACCGATGGAAAATATATCCAAAAAAACTCTACCACCTCATTCTTAAAAGTGTCTTATGTGATTTTTATAATATCCAATAGCCAATCAAATCTAGTGACAATGCTGCGTTACGTAAACCTTACAGTTCATCCATGGAAGCTATTTTTAGGGTTCATCCTCAATCCCTTGGTTAAAGAATCGTGACAACTACAATATAATAATTTTGGTGTGGAGTAGGTGGAAGTAGACCTAAAATATATATTCCCCACTTTTGAAATGGCTTAAGTGGAAGAATACGACATAATGGATCTAATGAATTTTTATGATTCTAATGTAATTAACAAATATCACATTTCTTAAAATAATTATAATAATCTCTAAAAAGAGTTTTCCATTGATAACCTACATCCAATATCCTCATTGTTATTAGTTGTCTAGGTAAGTGTCCTCCACACCTAACATCATGGAATTATATTACTATCTCCTTCCCCTTGTTGCATCCAACTACCATCTTGTATCTTTAAATCGGGACTGTCAAAATAAGACTCCATGCATAATGAAATATGGAAAATTGTTTAGATAATTCCACATTTTTGTGTACTCACTAAGGATTGTGGTAATGGTTAACAAAAATACATATGGAAAGTCATTATCATCATAATATGAATAGAGACCATCATAGGCTCAAGAAAGTGCATCTACATTGACATGCTTCTTTGTTGGCCTATCTAGTGATCAACAATATAAAATTTACATTCCTACAAAAAATTATCCATCTTGTTATCCTTCTTGATTGGTTAGGATTATTTATATTTTAAAGCCTATTTTTTAGTCACGGTTATATATATTTTCTATTGAAAGTAATTTCTAAAAAAATTATGGCTAGATCCTCATTTTTAGTTAAAGTGTAATTTACCTCAACATTGTTCATTTGTGTTCTCCCAAAGTAGATCATATGATCATTTCTATTCTCCATCCTTTTGTATTAGACTGCTTCTTATTATTACATCTAAAGCATCAATATATACGGGGAGTGGTTTTCTCTAGTTCAAATTTCTTAAAATAGGATAAGTCACTAGGTCTTCCTTAAATTAATTAAAATATTCATGTGCCTTCTTTTTGGGATCATAAGCATCATCATTCTTTAAGAATGGGTCAATGGTTGTGAAAAATTTGAGAAATTCTTGATGAACATCTTGTAGTAACCCACATGGCCTAAAAATGATCTCAACTTACTTTTATTCATAAGGAATGGTAATTGTTTAATGTTTGAAACTTTATCAAGATCAATACCAATACCATGTTTAGATATTGTTATTTAAATTTTCACAGCTAGGAGTTTTCTTGTATTTTCAAAGCCCATTCGAAGCTGAATCTTCACTGAAAGAAAAATGGGACTTAAAAAATCACAAAAAGAGCCGAGAAATCCCGAAAATGCCAAGTGTCAAGTAGGCACAACTTCAGAAGTCAAAGGAGGGAACGATGTCTCCAACTCCCGCAATCCTGCCATGTGGAGTCAATAAAAGGGTCCCACCGGGAATGATTTTCACATTTATATACCATGAGTCCTTTACTTACCGAAGGGAATAAAGTAGCAAGCCCACGGATGGTGCCAAGTGTCTACCTAGTGCATCCCCAGGAACCATAAAGAAAAGCAGAGTCATAAGGATGTGCGGGCCTTCCACGTGGATCTTGCAACCGGGAAGAATCTAGTTTCAAAGTGGGCCATAAAAAGATGACAAGCCATCCGCCACGTATAAGTGATTTAGGGTCTTATCTGTAAGATCCTAAATGTTGGGATTTTTTCAAAGGATCGGAGGTGAGGGGTCATCTAGCTTTTCATTTCAGTAGAGGATTAATGCATAGCCTCATGTGAAGAGTGTCAACCTACAAAGACTCAAGTTATTCATCTACATTCAAAGGGTCATTTCATTACAAAATACACACCATTTGAATCAAGAGGCCAGAACCAATTCACAGAGGATCAAAATATTTGGTTATGTAATAAATAGCTGAAAGGGTTTTCCTCAAAAGGAGATTCCATCTCAAGGGAGTCGGTTGCAGGATAATTAAGATGCATTAAATAGGCATGGCTCTCACTTTTCGAAAGGGCCAAATAGTGAGGAAGATTTGAGGAAATCTATTTTTTTTACTTCACATCAATTATCATAATTGAAGGGCAATTGGAAAAGAGTTCAAGAATTGTCTCTTACCTCCTTCTCCTCCTATATATTGTAATCAAAGTCTGATGTAAGAGATATAGATTTTTTTATAGATACTAGGAGAGTTAATCTTTTCTTCTCTGTCGCAAGTCTCTCTTTTGTAAAAGGCGGAGGTCTTAGAACTCTAGCCTTCTGCACTGGGTTTTGTAACAAAAATCTTGCCTCTTTTCTAAATGGAATATTGTGCACAACTATTGGAGTTATATATATTTCTTATGGTGCTTTCTTTTGATCATCTCGCATATCCTTATTATCTCTAATCGCCTTTATTTTCATGTTGAAAATGTGCATCTTTGAATGTTGTTACTATCTGTAAAGTTGTGCTTATGTAGTTTGAGGTAGTGTTTTGTGTGACCCTTTCTAACTTTGTGGTGCATTTCATCCACCCTTTTCAGCTATTCATTATTTCTCTTCTCGCAAGAATTTTTGGTCTCGATTGACCTTCGGGTAGACTCATTTAGGTGCATTTCCTTAGCTTATTTTATGTTTCTCATTTAGTTCTTCTACCCCTATCTCACCCTACAGAGAAGATCTAACTTCTTTAAAAATATGGAGGTCTCCTTAGGGTGCATGTCCCACCAACCTAAGGATTCCCACGACTTGATGGCACGATCCGCCAAGGATGGTCATCAACAGTTTTCCTGGCATGCCCGGTGGGACAACTTAGAGTGATATTTTATTATGGCATCAACTCAGTCAATTCTTGATAAAGTTCAAACTTCCATGAAGATAGTTACGGAGAACATCCAATGAACTCCATAAAGTCCAACCAGATCATTACAAAGGTTCTCGGACATCCTTCTCATCCATTTTCATTCATCTATCTTTCCATGCCTCCCATTTATCTTCATCCTATGAAGTCGTGTAATCATGACTTCATTACCACCAAGGGATCATCCCCTTGTCCATCTCCAAGTCACCCATTCCACCCTTTCCATTTCTTTGGGAAGCTATACCACTCACACCAAAAGAAAAGGCTCTAAATCCAAAAGAAGAGGAGCATATGGTGAGAAGTGATACAGCCCAGGAAGTTCGTGTCACCAGCTGAGTAGAAGAGAGGCTGCAGAAGTTTCCTCTATTTTTCCTCCCCACAAAGTAGTTCCCAAGAAATTTTTTTATCAATGGGTTTCATATTGCAAGATGAAACCATATATGATGGAATCTTTGCAAACTCAAAGGCCATCATACAAAAGGAGGATACCTTGACACAACAAGAGGATGATGAGCTTGACTACTTATCATATTTAAGGGGATACCTTGATGAAGAGGGCCTATAGAGATCACAAGTCTTACCATGTCATCAAACACTGCAACAATGGTGACCTTCCACTCGTTATAGCTCCCTCGGGACTAGTCTTAGGGCTCTAAAGAAAAGTATCATTGAAAGATTTTTCTTTCAATCAAATATCCTGGATTCACCAACGAAGCTGCTAAAAAGGGAGAGGAGAAAGAAGATAGATATGACACCCTTCAAAGAAATCTACAAAATATCCTCGTTCCAAAAGATATAGCCAGAGTGACATACGTAAGCGGAGGATTAGGTGAGCTCTATCATTAGTTGTTTCTCATGGAGACCAAGGAAAGACTCAACACCAATCATGTTTTCTTCAAGACATGAGGACTTTAAAAAGTGTAAATCAATACATGTATATAGGGGTGGGGACTTTCCCTTCACCGACCATGCACTGTCAAAATAGGTTGCATGCTCAAAAATAGCCATGTGCCACTACAAGGATAAGTATGAAGTATGTAAGATTTTCCTAATAATATATTATATATAACTAACCACAAATCTAATCCTATTATTAGCTCCCATACATAAGTTTGAACTACAAGTTCCTTCCTCAAAAATAGACTCTTCTTGACTGTAAAATCCTTGCGTGTCACACACTCCATGTCTATATTTATCCCACCACTTCCAAAAGTTACTAAGTCCTATATATTCCTATAGTGGTTCCTTTAACATGTAATTTGTTCCATCTTCCACACATGAACCCCTGTCATCTAGTGCACTCATCTTGTTCACTCATCCGCGCGTGTGCATGCCTCTGTATACTTCAACACTTAGTCACTTTTTGGTACCCAAAATTACCCCACACTAGGTATGTTGTTCATCCTCGGAAACACTCACACAAAGAATGGTAAATATTTATCCAATAATCAAAGAATAAATAATGTCTACACAACTTGCCAAAAATTGAAAAATAATAATATTTACTCGGAAAAAAGAATGGAAAATTCCTTATTCACCAATGCTTCCAATGTCTTCCATCCCTCTAACTCCTTTCTTGCTTGAGTAAGGGCATCACTCACAATGGTAGGAACCTCTGCAGTAGTCAAGTCCTCACCCCATGCCTTCAATGTTTCAACCACAGTCTCCAATTGTTTCCCTGCATCAACTAGCGCATCCATCTTGTACATGACCTGGGGGTAGAGTTATTTTAATTTATTCTTAATGGAGGCCCTTAATAGATCAATTGCCTCCCTCTTTTTCTAAATCTTGTCTAATATTATTTCACATTCTACCCCATTCCCTTTATTATCATACAAAGGCTTATCATCGGGGTTTTACGCTCTTTCGATCGAACAAGTTCTCGACGCCATGTCACGCACCGTTCCATTTGTGCGGTGATTATAGTCACTTACGACCATGTTCCTCACATGTGATACCCACTCCTTCCCCATCATCACTCCATAGGGTACTATATTTTTCATACCCTTATTTTTGGATATCTCTACAGCGGGTTTCGGCTTGTCCTTCCCTTCCCCTTGTTCTTTGGTGAGGTGATAGTTATTTTCCTTGGTATCTTTTCCATCGCACAAACTCGGACTCTTACTTTGTGCCTCTCTTTACCGTTAGTACTCTAGACCTCTTGTCATAGACCTTCCACGTAATAATGCTACAATTCCCAGTTCAAACTCTATATTGTTTTTCCTAATTCTTGAAACCCTAGCCAGAAAAGTCATGATTTCTTCCAAATCCACACCACGCCATCTCAACTTGTAAGATTCCCTCTAATTGAACTCACTCTTCACTTATCCATGTTTTCTTTCACAATATGGCTATAGATTCTCCAACTTGGCACTTGATTTATTACTAAATCACTCAAGTTCTCCTTAGGTCATATGAAAACAAACACACATTCTTCGCAAGGAAGGTAAAAATGATTTTTCCATGACACTTTATTTAAGGTTTCCAAATTTTACCCACATCTATTACTTACTAACTACCACTGTATAACTGCATTTAATTCAGGTTTTCCACTTTTTCCTATCTTTTCCATAGTTTTCATTGTGCTTACATCACACATTCTAGCTACAACCTTTAAGCATGCAAACTACTTCTCAGACCATAGACCTCCTTATGCACGATCCATACACTAAAGTACATAAACCTCTCGCATATTATACCATGTAATTCTCCATGTTGCTCCCCACTTTGCATTACACTACACACTTATTCATCATACGTGGATTTTCATCGGGGATTGTCCTTATTATCACCATCCTTCTTATGACACCTTATCACTAGCCTCCAAGTAACCAACATCATCAACGATGCACACACTCCTATAATTATTAGGTAGTCTTCAAATAAAACAAATTTTCCTCTTTTGCATGATCTTGTAATGCACCTGCACTAAAAGTATGTGCGGTCCTCTGTACATGAATCCACTAGATAGTAATCAGCTCTTGGTATGTAAGCGCACTTATTACAACATAACACTAAACTAAATTAACAAAGCATAACAATGATGAAAGGAAACACATGAAAATAAAATACATGAAAGGAAATCTACTCTAAGTGACAATAATGCCTTATTACAAACACCAAGAAAATTTATTTATACTAGGGCTTTAGCCTACTCCCATTGAAGTAACAAAGCAATAAAGTGTCATCCAACGCCTATAACTAGAAAACACACGATTCCAATATCTATGTTAATAAAAATGGTCCCAACCAATGAATTTCAACTTCCCGGGGTGAACTTTGAACCATCTTTCCAACCTCAAATTCCTTATTTTGAATATGTCTATCATGTTATGCCTTTTGTCTTACTTTTTATGTCTTTTGGCTCCACCAGGTAATAGCGCATTGCTCATCCAACTACATCATTTTTTCTATGCACTCTTCAATAACTTTTTCATCATTTAATCCTCTTGCATACACAATACACAGAGATGACAACATGTATTCCATAGGTAATATAGCCTCCATGCCAAACACCAACTAAAAGGGTGTGGCTTTATTCAACCTTTTGTATGTGATCTTGTATTCCCAACGTACAAAATATACTTTATCATCCCAATATTTTTGTCCAACATCACATATTTTTGTCAGTGTTTGTCCTAGAATCTTGTTTAGAGCCTCAATAGTTCCATTGGCCTATGGATAATAGGATGTTTTCTTGTGGTGTGCCACCAAAAACTCATCCAAAAGAAATTTGATGGTGTCATTAAGAAAATGAGTGCCCCTATCACTTGTTAAGCTCAATGGACATCCATACCTACTGATAATGTTCTCCCATAGAAATATTACTATTGTAACTACCATGCAATCCTTTCTATGCACTTCTTTCCGCCCACCATGTCGGATAATCTGTACAAGTTATAATGTAGCACACACTAGACCTACATGCGGGTGGAGAAATAAGACCCACAAATTCAATCACCCTTTTCTCAAAAGTTTCAATACTTGCAATAGGCCTTAGAGGAATCTCATCTCTAGATCTAGGATTCCCAAGGTTCTGACAATGATCACATGTCTTGACATATTTCTTAATATCCTTGTATAAGGTTTCCCACCAAACTTCAGCCATATCGAGAATCTTGCACAATGGCATCTCCTACATAATGACCTCCTGTAATTCCAGCATGAGCTTTTTTCATTATTTACTTATGCTCATGCTCCAGCACACACCAACACAAAAATTCATCACAACGTAAATTATACAAATCTCCACCTATCAACTAGTAAGGTGTTTACATGTATTGCAAGTTGTTTCTTCTCTAAGGTTTTTATTCCCTCGTGCATCTGTCCCATGTGCAAAAAGATGGAAATATATTTCAACTCGGTGGGTGTGTAATTCAATCTAAAGAGATGTGCATACAACATTATATCCTCAATGATTTGCGCATCCTCACCATAATTTATTCTCGACAAATGATCAGGCCCTAAGTTGTTTTTTCATGGTTTCACATTCAATGTAAATGAAACTCATGAAATAATAGTATCCACCTGGAAATATACCCTTATAAAATAGGTTTGTTGAAAAAATACTTAAGTTCCATATGATCTATGAATAAAATAAATGATGTTGCTAATAAGTATTTTATGAACTTGTGTAGTGTGTAAATCATGGAAAAATCTTCACACTTAGTAATTGTATAGTTTTGTTAAGTCGGTGTCAACTTCCTACTTGCAAAAAAAATAGGGTGGTCTATGATTCCTTCTCCTAGTTTTTGTAACACAATGCCAATTGCCATCCTAGAAGTATCAGACATGAAAATGAAATGGTTTTCCCATGAAGGAAAGAAAAAAATAGGTGCATTGGTCAACCTTTCCTTTAATGTTTCAAATGCTTGTTGTTGCACCTCACCCCAATAGAATTTTCATTTAGCCTTGAAAAGTTCCTCTAGGGAATGACAATATTTTCATAGCCCTTAATGAATTTCTTGTAATACCCTGTATGACTAAGAAATACATGCACTTCACTTTTATTGTTAGATTCTTCCAATCCCAAGATCAAAAATGACCTTGGATGGGTCTACCAACAACCCCTCCTTACAAATAATATGCCCAAGAAAAGTGCCAAAAGGTGTCACAAAGATACATTTTTTAATATTAAGAGAGATTCTAAACAACCGCGCCTCTCAAAATAAGCCTCAAATTGTCACAATGATCCTTAACTAAACCATACACGGTCCAATCATCGAGATACACATGTAAAAACTTATGAATGAATTCCTGAAATTCTTGCACAATAATGCGCGAAAAGACTACAGATGCATTCTTCAACCCAAAGGGCATAACTATATATGCAAAGTGTTTCCATTTAGTGGTGAAAGTTGTCTTTTTCTAATCTCCTTTCACTATACGCACTTAGTGATACCCTAAAAATCCATCAGTAAATAATAGATCTCGTGCCTCGCAACTCCTTCAAGTATCTCCTCAGTAAATGGGGTAGGGAAAGGATCAATAACACATAAATCATTCAGCTCTCCTATAATCCTATAGATTGTTATCCCCTCATCATTTTTAATGTTGATGACCATGGGACTTACCCACTCAAATTCATCTATGGGAATAATTACTCCAGGACTTGAGCATTTTATCAATTTCTTCCTTTACCTTAATATGCAAATTAGGATTCATCTTGTATGGCCTCTTCCTAATCGGGTGTGTGCATTCTTTAAGTTTGATTCTCATCTAACCTAAAGAAGGGTGGACTCCTTTTAACTTATGATATCCTCACGAAATAAGTCATGAAAGTCACGCAATAACTCAATAATATTTTCTACTTCCGCTCGACCATAATCACCAATAATGTCCTCTTTAGGCTATGTATACATTCCAATATTAACCTTATTTTTTCATAGGCTCATGATAAATGCACGCCTTATCATCTTCTATGTCCATCACCTTGCACATACCTTCAGTGTGGTTAACATCTAGGTTGTTGTCCTCATCATCATCATCTATTGTGCATACTAGTTTACCCTTTTCCTTTCTTTCCCAAAGGTGGACCATTTCTTATTCTTCAATCTCTTCAAGGTCAAGGCATGCCTCTAAATCCATCTCACCAAAAATATCTAATAGAAGTTCCTTAGCCTTCACGCTATATCCCAAAGTAAGGTTCTTTATAATCTGTAGTAATTCACTTACGGAGGTTTAGTAGAAAAGTAATAAAAAGTATGGATCATACTGAGGTCATCTCTTGCCAATTAACTATTTCCCGTGTCAATTCTACATGGACATACCATGCACACATGTAACCACTTAGGGTGGTGTAGAACTTATGTACCCAGAGTGATGGTGGTAAGGCCTCTTGCCCCTTCATCCAAAGTCTCTCACATTCCTAGACATGGTGCGAAGCAGGGGACTTCCCATGGAATTCACATATCTATGAAGGTACATTACTCCTTAGAAACCTAGTAGAAAAGGTGATTCTCACCTCTCACCATTCTAATAGGTTGTCTTTGTGTGTATTCCACAACGCATTTGTTATCCTTCCTAGAGTATAAACCAACATATTTCTTTGTCACCCTCATCCTATCACTAGGCTTCCATGGTGCACAAAAATACATCAAGGTCCCCTTCACCAGTGTACCGAGGTAGTTGAGTATGACTCAATGTCGAACAAAGTGCGGTCTCATCACATGAGTAATAATATTATTGATCTCTCCTAAGAACTTCATAATGTTCCATGCACCCAATTATCACAAGCAATATTTGTAGTGTCACTAACTGAATGAGCATCATCCCATTGTATCACTCCTTCCTTAGATGGTTCAATTACCTCAAGATCTCTGATTGTGCACGTGTATATCTTGTTCAAGTCTTCTTCACTCAAAGGATCAACATATGAGTCATCCTTTACATTTGTCAAAGGTATAATAACATCCTCTTATTTGTTCTCAAAGCTAATGTACCCCTTTTTGAAGTGAAAATATTCATTATTTTCATAACACTAGGGTATCTAAGTAAAGCTTGGGAAACTATCGCTCTCTGTGAGCTCCAACAATTCAAAGGCCCCAGTAAACTTGGCTCCCTAAATAATAATAGTCGCATACTTTAATACCCCAATAGGATTAGCCCTATTTCTATTTGTCATATAATTTACATTTGAAGAAGGCTGCAATTATGGTCTACCCATCTTATTTAGATGCATCCAACACAAGTACATTAACTTGTGCACTGTATATCTATCGAATGTTTCTCAAGAGCCATCCATCAATAACCGCATTCAATGTAATCTCCTTATCATAGTCATGATTATGGGAGGAATATTTACATGAAGTATATTCCTCTCACGCTCATTACCTACGCACGATAATTTTTATCTCAACCACTCTCCTAACAAGGGGATTATGTTCTCCACACACAAAATTCAACATAGCTCCTTTAAATCATCTATGTCCTTTTTGGGAGTTCAAAATTCTTTTCTCGTTCCATCACACGCACCTATTACTTTCAAGTTCTTAATGTCTCCTTGTAGATTCCTAATAACTTCCATAGTTTCCAAGTAAAATTATTTCTGATGTTCAACATTAGGGTACTTAGCATTAATTAGTTCTTTCTTTTTTATAGTCGGATTATACTTTGAGGTTTACATGAGCACATGCAACCTCAAGCACATGTGGTAACTAAAACTGGTTACAATTTAGAACTAAGTCCAACCTTTGGCATCCATTGATCTCCATCTGCACATTGTATCTTAATCATAGTTGCTCCCTTGTCTTGCTTGTGTTGCTTGCTCATATGCTCATACAAGTCAAGGCATTCTTCAAATTTATGTTGTTTTCCACACCATGAGAAAATTACATTCTGAGGGAATTCACGTTAATAATGATCGAGATATCCACAAGTAAAACAAGTTTCTCTAGGAAATCCTCCTCTTCCATCACCACGACCTCAACCTCTATATCCCCCACAGAAGCCTCTATTCTGGTTATCCCCATTATTGCACCCTTCATTATGTTTTTCTCCTTGTTCCTTAGATCCACTAGCTACACTAGTCTAGTGCACACCAGTTTCAATGGATTCATGAATATGATCAATCAATCTGCATTTAATAGTATCATGAGTATGAATTTTGCAAATTTTAAAATACATGATACATTCTTACGGATCATGTGTTATAAAATGGGAAATCTACTCACATCATGGTATAGATGAAAAATCTTGCAATCCAATAGCATGGTGCACCTTTTGCGAGGAGGATAGCTTTCTTAGTATGTCCTTAAACCTCTTAATCTATACACCATATTACACCACGCATCTCATGAGCTGAATTAGTAGATAGATTTTCCAGCTATTTAACAATAGCTATAATTTGCATCTCTAAAAATAGACTCACTCTGGTTTCCACACTCCCAATTGCCTCATAGCATGAAAATATACCTCCAAAGCATCATGTGGATCTAGAAAGGTCTTATGAGATAACGCCATTCTAAACAAAGTCAAAAATTCACTGAAAAACCATCGTACATGTTGAATAGGGTGTATGTCATAAGACAACTTTGAAAACAAGGTTTTAAAATGTGTGTCATACTCCTAAACGCTTTCTAATAAGCCCTTCTTAATGTCCTTAAGTGCACTGATACTCTTGTGTTCAAACTCAAGGATATGGAACTCAACTAGAAATACAGAGTGCAAAGCATAATAATCCACCGCACTCTAGTGTGGGTCATACTTTATGTACCATCTATGCATGCGCCCTTGAAGAGTAGTAATAAACTAACTTACCTTCCTATTTGAAGGAGTGATTCATTTAGTGTGCCATAGTGAGTCACACTTGTGCACATGCTTTGTAGTATTTTCAATACTTCTATATTACAGTAAGTGGAGTGACATCTAGTAATAAACTTATTGAGGTTGATGTGGGGGTTGCTAGGGATGTGGGCCCTATCCTCCAAATCTAGAACCATAATCACCACTAGTATTTCCTCCACCACCAGAACCACATGATCACTTGATCCCGACCCTTCCGATCTGCCTGATCCTTTAGTAGCGGGCGTCAAACCAATGGATGTACTTCCTTACATCCCAATAGTAGTACTAAACTAAACTCCCACAGTCTATGAAGTTTTAGTACTTCCATACATGTTCCCAATGTTCTACATGCCCACACTATATCCTGATGATGTGCCAAAAATATTCCTCCAATTGGGCCTATAAATAACAAAGATGATGTTTGTGTTTCCATAGATGAATGTTTTTTCTAATGCATTCGTATTGAAAAGGAAAATGATATCTACATGAATCTCTTGAACTATCTATAATCACTTTCTTATTAATGATTACTTCTAGAACTGGAACACCAGGTGTAAGGTCTAGGTCGATAGGTGGGATCGAGATGCATGCCTACAATCCTTACTCTTTCCTCCTCTTACGTGCTCTCATTAGAATTTGAAGGTGATTATATACTACACTTTCGTAAATGGGGATAGCCTAATTCTACAGCTCCACGTCTTCCACATGAGCCTCAAATCCTTCAAGAGACGTGATCCTTTGTAGCTCCACAAACTCCTCAATATCACGTTGCTTCACCGATTCCCTCTCTTGCACTTCATTATACTTATGCCACCTCTCTTACTCTACCCTTATGCTATAATGTCTGTCATCTTCACCACACCTGTTCCTTCCCTGTGCGTGGTGGGATGTTTAGCTATCCATAGGGAGGTGCTCTAAACTTAGCACCACCATCAATATCTTAATGGAAAAAGGAATAATGCGAATGTAAGATCCTTTGAGCTTGTCCATAAATTCAAACTCAATAACTTCTAGAAAATAATACATTGACACAAACATAATCCAAAGTATAACAATGCATAACACCAATCCACCAATGATCTACAACACATGTCCAAGGTTCATCTGCATCAAACAAATCTTGATACTCTTCCTGCATCCAAATCCTTGGTCTATAACTCCAAATTTTCTTTGATGCATATGTTGACAACCACTCATACAAATCTATTGGAAAACAAAAAAATAACGTCTCATAAAGCACATAATAAATATGTTCTTCAACCCATGCACACACATTGAAATCAGTTCTAGAACCATATATTCTTTCAAACTAATATTGTTCGTCAATCATCCAATATTCAATAGTCGTAAGAGTCAACCAATACACCATCATCATGCAACATTGTGGTAAACGGTTCGAAAAGAGGCCTAGAAGCATAATCAAAATGTAGTCTTATTTTCCCTCTCAAAGCACTAGGCATGTTGGAACTTCACTCAGAAAAATCGAGCACTTACCCGAAGCATGCAAAGGTACCAGTCACTCTTTGTTACTTTATCATACTAGACTGATGTAGTTCCCACATCTTCCTTTCATCATTTCATTTTCTAACTTGTTGCATTTACTAGATGATAAACATTGATTTTAGCACTATTTAGATATTATGTGGTTTCATATTGGATCATTTGGTGACACATGTGTTGATTAGGGAACATAGTGCCAAACTAGCATTATGATCATTATTTTAGTTTCTTGCACTTATATGGTTATGGATACTGACATGATATGATATAATTAGTTTTATCTCATATATGATGGATGGATGTTAATGTTGTTATATACTTTGATATCATTGGTTTATAATGGAAAATTGGATGTTATCATGTTATAACTTAGATGGATCTTATATCTTGTTTTACTATGGATGTATGTTGTTAGAATATAGTCATCTCATTTTGATATCAATTATTGCATAATTAGAATGAATATCCATGATTGATTTATTGGTATTATTTATCTGATTTATTAGTATGTTTAATGTGTGAATTGAGTGTGTAAATTACAGGTCACATAGGAGAACGTGGGTTTCAAAGTTGCACCTCAAGTTGCACAAGAGGTGACTGGGCCGAGTCCTTTAACCATGCATGATCTTTGTGTAACCTTGTGTGTATGTGGCGTATTCATGTTTGGACATTATTGGTGATTCCTAATGTATCTATGTTAATATGAATTTGTTAAGCCTTATACTAAACTAGTTTAAGGACCTAATGGTCCCCTCCATACTTTAGTGATGTTATTATGTTTGTAATCTTGTTATTAGTGGTTTGGGACCACCTAATCATCATTTTGGTGGGCCCCACCACCTCTTCCTTTGATCCACTTTACCCAATCTCGAATTTGGGATAAATGTGGCATTTGTAAGGGTCTCTTTTCACATTGGGGTCTCCCTTACATTGAAATGAGCCCCTAGACCCTACCTATGGGTAGGGGGTCTCTTTTCAAGGTCAAATGGGATTTTCCCTCCCATTTGACCCCTCTCATATCACCATCTTGTAAGTGTGGTTGATTTTTGTGATTTCTTAAAAGTTGAAGTGTGTTGGCTTATTGGATTTTTAGGAAATTTGGGAGATTACTTCCTAAATGTGTTTTTTTTTATGTCTATTGGGATTTTGGAATCTTTTGGTTGGAGAATGAGATGGGTGACACATGTCACCCTCTCATTTGTGAGGATATGTGTCTATTTTTTCTTTTTATACCTCCTTATGGAGAGGTGTATGAACTTTGGCATGTCCTTTTTACTATTGGAGTTGGAGAGATATTGGAGCTCGGATCTTGGAGCTAGGAGCTTGGAGCTTGGAGTGTTTGGATTGCTTTGGAGTGGGATAACTTGTTTGAGGTAGGCCTTCATGCCTCTCATTTTTTCTTTTTAGTATGTTGTGTAAAATTAAAATGGTTGTTGAATGTGATATTGTTTGAATGTTTTTGTGGATGTTAGTGAATCTTGTTGTCTTTTATTTTCTCCATCCATCCTTCTTGAGATGGATTTTGGAATTGTAGGGGTAGAGAGAGGAAGTAATATATTACACCACATGGTTTGATGGGAAAACCATGATGGTATTTATTTTTATTTCCTCCCCTCATATGGTTTGATGTGTAAGATGACTATTCATATGGTTTGTTGGCTAGATTTTCCTCCTTGACTCAAAACCTAGGCAATCATGAGATAAATCTCCCTCATTTACGGTGAGGCTCCCATGTAAGATTTTTTCATTTAATATGTCCTAATATATTTTTTTGGTATTACTTTAAATGTGTAGCTCATGAACCATAGCTATACGGATTACGCAGCAAGTAATTGACTACAAAAGAAAGGAAAAATCTACATAAGAGGGAAATAATAGGAAACAAAAGAAAGGAGAGAAGATGTGCAACCCAATCAATAGTTTACAGAGTTGATCACATGCACATAGATAGAACAAATAGATCTTGACATACAGAATTAGAAGCAAAGGAAACTTTTAGATCTAGATCTAGAATAACACAAAGTTTATGAATAGATCTTAGAAAGAAATCAGAAACAAAATGCACCGTTGACAAAGCGTTCTCCGAGAAATATGCCTCCTCTCTATTCCCAGATCTTTCAAAAAGCTATCAAGGGTTTCAGCTCAAAGTCTGGAACACAATAATGTTGATTACAAATTTTGATCCTTTAACCCGTAGGTTCTTCCTCTATTTATAGTGTATCAAGGGAAATTACAAATAGGAAGCTTTAAATGAATTCCCACATGCGGAAGCTATGAAAAGGGAAACAAATGGAAATATTTTTCCTAGAATTCCTCTTTGTATGACATACATGATTTATAACTGAAAATAGAACCTTCTATTTTGCATGTCTGCCACCTATCTCCAAGTAATTGACTTCTTCAAGTAACGGATTTTAAACCAATCACTTAAGTTTTATAATTTAATTGATTGCTCGATTACTTTGTCAGAGAAAATAAGAGAAAGAAGAAGAAAGAGAAAAATAAATTAGAAGAAATTTGCAACACTTGCAGTCTTGTTCTTTTTCCATATTTTGTATGTAGTTGACTCTTTTGTCTTTGATTTTCACCAAACTGGATCTGGAAGTAGGTGATTGTAATTTGCTTGCGAGTATTGTCTTTGAACTATCTTCCCTTATATCATTGAAGCTTTTTCAATTATTCTTCATTACATGAAAAGTAAATTTGATGAAGGCTTCAACTGGAAGATTGGGATCACATGCATAATATCCTCGAAGGAATTTCCCATGCACTGACTTCTACACGGACTATGTCAGAAACAAGAGGATGAATTTTTGCTGGAAGCCTTTGCAATTATGACATCTGGATCTATCAATTAAATTGGTGATAATTTTAGGGCCAATGTTTGTATCATTGACTTGTAGAGAAAATGCGGAAGTTATGCATTATTATGTTAATCATTTTCTTTCATTATGCTTCATCATGGTTGGAACAATCTTTATCGAGCTCTTTTTCTTTTAATTATGTCAAAATACCTTGCAATGAGATCATTTTGTACAGATCTGGAAACTTCTTGATTCGAGAAGATATATTCAATGTACATGACATTAATTTGAGCACCTATGATGGATACCTGCAATTTTATTCAGACAAAGATGGAGTCCATGGCATGAATACTTGATTTTTATCACCAAAATTTTCATATAAAGTCTGTTGCCTTAAAATTTGAGATTTTTCTTACATGCAAAGCAAGAAATAATAGTATTTAATTCACCAAAGCACTTACACCAACATTTAGATGTTCGAGAATGATCAAAATTAGGCTATTCCAACCCTAGGTGCAAAAACTAGAAGCTTCCCGGTGGAAAATAAACTTTAATAAAAATCCTCCTTCCTTTGGCGCCAAAACCTGTATGGGCTACAATCCTTTGCAAAAATAATTAGTTACATCTTCATTATGGCATCTCGTGCTTATATAACCCTCGACATTCTATTTCTAATAATTTTCCATTCTATTCTGGTAATTAATTAATAAATAAACATATTTATTCACCCAAATTGGGCACCTATTTTTGCATGTTGCTGGCTGCCATTAAATAAATTTTATTTATTTATTTTTAGCATGCTACCTTTAGTTCTCTTTGGCTTATCCTCATGCATTGAATTTTCCTCCATCCTAGGTGCCAAAATTAGGCAAAGCAACTATTAATAAATATCACTAAAAGCATTGTTTAATGCCCAAATGGGTCACACTTTTTGGCATGGGTGAATTCTAAAATTAAGAAGTCAACTTCTGGTGGGAATTTTCACCCTGCACCGCAACTCTAAAAATCCCTTCTTCCACTTAAGTGATTTGACTTTCATCATGGGAATTTTTACCCTGCAAGGTAGGTAATAAATTCCGCCTGCCTGCCACCTCCAATTTTCCCACTGCAGCTTAAGTGACTTTCTAAAAAGTGTGACTTGTATTAAAAATAGCTTCTTTTGGAAAAGTACGACTTGTATGGGTGAATAAAACCTTTTGATGGGAAAAGTTAGCCTGCTAAGCAGGAAAAAATTCCCATTGGTGCTTTAAGTGATTTTTCTTTATTTTATAATGGGAATTTTCACCCTGCAAGGCAGGTAAGAAATTCCCCTGCCTGCCGCCTCTAATTTTCCCATCGTAGCTTAAGTGACTTTGACTTCATGGGAAAATTACCCTGCAAGGCAAGTAATAAATTCCCACCTGTCTGTAGCTACCAAAAATCCCATTGCAGCTTACACTCACTAATTCCAGAAAATGTGACTTGCCTAGGAGAGGCTTTTTGTGCATGACTTCATCATTTTTGGTTAGCAGTTTACATTTTGAGGCTAATTCCTTCTAGTTTTGTGTCGGTAAATGATCTCCAGATGCTTCAGGAAATTAAACAGACTATACTAGCGAAAGAAATGACCTAGGAGAATTTCACAGAGAAACCAAGGAGAAAACCGAAGAAAAATGCAAAAGAAATAAATAAAAGTGAAAAATGTTGCCAAAAGTCACAGACAAGGCTCTGAATTCATTCCTGGTGAAAACCCTATTGAGATGAGTGAATACTGGCATGTAAAAATTCAACAGGATTCAACCAGAGCACAATTTACTTCAAACGGGGCATTATTTATTTAATAAATAATTAAATAAAAATTGCCCACACACAAAACTTGGTGGAGGGATAAAACAAGTTTGGGCATCTGGGTATTTCTCAAAATTGGCTCATATGATACACTGGGAATATCCTAACATAATACAGACATCTTCTAGCAATAAAAACACAAAAGGACCCGCTATTTTAAAAAGGATGAAAAATTTTCAAATGGGTAGTCCCATATTTCAGGGTGAAATCTGGAGACACCATGGTTTGAACCTCATCTTCCATCCTTGATAAGGAAACCATGCTTGGTTTGAAAATCCTTACAAGGAGGAGGCTTGGTGTTTGGGATGGAGTGATAAGGAGGGTATTATGGATGGAGTGATAAGGAGGGTATTATGGAGATTATTTTAGTGGTTGGATCACAATATGGCTTATAATGGGCTCCTTGCCACTCTTCCCCATTGAGGAAAATATGGAGTTCTCCTCTTGTGATTTTTGTGTTCTTATGGTCGTTTTGTATCGAAATGGTGTATGTGTTGTCACCCTTTGTCTCCCTTACTTGTGTAATCTTGAGGCATGCATTATCTCTCTCCCATGGGCTTGGAGGGAGGCTAACATGTCCTCCATTTGATGGAGATGGCATGTGATGATGCCATTTGGTTGGGAGGAAACTAGGCCCCTTTTCTCTTGTGCATTGAATAATTTCATATGGTGTGGAAGCTTGAAAAATATTCTTGGAGCATGGAGGAAAAAGTTTAAATTTTGGCCATGTTATTCCCCATTTTGGGGATACTTTTCCTCTTACATTTTAAATATGGTTTTGTAGTATTTGATATATTCTCTTCTATCTTGAGAAGAAGCTTTAAAACCTTGTATTTGTAATATTGTGTCATTTTATCTTCTCTCTTGAGAAGAAGGATTGGGATATTGTAAACTTGTTTCCACATTTTGTAGTAGACTCATATCCTTGTATTTTTTTGTATTTTGTATCCTTTTCTAGTGAAAATTTGAAATGTATTTGCATCTTGAAAAAGAGAGAATGAAGAAATGTTATTGGAGTTGGAAATGTATGTAAAATTTATATCATCTTTGGGTTGAAAAATATTGTATGCTTAAAGCTCAAAAAAATGCATTTTGCTTGTAATAAAGAAATGGTTATGTGAAAGGAAAATGAATTAGATGTTGTGAGTTTTAAGTAAATATATTTGGAATAATTTGGAAAGGAAGTTCTCTTAAATGAGAAATTTGAAAGTTAGTTTAGATAATAAACAAAAAGAAAATAATAAGTTGGATTCCTCTTGAGTTTTGAATGAAATATACATTTTACATGCATTTAGTTCTCAATATTTTGATTGCTAAAGAAAAAAAAACTGGTTATTTTGCAAAGAAGTTGTATTGATTCATGGTAAAATATGACTCCTTTATTATTGAAAAAATAAAAAATAAATGGTCCTTGATACAAAAGGAAATATAAATTCATTTTTCCACCATTATTTAATTCTTTTTATAGTATTAAATCTGAAAAGATAGATGTCATTTTGGTAAAATAGGTAGTTCCATTTTATAGGAAAGAAAGAAAGTTTAACTTATATCTTCCTTATAACCGGTTGTTATTATAGTGTTATATTTAAACAAAGGTTTCCCTATTTAGTATGTAAGTTTATATATATATATCGGGGTTTACTTAAATAAGCCTCAGAAAAAGGAGGTAGAAAATCCCATATGAATGTTCCTTTGGCAGCATTCGCAACAAAGGCAAATTTTCATAGGGTTCTACAGGAAAAATTCACCTGGAAGGTCCATGAGACTTGAAAGTAAGTGTGAAATCCATGCAATGCAGACTTGAGGAGTTGTTGTGACAGGCATCAACATTATAAATACCAACCCGGCCCCTCATTTTCACGCTCTGTTCCTGGATACTAAACTTTTTTCCTTCTCTGAGCACTTTTTTCTGTAGGTATCATATGTACTTTGACGTCAATCACAATCAAATTCATGGCTTCTGGTGCCCAAGATGAACCCCAGATCCAAGCACCGGAGCCTCCAAGGGCAAGATTCAATATGAAGCACCATGTGCCCCCACATACATGGAGTTATAGAAATGAATGAAGAATACAAGAATTCCATAGTAGCATCCGAATTCGAAGGGCTTGTTAGCATGCCATAGTTTGAGGTTGACCACCAGACTCTTAACTACCTACTTTCATCCTACAATACAAAAAATAATTTTTTATTACATTGGAAGATCGGCATACATTCTCCTTTGGTGTTGAACCTATTGATATCCATCGATTGACATGCCTCCCATTTAAAAATGTGTCGATAGTAACAACCAAAGCAACCCTCACTGAAAATGACAAGATTTTCCTCAAATCTAGTTATGGTTTCAATGTTGATTGTAAGTATAATTTTCTCTCATTTGAATGTTTTTTTATATTAATTCAAATTGATTATGATTCTGATGACTTTTACAGCTCATGTCAGCAAATCAAGACATGGAGTGGATACGCAAGATGTTGCACACCACTTTCTTATTGCCTTGATTTCTCTATTTCAAGCCCGAATTATTATGCAGGGTCGACAAACTGACATTCCAAATTGGGTTGTTGCATACATTCTTGCAACAATCGGAAATCAAAAATTTGACTGGTGCACATTTCTATCAAACAAGATAAAGGCAGACATTAACAATGCAACAATTTCTGAAAAACTAGTTATTCATTCAACCAACTATCTCCTAGCTCTTTATTATGAGGCTTACTATAATTTAAAAAATCAACCAACTCCAACTTGCACAAATGAGACAATGAAGAATTTTCAATTCCACTTGAGGAACACAGTAAATTTTAATCGTTCATATTCCATCTTTAGTATTTACCAAGTGTAGTCATTTTTAAGTTTTTCTGATTGAATCTTTTCTGTATGCAGAAAATATTTCTGGAGTCACTTCCACGAAAAAAAGTTGCATCGAGAGGAAGAGGCCAACAACATGTTGAGGCCTCGGGAGAATCACAATCTAAAATTGAAGTTCACTCATCAGCTGATGGCCAAGTATTTTCATTAACGAAATGACAGAGACGTAATACCCTTAACATTCAAAGTAGGGTTCATTACATTTTGATTCTACCATATAATGATTTACCATCTTGAATTGACATGTAGTTGCTGCACTTGCAGGACTTTGACTACACGTGTGCTTCAAAGAAAGCATCGCCAACTCACTCAAGTACAATCTCATGTAATTTTGAATCTCAACAACAATTACCACCATCAACTCCAACCGAATCCATTCAAACTCTGTCACAAAATCAATTCGTACCGCAACAAAATCCCATTCAACAAGGTATGAATTCATTTATTTTGTGAGTTTTTTTAATACTTTTACATATTTTTAGTAATTTCTAATGATTTGGTTCTTGATGTTCAAAGTTGATAGCAATCCTTTGTCTTCCACTCAAAATATGCAAACCCCACCTACTCAATCAACCCCACAATTATGATTCAAAATGCCGACAAGAGGTTCAGGACAAAAGACCATTGGTAAACGCATGTGTTGATTCCGGCCCCTAGCGGGACACTAAACATTCCCTCCTCATTCGCTATTAACCCTCTCTCTCGCTGGTTGTCCCACTACAACAGGGCAATCAATTTTGAATCAAATAAATTTAGATGAAGATTATTTGGGCATTGATAGCAGTGACCCAACTAGTTTTTTCAACACACATGATATGATTTAGGGCCAGTAGGTATATTTCCATCTCAATGTACTTTTAAATTTAATTAAATTTTCAACATTTCAATTTCAATTTTAATATGAATTTCTATTATTGCTTTTAGGATCAACGCTCCCAAAAGGAAAAAGATGCAGCAGACGTTGCTCAAACTGAAAGCGCCATACTTCTCCTTCAAAATCATCCTCTTCTGATATAAATAGTGATGACTTGCCAACATTTCCTTTGGAGAACTTGATTGGCTATGATTGTCAATCCCACATGAATGAATTTATCATGCCTCAAATCAGTGAGCTCATTCAATGGGAGAGAAGGGAAAAAGTATTAATATCTGAGATAGTAAGTTGTTATGACAACCATTGGAAAAGAGAGAGCTTATTTTCAACAGTCAAAAATCAACCCCGAAGATGGATGCATTATTCATCAGAGCTAAAAGTGGGACTGTTACATATAACAACACCTATAATGACAATATTTTAGATAAAGTATTAAATAGATTGGAAAATATCAGTGTTGAGGCCCAGGCCTATTTCAATAAATGGTCTAAGGACAAGGAGATGGTGGTGATTGCAAATGCTGAAAGAGATAGAGCTATCGTAAGTATAATCAGTTTGAATTTTTTTATTAATTTCAATTAAAATTAGTTTTTAATATGTTTAATTGACTTCACTCTTTTTGTTGCAGCTGAAATATGAAAATTTAAAGAGTCAAGCTAAGGTGTTCCAAGTTCACTTGGAAATGGCCAAGAACAGTTTATCCGCAACAATTAAGATGAAAGAAAATATTGTTTTGGTTAATAAACAAAACAATACACTTAAGTGGATAATTAAAGAGAATGGCTATGACCCTGAGATTTTATTCAAAGCAAAAAAGTGGCAGATCCTTCTTTGACATCCCATGGAGATTCTACAAAGGAAGAAGAAGCAATCGTCAAGAACCTAGAAATGACTGTTGAGGATCTGATTAGTTTGGGGATAATTGAGGGAAGGAATACAGTAGGGTCTGGTGAAAATGTTAAGGGTTGAGCCTTGAGGATTGGGGAACCTCAAAATTGAAACTTTAAATATTTTATATATAGAAGAATGAAAGTTGATACTTGGATATTTGTTTAATTTGAAGTTTGGATTTAAACTTTATGCAATATTATCTCTCCTTGCAATGATGGTCATAGTTACATTTATCATTAGATGTGGATAATGAAATTAGAGTAGATGTGGTTATAGTTATTATCCATTTATTCATTTGAATGTGGATAATGAAATTAGAGTAGATATGGATGATGATGAATTGTATGCTCTTATATTTTTATATATAACTTCTATATTGTAGATGGTGTTTATGTTTGATGCATAATCATGATTCATGGATTTAAACTTTATGCAATATTATCTCTGCTTGCAATGATGGTCATAGTTACATTTATCATTAGATGTGGATGTCTGGATAATGAAATTAAAGTAGATGTGGTTATAATTATTATTAATTATCCATTTATTCATTTAGAATGTGGATAATGAAATTAGAGTAGATATGGATGATGATGAATTGTATGTGACCAGATGAATTGTATGCACTTATATTTTTATATAGAACTTCTATATGGATATTTCATTGATGTATGATGCATAATCATGATACATGGATTTAAACTTTATGCAATATTATCTCTGCTTGCATGTGGATAATGAAATTAGAGTAGATGTGGTTATAGTTATTATCCATTTATTCATTTGAATGTGGATAATGAAATTAGAGTAGATATGGATGATGATGAATTGTATGTGACCAAATGAATTGTATGCAATATTATCTCTTCTTGCAATGAAGGTCATAGTTACATTTATCATTACATGTGGGTGATGACATCTAATATTTTTGATGACATTAGAATGGATCATCCATTTATTCATTTAGAATGTGGTGTTATGTGGAAATAGGATGTGGATGTCTTGAATCTTGATAATGAAATTAGAGTAGATATGGATGATGATGAATTGTATGTGACTAGATGATGATAATGGATAATTGTTTTAAGAAAATTAAGAATGTGGTGTGACAGATACATCTTATATAAGTAAGGGCTTCTTCTCTATATTTTAAATTTCGAACTCTTTAATATGTATATCATTTCTTCACATTTAATTTGAATTGAAATGACAAAACTCAAAGGAAAAAAATGTGGTATGACACAAATATCTTAATACCGTAAATTCTACTTCACATTTAAAACTATGGCTAAGATAGGGTTTAAGGTACCTCTTGTCTTCTTGAGAAAGCTAGGGGACCTTCGATTCTTGGGAATTCAACATGAAAAATGGATAAGGATTAGAATAAAAATGGGTGAGTTTCCTGATAATCTCAGTCCCAAGAAGCGAGAGCTTCCTTGGATGGATGTCAACTCACGTATTTCATAAACATCAATGAAATGAAGAGATTAAAATGTAGAATCCAGATCTAACCTGTTCATATCGAAGGTGACACAAATATCAAGAATGCACTGCAGAGTGGACAACAACTATATCTGAGCTTTGAAGACCTTGCAAAATACAACATCAAAGTGGTTTGAAAATTAAAAATACCAATGAAATAAATCTGATTTTAGTAAATGATGGTATTTGAATAAATGTAAATATACATACCTGTAACATCTTTGATGATAACTACAGATCAAAAATAGCCTCCTCAGTCAATATTTGCATCTGTAGAATTACAATGGTATTTATGTAAAACTCTAAACAATTAAATTAGAATCTATTTATATGAAATTGAATAAATAAGAATAGTTAAAGTGTAATGTCAAGGTGATACCTATTTAAAGCTGAAATAATCCATTTTCAATAGCTTCTTCGTATTCAATATTTACATCCGGAGTTTGAAGATGCACCACTTCCAGTCTCATCGTTGAGATTACTTGGACTTGTAGTAGTATTATTTACACCTCTTCTTTTGGCAAGGGAATTCTAGTGTGCAATAGCTCTATCAAAAGGAAAGGTTTCCAAAGAGTAGTGAGAAACATAACACCTTATGCAACTTTTGATATTTTTATCCAACCTGTTTCTCAGTTTTGATTTAATAAAAGATAAAGCAATTGAAAACTCTTTCATCCTCCATGGATCCCAAAATCATTGTTTGGCACAACTCATACAACCAAAAATATTCACTAATGTCTTCTGTAACACACTACTTTGGTAGATTTTTTGCTAGAGCCTTGTAATAGCACCACTCTCTGAAGGTTCATCTAAGAGTTTATACTGTGACCTCATTGTTGTTGCAAAATTAGTTGATTGAGTCTTTATTAAATCAACATTCAATATACCTTTTATTTCAATACCCTTGACCTCTGATGTATTGCCTGAAATGGTCCAATATTGTACCCATGTATTTATGAAAAAGATTACCTACAAAATCAGCACGACCACCTTCTGTATTCCAAAAATTTGGATTCATCACACCCATGGCTTCAAGAATTTTGTCTTGGCTGAAACGTTCTCTAATTTATGATGCTAAGGATTCTACAATTTTTTTGAGTTTTATTCTTGTTTCAATTACTACATAATCAAACAGATTTGTGTCACAGAACTTCTTCTTTTTCCGTTGATGTAACGTCTTTACTTTTTTGCAGAATGTGCAGTGGTATCTCTTTCCCGCTAACATGGATACAGAGGTGATCATGGATATTAAATCTCAAAAAGTTATTGGGATGGTTAAGATCCAATAAAACTTTCTAGTTATCAAATACAGGTGTATCAAAACAATCCGGGAAGTGTACAAGGCATCAAGACTCATACATACCATTTTTCTCATCCGTATAAAATCAACAATATAGGTTAATCTCCTGCCTTGTGCATGTTTCATCAATGTATTGATCTCCTGCAACATTGGAAGAATGCCTACCAATGTAAGCAATGTCTCCAAATCAGTTAGATAAAACAACAAGTCCCTCGCCCTGTCAATTTCATGATGATATTTGTGCATGAAACCAACCAACGAAGGATACTCCTCACGCACTCTGCATGCAGGCTCATACAATGAAATCCACCTTGTCTCAACATCCTTCAGAAGTTTTTTGCCATCTATAATACCTATGGAAAATTTCTGAAACTCAAGAAATCACTTTGGGCTGCTTTGCCATATAGGCATGTAGTTCTCTTATAAGGTCTTCTACTTTTGCAACGTTTTCGTATTTGCTAACGATTTTATATGCTAAATTCATTTGTGAGCCATATAGTGAATTGCTAGCATATAAGGGGTGACTGATGTTTACAATCGAACACACAACCCAGTTCTATGACCCTGCATGATTGATGCCCCATCTTCTGCTCCCACACATACCAACTTCGTAGCAATTTCATTCATAGTCATGCCAACAATTTCTTTCAAAAGAGAAATAACTAGTTTATATAGGTTTTTTGCATTGCAATTTTCAACCATTTTCTGAACACCCAATAGTGTGGAGTCCTCATATGATTTTCTAAAGTGTAAACATGGATACATACCCATGTGGTGTTGTCAACAATGGTCACTTCATCAATTGAAAAAGAGATAAACTTTGCATTTTTTACACACTCTTTCAAATCTTCCTTCTCAATCATAGCAAGGCATTTAGCCATTTCCCATGCATTGTTGTCTGACCAAAGTGAGACTAGGGAACATTTTGCATTCCATTATATTGATACAAAGGTTTGAAATCGATGAAATCTAAAATCGGTCTTCCTTTCTTAAGGATGTGGAATAAAGTAGAAAACTGTATGAGTTTAGCACATGCAAATTTGATTGATTCATCTTACCAATTTACGTTGTGATCGTTCCACCATTTTCTATGAGAAGTCTATGCATCTTTTTTGATCAGCCTCATATTCTGCCACATATTTCACATGCATGCATTATTTTTTCAGTTTTCCATCTATGTGTTTTTATTTTTTTGGCCATCTTCCCCAGTTAAAGTGAAATATTGTTTTCCATAGTGTTTTTCAATTGTGTCCAACTTCAGTTGCATTTTTTGTTGCCTTCCCAATTTCCACATACATATTGTACATGTACATTCCGATGAAATTTCTTAGAATTAGCTAGTTGTACAGGTTCAATAAATGGAAATTTTGCAGCCCAGTCAAACTTGTATGTCCTCCCAAGCGTCCACATATTCCTGTTCATATTCACAGTTTTACTTTTACATGCAGAGCTTTTAGGAATATCACGATCATCAGGTTTCCTTTTCCGTGTACCACTAGTTGCATTTGAATTTTGTGTTGCATTTTGCACTACTGGAATATCTTCAAGCCCTAGCATGGTATCATTATAGGTGTCATTTGGATGATATTGAGTAGAATACATGTCCACTTCAATAACACCTTCCACACAGTCTATGCTCTGATTGATTTCAGTGGGAGCTCTATGGGTGCTGGTAGTTGTTGTATCTGAACCAACAGAGTTTCCAAAATACTTGAACAGAGACTTTTGAGTTTTTTTTGTAACTTTTTGGGTGTTCTAAACACTAGCAACTTCCATTGTTCCCTGTCGTGTGTCAACAAATGAAACTTGTCGTGTGTCAACAAACATAGTTCCCTGTCACACGTCAGAAGGTTATTCTTGTCACCCGTCAAAAAACCTTCTTTTCACCCATCAAGAGAGCCTTCTTGTTGCTTGTCATTCAGATCCTTATTTTTGTCACCCTTCAATAGATCTTGCTTGTCACCCGTCAACAGATCCTATTTTTTTCCCATCAATAGATCTTGCTTGTCACCCGTCAACAAATCCTGCTTGTCACCCATCCATCACCCACCAATCCTTGTTTCCCGTGTCACAGATCCTTCTTGTCACCCTGTCAACAGACCCTTCTTATCACCCATCAAAGATCCTCTTTTGTCACCTTCCACACACCCTTCTTGTCACCCATCTAAAGAGCCTTCTTGTCACCCGTCCTCAGAGCCTTCTTGTCGCACGTCTGAAAAAATTGTACTTTTGTGTACTAGAAATTTGGAATCTATTGCTTCGCAAGTTATGTAATTGATAATAGATATGCCCCCAGGTGGAACGTGGAATGAGTTAGCAAGTAGTGTTCTACCCAAATGAATAATATAGGATTATATAGGGGATATTATAAAGAGGTAGTGAAGGTTGACCCCTAAAAAAATTGAACTTTAATTTTTAGGCGAACATGTCAAGACCCACGCCAGAAAATTCACCTTTTCAATTTTTATATATATATATAGGTATAACATTGTTTACTAGGTTAATTTAGCATTAGTAACTAGATTGTTAGTGAGTCTATTTAGTAGTTACTTGGGTAGATACATATTATAAATATTGTTGTATTGTTAAAACCATTTTATTTGGCATATTTTGGTCACGTATGATTATTGTTATGAGGTTATATTTCTATAACCATATTATTGTCTTATTCATGAATATGTAATTTGTTGCACCTATGCAACATCTCATTTGTATGTATCTGGCTGTCCAATATCTATAAGTATTGTAGCCCTAACAATTGTATCTGATTTTTATTGAACGTCACTAATATTTACGATGTTTGTATCCTTCTTCCATATTTGGTATTAGAGCAGGTTAGAACCCTATGAGAAGAGAGGGTGCAAAGAGAGTATAGAAGAGATAGAGGATCTTAGATAAGCATTTGTAGTAGTTGGAGAGCCTGTGCAACCTCATGCAACTTCCTAGCACCATCCCTACATCCCCAGAACCTCATGTTCAATCTCCAGGTGTTTGGAAAGTAATTTTTTTACACTAGTGCCCCCTGCACTAGGAAAAATTTTCTTTACGGAGGAAAGCCAATTCAGAAAAAAATGAAAATCATAACAAATAATTTTTTAAAAAAATCCCCATTAGGGTTTTTCCCTCTAATTTAGAGGTGTGATGGTTCATTGCTAATTTTTGCGGTCTTTATAAAATTTAGAGGACTCTATGCATTGATCCTCACCAAGCTCACATAGCCCGACCAAGTTGTTGATTTCTTGCATTTTATTATGGTGAGCCGTTTGAGCACATAGTGCGAGTTAGAGACCTGTCTGGCAATGAGTTAGGATCCATTCCCTTCATTGGTTGAGCTATTGAACGCGCTAGAAGGTTGTTTCAAAATTGAGTTACATTTTTGATAAGGGAAAGATCTATGTGTCTTTCAAACTGAGTTTTTTTGTTTTGAACAGTCGAGTCTCCTTTCCCTATTCCAAGGTGAGCGAGCTCTACAAATCAATCCTCTACATAGTTTCCATTGGCGCAAACACACATAGAGGCGAGTAAGGTGAGATCCAGCCCACTTCCGTGAAAATCTTCACCCCGTGAAATCGAAATTCAGCTCACCCTATATATCTAAAGAAAAGCGATTGACACCAGAGTTAAAATTGACCCCGCACACAAATAACAAAGTAGAGGATGACGGTATGTGATCAAAAAAATACACATCCTTGGATCAAGCAAACACAATAAAAAAACCGACGTTCAAAAGAATTCAAAGTGATCATATCCACTTTCTTAGGAATCCCTAAACCACCAACACTTTAACTTGAGCACCACGTCGACCCCTTCCCACTTGCCACATATCAACAAGGTAGGCGGTTCTTTTATTTTTAAAAGTAGAGTCTTGTTTGTAAATATATATATATATATATATATATATATATATATGTACATATATATAAAATTTTGGTGATTTCATACACAAGCGCTTAATGTGCTTTATTGACTTGTTGAAAGGAATTGGGAGTGGGAGGTGCTTGGTTCAACCCCACCCTAACTAAAACATTTTATATATTGATATTTGGTAGTACACTTAGCAGAACCATCATCCATAGTGATGAAAATAGCAGCAAAACCCTTGCTAAATTCATTAGTTATAACAATACCCCCACCTAAATTTAGAGGAGAAAAATCTCTATAAGGGAAAAAAACGTTTTTTATCCCATTTTGCTTAAAAACTCATACTGAGAAACTTTTTCCAAAGGAGGGGCATCTAAAAACTTAATTTTAGCTATTTTTTTGTGGTTTTTCATTCTAAGAGCCATATCTTGAGCTCTAAAGGCCACCATGGCCTCATGAAAACAATTTCCTTTTCCTACCATTCAATTTTTTTACATATTGGATGTAATTGTATATTTTCAGTGGATTGTACTCATTTTTAGGTTGTCATATTCAACCACAAACATTGTAATTGATAAAAACTAGTAGAGACTTTTACACAAAATTAGTAAAATTTGGTTCTATAATACTCACGAGATCTTTGGATCTCTTTCACAAGCATTCTCAGTATATACAAGTGCCTCTACGAAGCACTTATGGGTAAATTCATGGTGACTATTACTACACTTAATGCCTAATATATCTATAACAATGTCATCTGGGAATCATCCCTATAAATCGATGAGGAGTAATAAGAAAACAATGCACACACTTTGACCATCCCATCTTTCTCGTGAATGATTGCATGACATAAATCCGGAAACTAAAATTATCGAGTATATAATAAAGTTACAAACATGTATGAGGATATTTATTTGAGCTAGTGTCAATAATCACACAGATCCCTTTGAGTACTATCTTATCACCATCAATACTATATTTTTTACCACATATTATATTCTTTCGATTACGTTAATTCCTCTTTCACGTACCACTAGGTATATCGAAATCACGAGCTTCTTCCACGTACTGAAGGGTATATCAGAAGGGCACCTATATAGAAAGGTTCAGTATATCAATGAAGGTATACAGATTGGAATACCTTATACCTAGAGTGATAAGAGCCTTACCCTTTGTTAGTGAATTCAAAAAATGGGCACTAATTCCCCTAAGTTCTTTCTTTCATACTCACGGACTCCTAAGAGATTAGACAATTATGTTGCATAGAATACTAAGATCAAAACACAACTTGAGTTTGAAGAAACATATCTGTTGTGTTTCCACTACCAGATCACCGATGATACAACTCAATAGATATAGTTTTACAAGGCCAATAAAAGGCCAAAGTCATAATCTTGTTTGCGGTATCCAACAACGTGAAACACCACATTTGAGATGCCAAAATAGCCAAAGAAGTGTGGGATAAGTAAAGTACTATGTACGAGGCCAAAAGCAAGAACACAATTCTAAATTTGCAGAGTCAGTTACATACACTGAAATTCAAATAGAATGAGAAAGTAGAAGCTTTTGTGAAGAGTTGCAGAATTGAGGGCTTCACTTCTAGCCCTAGGAGAGGAGGTAACTGATACAACTCTCGTTCCCATTTTTCTAAGAGCACTCCCTCCTTCTTACCACATTTTTGTGACAAAACTCAACTTGTCAAATAAAACAGTTAGTTTTGAAAAGCTGGTGAATCTACTGCAATAAGAAGAAGCTATGTATAATAAAGATGATGAAGAGGAGTAGACACTATCTTCTCATCGAGAATGGAAATGGAAAAGCTAAATCTCATTCTTCTAAAATGTTCCAAAAATAACATCATCATTAACATGGGGACAAGAAAAATAAGAAGCGTCCTATATCTAATAAAGGACATGATGTGAAATATTGTTGGTATAATAGGTACAAGAAAGGTTCATCAAGTAATTCTATACTTCACAATCAATAATCTCATAAGGGACACTCACACTATAATCAAGGGCAGAAAAAGGGGAACTAGCGAATAAAACCCCATCAAGCAAGGAAATATAGTTGAGAAAGAAGAGAGCATTGACAATGAGGAATTATTGTACACTACTCATTTTAGTGAACCATATATCTCATCTAGTGTTGTTTGGTATGTTGATTCGGGAGCCACTCGACACATGAATGGGCATAGAGACTAGTTTACTACAATGAGGGACACACCTTCGAAAAACCATGTTTCATTAGGTGATGATTTTTTGTACATAGTACAGGGGATTGGGAACATTTATCTACCTCTTAGTTCACACAATTATAGACTATCAGATGTATTATATGTCCCTCGGTTCACAAAAAATCTACTATCAATTAGTCAACTTATAGATCATAATATGAAGATTGAATTTGATATTCATTCTAGTAAGAAAGTGTGTTTAATTTGAGACAAATCACGAGGCTCAATTTTTTTTTGCAAAAGCCTCCAATCTTGGATGGATGTTCTAGCTTTACTTTGTCCACAAGGATGATCAAGCACTAGTGGCTAAGAATTATTCCTCTACATAAGTGTGGCATCGGAGACTTGGTCACATCAGTTTCAAATATCTTGAAACACTTTACCAGTACATGGTAAGAGGATTTCCATCTTTCCAAAATGATAAATATAAGTGTCCTCACTTCTTATCAATAAAACAACATAGAACTTCATTCCAGAAGAGTAGTTATCAATCTCTTGGTAACCTTGATGTAGTTCATATCGATCTTTACGGTCTGATGTAACCTAGTCATTCTAGATTTCATTACTTCATGTTTTGTGTTGATGAGTATTCAAGGAAAATGTAGATATTTTGTCTTCGTAAGAAAAGTGAAGCTTTTGATAACTTCAAAAAGTTTGAAGTGGCAGTAGAGAATGAGACTGGTCATCATATCAGATCTCTCTACTCACATCGAGGGGGGTAATTCACTAGTAATGAGATCAAAGAGTACCATCAAGCTCATGGGATTCATTGACAGATGCCTTTTCCACACACACCGCAACAGAATGGTGTTTTTGAGAGAAGTAACCCTAATATCATGGAGATGACCTATGTTGTATGATCGATGATTTTGGACTAGTGAGGACATTTTGGGAAGAAGAAATAAAGACAACAATTTATTTTTTTGAATAGAGTGCCCATAGTTTCTCTTGATTGAGTGACACCACATGAAACATGGTCAAAGCGGAAGCCATCCATTGCACACCTCAGAGTATTTGGGTGAAATAATAGCATGCACATACCTTAACAGAATAGAAAAATATTGGATATGAATTCACAAAAACTCATCTTCATTGGTTTCAATGAAGAGACTCTTAGGTACAAATGGATGGATCCAAAGACCAGAAAAATGTACACCAGTAGAGATGTTGAGTTATTTGAAAAGAAGGAAACTGAGACTCCTCCAAACTCACATGATGTAGATATTTCACCTATTGTGAAAACATAAGATGATGTTCTTACTGATGATGAAAGTTATGATGGGGATGATGGTGATGATCAGACAGGACCACGACCCATGGGAGTAGTATAACATATGCCTAAGTGGTATACTAACATGATACGAGATGCAAAATTGGATGTTCCACTGGATACATCCACCACTAGACCACAAACTCATAGTAAATAATGAGAAGAAGTAAAATTTTCTTTAATGAGTAGAGTTGTTGAATTTTTTGAGCCCTCTACTATCCAAGAATCCCTACAGTCGAAAGATTGGAAAGATTCCATGGATGTTGAATATCAATCAATGATGAAAAAAAAACTTGGCAACTTATCGATCTTCCACCAGGGAAGAAACCCATCGGTTGCAAATGGATATTCAAAATAAATTACAAATCAAATGGGACCATATAAAAGTATAAAGAAAGACTAGTAGCAAAGGGGTGTGTAGAAAAGGAAGGCATAGACTATAAAGAGACATTTTCTCCCACATCTAAGATCAAAATGATCAGGATGATCTTTGCTCTAGATCAAAGTTTGGTTTTAAATTCCATCGGATGTATGTTAAAATTTCCTTTTTGAAAAAGATCTACTGGAAGAAGTGTACATGACTCAACCTAAGGGTTATGTTGTACACAGTGAAGAAACAAAGGTATGCGAGACTTAGGAAATCTCTTTATTTCCTTAAGCAGGGAACCCGGGCTTGGTACATAAAAATTGATGAGCATCTTGCAAGCATGGATTCGTCAAAACCCATATAATACAAATCTATACCTCAAAAAGCAAG